>JAOXYM010000003.1:26657292-26667529 GCA_028567055.1 Leptatherina wallacei | reverse complement strand
AAAAGATATTTGTATGTTCATAGTTTTGAATAAAGTTGGTGCACAAACAGATTTATAAAGCAGTTACTGCTTATGTGGTCGTTCTAAGCTTATATGAGATTAATGACTTATCAAGTAATCTTATCCTTTGGTGCTTTCAGTGTGAGTGATTGGTTGAGTTGGTTTAATCAAACTAATGTGTTTTAGTTACAAGTTGCAGGCCTTTGTGTTAAAAAATCCTGCTTTGTGTTACTGCCAATAGCCTACAAAGCATTCTCTAAAAAAACAGAAGGAATTCAGCAAAAATGTCTTTACTCTTATTAGGCCTATAGTTGTTTTAGGCGATCTGTCATAGTTGGCATGAGTGTTGACTAAATTAAAAGCATGTTTCCTTATTTATTTGAGCATCTGACCACTGTTTGAGCTCAACCTGGCAAACCGTGAGGTTTTTTTTGTTTTTTTTTAAGGAATGAATTTTAGAGATCCTTCCTTCGTTTTTTTTAACCTTTAGACAAAACCAAGCTAACCAGTTCACCTCGTTTTGAATTTTTATGCTAACCTAAGCTAACTTGCAGCTGGCTATAGGTTCACATCTACACAGCGTTGTAAGACAGTTATATAAATATATAATATATGTTATGTTATGTAATATACGTTATGACGTTGAGCAAGTAATTCAATGAGTTTACATCCCATGATGTAAACAAAAGTACTAAAACAATTTTACATGTTTGAAAATCACATGTATGCTTGTTTGCTGTATTTGCTCCTTCTTAGCTTAATTCAGTTGGTGAAAGTCAATACTGAAATAACTGTGTGGGTAAACATTTTTAACGAAATGCTCAAATTGCAGGGATTTAAAAAGAATCAGACTCTTGGCTCCAAATATTGTGAATTACTTCAACCTTAGTTCATAAATAAACTTGTACAAGTTCTGACTGATATCTGAGGGCTGACACTGAGACTGTGGTGGCTGTGCAGGCTGCCTGTGCAAGGAGGAAGAATGTGGCTTCATAGTACAGGTGAGGGGGTTGTTAATAAGACTCTCAAAAATGCCTGTAAGAAAAAAAAACAAAAAAAAACAGCACATGCACCAGGAAGGTATGCAAGTCTTGTCGATGAGTAACAGAGTCATTTGCATCAGGAATGCAAATACCTTTTGTTATAGCTTAACAACTCAAGAACGCCTTTCAGGATTTGGGCACTTATGTTTCCTAGTCAGCAGTTAAGAGAAACCTTAACATCACCCTCAGAGAATTCATAACAATATCACACAATCATGCCTGAAATGGATTTTCTTTCTTCTCAATATCGAAAATGCAGATTTTCTTTGACTTCATGACTAAATCACATTGCACAATCCATTTTATTCAACAAAACACTTCCTGTCTTAGCTCCAAACCTCTCTACAAGTTTCCTTGTTTTCTGGCTCTTAAGTAAAAAGCATGGCAACCCTTACTGAGCAGACCTTTGCATGGCAGCTAAATTGGTACATGATGTGGTAATTAACCTTACAATTGGTCTCTCAATGCTGCATGAATACTAACTCTGTGTTTGTATCACTCTGCTAATAATATTCACTACACCCAGCTGCTGGATCAGAACCAGCCTGAGAAACTGTTGGCGGACCAGAGGAGGGTAGGTACCTTTTTAAACAGCATGGCAGCTTCACTGACAACCCCAACACTAGACAGGCGCATTCCTGCTTTTATGTTTCTGATGTAGCTCCTGCAGTGTTTTAAATAACATCCAGCTAATTAATCAGAGAGCTTTTGTTTTACTGACGAAAGATTGAAAAAATAAATAAAATAAAAAAAACATTTATTTCCACATTATGTCTCTAATGGTGTTAATGCCAATGTAGTACATTTGCAGAGCACTCACTGCTGATATTAAATGAATTTTGTAATTGTTTAATGTCACTGCCAACAAAATAACATCATTTTATCAGTAGGTTTATTTAATAACTGTCAAAGTGTTGTACAAATTTCCCCAGTCCCCAACCACCACAAATGTCCTGCATCTGTTACACCAAAACATCTGTTGCACCTGTTTCATTACTCCCCTTATCTTCTTATTTCCATTTGTTTATTATTTTTTCAAAATGCTATAAAGAAAATTTGTACTTTTATCTAAAATGATCGGGGATGACGCACGAGTACCCTCATCAACGTGTGATAATCCTCAATTCAGGCTAAATTTGTGTAAACAGATTGGGTTATATCCTTAAAGAAATTAGCATAAAGATTTGAACTCCAAAAGAGATCATTCCCTAGTGAGAATGGGGAATATTCCTCTGACTTCATCTGATTGTTCTTTGCTGTTATGAAAAACACTTACAGCTGATTAATCTCCTGCCAATAAAAGATGAGAACAGTATTCTTTACACCACCTACACAAACTAATCCTGACCGCTGGAGCATAGCTACGACAGCAGAGCTTACATAATTTCTCTGCCGTCTTTTTAAGGACCACCCACAGCTGACAATAATTTGCACATAATGACACAAAAACACAAAATCACCCATCCCTTTCAATTTCCTCACTTTATCCCATGGGAGGTCTGTCAGGTAGCTCTGGGCTGCAGTTGCCATAACAACAGCAAAGTCGTGCCACTGACTGCTCAACAGTGGATGAGTCACAGTGTGGGAGGGCTGCCCCCCAGGTCTACCCAAGTGAAAAACCAGGACCTCACATTGTCACTAAACAGTGTCACTGTTGCTATAATAAACAGCTGTCGTGTGGGTAGAAAATGGCAAAAACTTTACAGTCGGCCTTAAAGTATTTCCTGTGTTGAACTTTAGGAAAATCTTTTAAATATTAAGAATGAAAAGTTGATATGCCACTGCTAAAAACAATTGATTAAAGGATGTGGTCGTGATGGTAGGCAGGCTATAATTTTCTGAGATTGGGGAGTTTTAAAGTCTCAACAAAGAATTAAAGTGCACAAGATATCCCTAGTGTTACACAACCCCCTCTTCTCACTGACATCACATCATTACATCCTTCTCCCCCTTTTTTTCCCCCCCTTTTGTAGGGCGAGGCGCTGAGACAGATTCTGGTGAGCCGTTACTATGGCAACTTCCATCGGAGTGGTGGGCGGAGGGAAAGTTTGACGTCATTTGGCAGTGGCCACCTCAGTCCAGTAGGACCAGGCAAAAATCAACCAGGTGAGATCCTGTGACTTTTGTTGGTTATTTCCAGCACTGAAAAAAAAGGAAAGAAATGGGTTTCAGCAGAGTGTGTTGTTAAGTTTAAGCACACAAGGACATGAGAACACGAATTTCATCACTTCTAATTGATTTTATGTAACTGTGAAACATCAAAGAAAAGCTTCTGATCAACAGGAAGGCTATATTGTTGCCATGATGATATAACCATGATGATATAACCATGATGATACGGGTCTGAAGAGCCTTTATGAACCTTTATTTTTGGTTTACCAAAATGTACCACAAAGATGGGACTGAGTCTGTCTGACCCTGAGCTGGTTATCAGCTCTAGGGTTGTGCTTTGTGCTGCCCTTTGAGCATGCAGAGCACAACATCCTTATCACTGCATGATAACGTAGCTATTGTGTTTCTAACTGCAGTCAAAATACAGATGCTCTGCATTTTGGTAAAATTTTTCTCCTTTTATTTGAGTGTTTTTTTTGTTGTATTTTTTATTTTTATTTTTTTTGCATGTACAATATAGGTATAATTCTATCAACCAATTCTGCAGGTTTGGAATAACACCCGTTAATAGTAGCAATGGCATGTGCTTTGAGTCTGTTATTCATATAAATTCACCGCTGCTATGTTGACCCAGTGATCAAAATGGTTTGGGTCTTTATAGGTCAGAGTGCCAGCAAAGCTAAAACATGGGTATGACATCCTAATGTCTTTATATTCTTTGTATTTTTGAATTTGAACACGGAAAACCATCACACTTGATCCCTGCTCACCATCTTCCCCATGTACACGGACACCTTGTCAGACATCCAGGCTACAGGAAGTCTACTCCTCCTACTTGTGGTAAACTATTTGCTGTTGCTAGGAGAAGGGATGTTACTTCCTGTGAAAACAGCTTTGCACCTGTTGCAGAAACAGGAGCCAGGACAAGAATTCCATATGTAGCCTGAAGCAGGGGCCACAAGGGGGGTGGAGAGGGGGTGGGGGTGGGGATTTGCAGGCAAAGTTGGGTGCAGCGACTTACACAACTGCACAGTTATGCAGTACAGGATTAGTTAATGACCTATTTTTATGAGTCATCTGAGATTGTGTGTTGGCCAAATAAAGAATATGTGATTCATGTTTAGCAGAATTACATTTTGATTAATAACATCATTTTTCCGTTATTTAATTTTAGGTTGCTCTTAAAATGTTAAAGATTGTATAACGTAAAATAAAAAAGGCCGTAATGTAGGTTAGAAACAATCATATTTATTATTTCTTTTCTCTTGTTTATTATGTGTTTATTACTAATTTACTGTCAAATATTTAAAAACGTTTCTTATATCTGTGTAAATGAAGAGAATATTTTTAAATCATGCATAAAAAGAATCTTGTAAATTGAACCTTGTACCCTGCTCTCATCAGTCCTGTTACTCTGCCTCGCTCATCCAGGGCTAGGGGGTCCGGGTGGTCTGATTCGGGGAGAAATGAGCCTGACAGAGGTGCAGTGTCATCTGGACAAAGAAGGAGCTTCTGATCTGGTTATTGACCTCATCATGAACACTACAAGTGACCGAGTTTTCCAAGAAAGCATCCTCTTGGCTATTGCACTCCTGGAGGGTGGAAACACCACCATCCAGGTCAGTTAAGCACAAATGTGTTTCATATAAATGTTAAATCCAGACGAGAAAAGAATATTGTTGTGTCTGCTGTCCACTAGCAGACCACATGTCTTAATCTTTCCGTTAAATCATCTGCAGTAAGATCAGTGAAAGGATCAAGCTGTGTCATGGATGGAAGTTTTCATCAAAAGGCAATGTGTAGTATTTGGGTCAGTGTGCCATAATGGCTGCACATATACATCACTAAGAC
The DNA here is from genome assembly GCA_028567055.1 of Leptatherina wallacei. NCBI lineage: Eukaryota > Metazoa > Chordata > Actinopteri > Atheriniformes > Atherinidae > Leptatherina > Leptatherina wallacei. The sequence goes on along the minus strand of JAOXYM010000003.1, from coordinate 26,662,523 downwards.
AGCCCTTCTCCCCTTCATATATCTCATTATATTATCATGGCTGAAAGACCAGGCCAGCTCTGAATGACATCAGTGATTTGATGATCAGTGTTTTATAACATATTCTCTTTTTTTTCACTCAGAACTCATAAATCTGTTAAGCTATGTAAACGTATGTTTTTCTTTTCCCCTGTTTTGCTCAACCTTAGCCATTATCAACTCTATTTGCATCTGCAGGTCTTTGTCGTGTCTCTTTGTCTGATGCCCACTCAGTTGATCTCTCCATCTTTTCATTTTGTGTGTCCGTCTGCGTGTTGTTGTGTAAGCAAGGGGCTTGCATAATCAGATTAGAGCGAGGAAGCCACTGAGGCGGAGATAATGCTTTGGCTTCCCACGGCTGCTGCAGAGCCACGTCACGTGATCAGTCTGTGTTACATAAGGCTTGTGTGAATGAACAATGAGGAATGTCTCAGCCTTCAAAACATTCCAGCCGCGCTCCCTCGCGGTCTCTTGCCGGCCCAAACTGGGTCATGCTGGGCCTCCGGAACTGGGGCAGTGGGGAGAGAGGGTGGAGGTTCGAGGAAACACAGAGGGGATTGAGGGAGAAACTGGAGCTCTTCTCAACCTTGCATTCTTTTATTTGTTCTGGAAAAGGAAATTTATCTGCAGGGAAAGCTGTCCTGCAGAGCTAGAAAAGTACCACACTGTGAAAATAAATGTTAAAGGAAAATGTCCTAAAAATTGTCAGCAATATGAGTGGAAGTGAAGCGTTTGATAAAAGCCAGGCGTCTCCACTGGGAGTCACCAAATTGGTTTTCTTCAGTCTTCGTTTGATGTGCCGAGCTTAGCACCTGTTGGGTGTCGGGTATCTTCCTCTCACGTAACACAGTTAACTATTTACTCTTGCCCTACATAGTGCACAAAAATAAACCCCACAAATGAACTCAACTGCATTCTTATTTAGTTTCTTATGCACACTCACACTATTCTTGCTTTCATTCATAGCTAATATATCAGTACTCAGCATGTAATAGTAATAAAACCTGATAGAAAAGTTGGTGCGCCGTGATTTGCTAGTCATATAAACTGATATTTAAAAGAAATATAAACAGATTTTTATCGGCTTGCTAACAATGTTAGGATGGGGACAATGAAGTACTGGAAAAGTTGTGTAATGCTAAAAAAAAAAATCGGATTGAGAATCTTGCAGTGAATTAGGTTAATTGTCAATAGGTCAATGACATAACTGGGTATTAAAGGAGAATCTCAGTGAGTCTTAAAGAATTAAAGATGGGGAAAGGTTCACTATTCTGAAAGACTGTGTGGGGCAAATACTTTAGCAATTTGAAATAACTTTTCTATCAAATTGCTGTCTGTCAAAATTTTGATTATCTAAAATACAGAATATTATTGAAAAACTTTAGAGATTATCAGGAAATCTCTGTACAGGAGTAAAAAGGCTGAAAACAAACATTGAATGCAGGTGATTTTTAGGCACCCAGACAGCACTGTATTAACACAAGCACGAATCTGTAGAGGAAACGCATACCACGTTTTGCTCATATTACAGGAGCATCTCTCCATGCTAAACTGTCCTGCCTGCAAGCCCAGACATACACCACTCAAAACTGGTGGAGCATTATGTTATGGGAAATATGACAAAGGAGGCACCAACCGTGGAGGCACCAACATAGTGTTGTTGCAGGAAGAGGTGGTCCTACATGATGGTAAACATGGAACAGTCCCAACACAAAGTAATCAAATTTTTCAGTTTTCAAAATTTCATATATGTTTTTTCCATGTTTTTTAAAAATGAAATACAAGGTCTCATTTGAAAATCATTTCATTCACTTTAGTAACACTGAAACTTTTCAACTTTGGTAAAAACAGGATTGTATGATGTAGTGCATTTAACTTTTCTACTTTTGCTCGTTCCTTTTCTCTCCTCTTTTTTTTCTGTGTCTCAAGTCAGTGTTTTTGCGACAGCCATGGCAGAGCTCACACAGCTGTAAGTTGTGTTGTGACATGGCGACTTGTGACATTTCACTTGTCAGCCATCTGCTGTCTAACCGCATGGCACGCTGCTCCGTTTCCCTTCAAAGCGCCAGCTGAAAAGAATTCTGACAGACGTGGCTGATTTGTGGAAACAGGGAAGAGACTAAAAAGAAGAGGAAAATGTTTCGGGGGAAAGCAGAGCTGAGCAGCAGCTCCACTTGGTTTACATGTGGCGCTGCCTTGACGCGAGAGGGAGGGTGAGAGGAAAAGGGAGCGCAAGTATAAATAGCTGTTACATAACATCCCTTTGTTGATGCCAAGTGGCAGAACGGAAGGAGAGAAGGGAAAGCGCTATGACCTTGTTTTTCAGTGTTGTCCGCCCCCACCTCGCCCAGCTCCTCTCTCTCATTCCACTAGAGTTTGTCTCCATAGAAACAGACAGGCTCTATGTTTACCCAACTCTACAGGGGGCCCTGAAGTGATCGTCCCTATCCTCAGTCCTCCTCTGTTACTATCACTCCATTCTCTCTTTGCCTTGATAAGCAAGTGTTACTTCATCCTGATCGTCACCTCTCTGCTCTTGTCCTTGCTTTCTGAGCACTATCAAAACACAGATGGTGTCTTGATACAGTGGCACATATTTGAAAAATGAGGGTGCAAGGGCAAATATCGAAACATCACCGAGGCAGCATTGTGGTTAGACATGAAAGTTTTCACTTCTGGTTTATTGTCACATACATTTTCAGAGAAATGATAAAATGAAAGTTTTGTTGTTTCGTTGTTTTTCTTTACTGTGGTGTCCTGTGTCTGTGCAGGTTTTGTCTCTGTTTCGGTGACGCACTCAATCCACTGAAGTTTAGTTCTTTAGAAACTGGTTTTAAATTGTAGTTACTCCATCAGCATAATGCTGCGAGTTCCCCCACAACATAATGAATTCTCTTACTGTTGCAATGCGTTCACTCTCAGCCACTGTGAATAAAAAAACAAAACACAATTAAATATAATACCTTTAATAAAGATGAAATACCCCTGGTGGCATGGTGCTGGTGCTGTATTCAGTAATTCAGGCTGACTCCAGTATCTCTAACCTGGGATATCCTAGAGATGATCACTGCTGCTGTGGAAAATGAGACTGATTAAGTAAGAATAAAGTTGGCAGTCTCAGACTTTGGGATAGAATACTGTATTGCAGAGCATGTGTGATTTGTGGGTGTGTCTTTTCAAAATTGGCGTGTGCTGAAGCCAGAGACGGCTGACCCATTTTTGTGAGTGTAAAAGTCAGTGGGCGTGTTAGCGTATGCACTCTCCAGCCTGTGTGCGCTCATACTGTACAAGTATGTGTGTGTCCGTGCCAGTTATGTAATGATAAAGGGTGAGGGAGTGCTCTTCTCTGTGTTTTCTCTAGTCTGATTGATGCCGTGTTACCCTGGCCCTGATCCGCATGCCTCGCTCTTTGCACCATGCCTCCTCACTGCTCCTCACCCACCCCTCACTCACCTTCCTCCAAGCCCATGCTTCAGCTGATGGAGGACTGAGTTATATGAACAAAGACATACAGGCATCTCCAGTACTGCACCCCCCCCTCACCTTCCCTTCGTCAGGCGTGCTATGAGTGGGTTGCCATTTGTGCAGCTAAGCCCATCGCTTTGCTCTTCACTCTATCATCAAGTTGTTTATTACGTGATGGCCTCGCTTGGCAGTTCCCCCTTCTTCATACTGCTATCTCCTTGTCCCTGAGTTTTTGGCAGAGTGCATACGTGCAGGAGGCCTGCTACTCAGTGGTGGAGGGATGGGGTGGGGCACAAGGCTCTGGAATCTGCTTTGGGGAACAAGCACACAGTTATGTCATTGTTTCCTCCGAGGCACCTAGCTCTGCTCTGTATTGTGTAAAATATAGGCTACATGATCTCTCTTGTTTGCCCACTTGATTTCCTTGTTAATGTTTGTCATTTTGAATGAGTAGACTCAACAGTGTCCTTAAAATCACATTTCAACCCTTTAACCCTAACATTGCATGTAAACTTGTTCATGGAAAAACATTCAGACAAAGAGCAGTGAGCAGGACAAACATGACTTGTTTTGTTCGTTTGCTTAACATCCTTGTGATTATCATCTATTTGTCTTCTCTAGTAGCCCAGTTTTACATCTAACCTGGAAAGACAGATGGTTATGTAACAAACTTTGAGAAGTGGCCTAGATACTGCCTGATAACCTTTTCTCCCTCCCCGTCTCTTGCGCTCCTCTTCCCTCTCTCTCTCGTTTTATGTTATCTTTCTTCCTCCTCCATTTCATCCTTTTTGTCTCTTTTACATCCATCTTCTCTCCTCTATCTGTGTAAGTAGGCCAGGCTTCGCCCTCTCGTGTTAAATTTTTCACCGTTAGTGTGACAAGGCTTCTTTGGCTGGTGAGAGCTTTTCCATAGGCTGCAACAGGAACAGTTTTTACATAATCAAAACAACAGCCCTGTGGGTTGGGACACGGTGTATACATTGCGCCTGGCAGGCTCGAAAGTGCTCTAATTCTGCCTGACCCCATTTTGCTGCTTAAACTGCAATGTTTAAACCCCCATATCTGTAAATCCATTCTTCCTTCACAGCAGTTATATAATGTTTTGTGAAGCCCAGTTTTCTCATGAAATGACAGCTTTTGAAGGCTGGACAAACAGTTTTTAAGGTCAGACTGTTTGTACTGACTAAAAAATACTCATGTCAACACTTAAATTATTATTCTAATTACTGATTAATCTTTTATTTCATTTTGAGTTTTTTTTTTTTTTTTAATGCAGCAAAAATAGTTCAAATATGTCCTATTGCAAATTCCCAGAAATTCCACAGTAGCATATTTAATGTCTGAGTAGAGCAGAAAAAAGTGATCAATGTCTTTACTACTCAGCCAAACTGAATAATTGAAACATACTATGTAAAATGAGTAGTGATCTCTGCTCTGACCTGTTGGAGGTATGTTCTCAGAGGACACTGACCAACAGATCTCAGACCAGCTCGCCTGAAGCATACTGCCAGGGCAAACAGCAGAGATCGTTTTAACCAAAGCAAACTTCTTAGTTCAGATGTCAATAATCCAAACAGCCAGTAACAAATATTTTGCTCACCTGTCAGCTATTTAGTTATCAGCATTCTTAAATTCTGTAACTTTTACGTTGATAGTTTGAGCATCCTCTCCCAACAGCGTGGCTGATTTTTGCTGTGGTGTGGACCCTAGTGGAGAAATTGTGAGTTAATCCAGTTTTATGAGCTGTG
>JAOXYM010000003.1:26619690-26643034 GCA_028567055.1 Leptatherina wallacei | reverse complement strand
CGGGGCGGTGTGGTGTCGGCTGAATGAAGGCTGAGCCGGGCTGTGCTGAGTAGGTGCTAGTGTGAAAGGGGCATTAGTATGCGTGTGAATGGTTTGAGCGGGTGTAGCACTTGCTGCTGCAGTGCAGGTCATGTGAGTTGGCCATGAGCTCATAGTGCACTGAACTTGTTTTTATTTCAAAAGCATGGAGGTTTTGCAATGTTTCCTTCCAGCTGCAAAGCCTCCGCCTTGTGTGAGAATTAAGCCTTAGAATAGACTTCTACTGAATTCAGGCTAAACCACAAGTGATGTCAAAAAAGAGGATGTCAATGTCTGCCTCACATATTAACAATGTATTGCTGCCTGCTAAGGTTTCTAAAAAATCCAGCAGAGTAATAATGGCATAGATGTCGCTGTGGCTCACTTTGTTGCTTAAAGACAAGCTTGTTCTACCCAAGAGAGAGCTACTGATCAAGCAGATCGGGCTGAGCTTATTACTTTGGCTAATGTTGAGTACAAATATGAAAAGAGAAAATGAATCAGACCGATGTATCAAGACAAGCTGCATCATGTTGACCAGCTTTCTGTCGTCTCTATTACTTTAGCATCTGGCAGCTTACACCTGTGGCCTTGTTTCCATTTACATCCTTGAGGGCTAAGGTTAACCTCATTTCAAACTCATAACATCATCCCTAACATGTGAAGCCCTGCATTTTGGGTTATATATTTAAATAGGACAATCTTTTTCATCGTTCCCTAGTCATTAAATTTACTCTTATTATTACTGTTCTGTCTAAATGAAATAAATGATTACTGATATGTCCATTTTTAAGATGTACATATTGTACAACCCTGTGTTTCTGTATCCTACCCAGGAGCCACTGTTTGCAGCCAGAGTGATTTACGACCTGCTGTTCTTCTTCATAGTCATCATCATTGTCCTCAACCTAATCTTTGGTGTAATCATCGACACCTTTGCTGACCTGAGAAGTGAAAAACAGAAGAAAGAAGAAGTTCTCAAGACTACTTGCTTCATTTGTGGTAAGACTGCTCAGCTCAACCATTAGAGTCCCTATATGCTTATTTAAAGTCATGTAAAAATACATTTACTTCCTTTAATCCTTGAAAATTGCATTATATTTTCATACTATGCACTACTGTAGAACGTCTTTTTTTGGTTCCTGTCTCTTTAGGGGTTCTGGCATGGTTCTGGGTCCACTCAGAATAGGTGTTAAATATAATGTTGCAAACAAACATTTGCTTTTGCTCTACACACTGAGGTGTAGGTTAACCGTGCTTGTGCTGGGGCCTTCCACAGAAATGTCAGAAGTAATGTTCGATTAAAGGCCGCTTGATGGTGGAGTAAATCTAAGTTTCTTTTCTATTCTCATCATTGCTTTTTTGCTCTTTATTGTTTTTACTTTTTACTCATTGAACCAGTCCTTTGTGGTCACTTCCTGTCCAGTTCTTCGGTTCAAGCTAACTTTCAACACGTTATCATTTGACCAACACATATTCCCTTTGTTCCCTTGCGACTGTATGCAGGCCTGTCTGCAATGCCCTCACCCCTCTTAGGGTAAAGGATTATGGGTTTTCAACCAATTCTTAACCCCTTCTGGAAAGTCTATTCTCCTCTGACCGGAGAAGATAGTGGCAGCTGCTCACTCTTTGGGTCAAGCAAGCAGCTAAACATGCAATATGTAAATTTGTTTCATTGCAGGGGCAGTGTCTTCTGTTGCAGAGAATAAAACCCTTCTAGGCAGATGTGGACTTAATGGGGAATTTGGGTTTTATATTGTAGAAAAGGGAAAAACCCAGAGAACAAAAATATATAAAGAATATATGAATATGTATAAACTATTCAATCATGAGAAATGTGGAAGTGGCATAACAATCATAAGGGTACCATTTATGCTTGGGAAGGCATTCTTCTCTTGTTTGAAGGGGTTTTGTATTTGAAATACTGTCCGCCATTAGAGCTCTTTCCCCATCTATTTAAAGTCACTCATTCAATTCCCAAATTCCCCTCCCAGAAGATTAGATTTTCTAGTGTATTTGTGGTTTCTGGTAAGTGCGTCTATAAAGGTGAATGTAGTTTGTTGCAGTTCCCCTCGTCTCTTCCTCCCCCTTTTTCACTTTGCTGCCGTTCCACAGAAGGCTGAGTCATGCGGGCTTCCTGCCATTGCTCTGCTCGCCTCCATAATTCATGTCTGTCTCACACACATTTTCTCCCACTCACATGCACACACCTAATTTCCTTACCATATGTTTTTGTGCAACTCTACCGATTCCCCCTTTGTGTAGCATCATTTACATGTCCTTATATGTACAAAACATCTGTATTCATCTAAATAAGTACATGCTGTACAGAGTGTGTATCCACATTCTGATAAACGTGAGCCCAGCATTACATGCTGTACGCGAGCATGTGTGTGAGCATGCGTATGTCGGGTCAGCCAGCGAGGACAAGTGGTAAGCATATGGAACCAGAACGGTATTATGTCAAGCAGCCAGCCATCAGCTCTGATTCACTCATGTTGAATAAGGCCACGAAACAGGGGGAGCTGCTGTCTCTATGGTTTCCAGAGGGACCGCAAGAGAACCGGAGATGCAGAGATTAGGATCCGATCTCCACAAGAATTGAGTGGCCTGACGTCGTCTATCTTGGTTTTATAAGGCATTGATTGCTCTTTTAGTGTCTCTAGTATCAGTGTAGAGTCTGTAGTATCTCATGGGGGCCAGTGATTGATTTACGTCACAAACTTCCTGCAGCTGAAATTGTGTTTTGTGCTCACTTCCATTTTCCGTCAAGAAGGTTACGAAGAAACAGTAGTTGTTTTCAAATAGTTTGTTGTTCCTTGTGTCATTACATTACACACAAATTACATTATTGTACCACATGTTATTAATGAGAAAAGCTTTTTTGGTTGAATTCTGACTTCATTTTTTCTTTCAGACAGCCTTGTCTTGTTTATGTTAGGCCACTTTTGTGCGTGAAACACTCCCTTTGTTTGGGAGATAACATACTGCGGACAAAATGCGGAATTGTTCTCAATGGCAAAAGTTGAAAACAGCAGAATTCTTTTCCATATAGACGCAAAGAATTCAGAGTAATACAAAGTGACAAAGTGAGAGATTTTGCAGAACAACATCAGCCAAATGTGTGAATTAGATTGTCTACTTTGCAGGATGATATACTGTAGATTGTGATGCAAAAGGAAAAAGAACTAAAAAGAAACATCCTCATTAAATCATCTTTTAAAGGGTCTTTTAAAAATGATATTTGGATATTTTTGCCTTTTATCTAGTGTGTTATGTTACATATAATATCTGCAAATAACTTAAATTTACACCATAGGAAGGAGAGCTGCTAAATTGCTTGATACACCGTTTTTGTAATCAAGGCACTTCCTCTCTTCACATGTAACACATCCTGCCCACTGGTTATTTTAGCCCTTTTCATATATCACTTTAAAGCCAGGACTGATGTACCTTTGTTGCATATAGGTGTTATCAGCAGATCGAAGTTGATCCACTGCTGCTGGGCCATTAAACCGGCATGAGAGATGGGAACAGAGGAAAAATGGTCTAAGGGAAAGCCAGCATTTTGGAACATACTGCTCTGACCAACTTTGCTTTTGTCATTCAGCTGAAGCATGCTTGCTGTTTGTTAGCACACACTGATGCAGCGCAGAGCTTTCTCTGTGTGGCATGTGTGTATTATCAAAGTTTTATGAGGACATCTTTTCATGCTGAAAAGGCGCAAACAATCTATGAAAAAGGCCTTTTCTACACATCAAAAAAATAGTTATCTTGTTCTAAAAAATGTATGACCAGTTAGCTAACCAATCAGAGCAGGGCTTTTTTGGATGAAGTTCCTAAATGAGAGGTTAAGATTAAGAGATTTACACACAGGGCCTAGCTGCAACAATTTCGAGTATGGGAAAAATATTGTGCTTTTTGACCATTAAAGCATGTAAAAAATATTCAAGACCCCCAAAGTAACATCATGCATTTTAAATGAGGATTTCATGGGTTCCTTTTAAATGATCAAGTGTTCTTTTAAACTTTAATTACACTTGTTAGATGTTAAAAGCAATGCTCTAATTTTTCATCATATCACATATTGGGTATTGATTTTGCATTTCATGTTCAAAAATGGCCTTTTTTTTTAAAAATATCTAAACCAAATATACCTGCGTCTCTTGTTTAAGTAATCTGTTATACACAATAAGGTATGGTGTTTCACATCTTTGCAGTACAGACGGCTCATCCAACAGCCTGCTACCTTATTAGTTGTTTTTGGATCAACCCTGCTTTATAGTGTCTATTTGTTGCCAATATTGTTTCATCATCTTGTCTTTTTTTAATCAGTTTGTCTGCAATATTGCCATCAATTGCAGTGTCTGTGACAAGATAATTCCAGACACAACAAACCCTCTTAGTTATGAAAAAGAAAGAAAAGAAAAACAAGAAATCCTGCAACAGATTGTTTAGCTCCTCAGCATTGTGTTAATCTGGGATATTGACAAACAGATGGGAAAAGTATACTTTGAGATATTTCAAACAACCCCACGTGCATTTTGGGAACCTGCAACTGAACAAAGCCTGATGCTGTTTTAAAGGCAAAAAGTGGTCACAAACACTGATAAGATTTAAGCTTAGTTTACTCTGCACATTGTATAATGTTAATGGATAACTTCATAGGATTAGCTATATATTTTTAAACAAACTGTTTGTGGCATTATCTTTACAAAAAAAAAAGACACCAATGCTTCACTTGAAGTGCTTATTTTATTACTCACAAACCTAAACATAATTGTGTCAGATAGCATTTAATCTGCTTGTTTCTATCACCTGTCTGTGCAAATTCATACCGTAAAAAATGGAATGTTGATGCCCTGTTACAGGACTGGAGCGTGACAAGTTTGACAACAAGACGGTGACTTTTGAAGAGCACATCAAAGAGGAGCACAATATGTGGCACTACCTGTTCTTCATTGTGCTGGTAAAAGTTAAAGATTCCACAGAGTACACAGGTCCTGAGAGCTACGTGGCTGAGATGATCAAGGTAAACACAAAACATGGAAAACCCCTGAAAAAGGCAGCTACTGTATCTCTTTATCTCGTAATGCAAGCCCATTTCTTATGAATCAGTTAAATTTGCAATGAGTGTGCACTGTTTTGGGAGATATCTGTGTGTTGCACAAGATCACAGAGGTGTTTTCATCATTTTATCTCTTCAGTTGAGCCAAGATGTTGATTTATACTATTTCTATTTCTATATGAAAGAGCAGCATTATTAACATTTCTGTTTCTGTTATGTTTTTGGTGTCTGAGATTAAGTAATAGTTTCATCAGTGAATGCTACTGAGTCACACGAGTAAACATGTACCAGCTTGTTTCTCTCTTACACACACACCCGCACACACACATCTGGCTTGTATTGACCCTGAGGACTCTCCATTGATGTAGTACATTCCCCTGACCCTAAACCTATCCATAACCTGATTCTAACCCTGAACATTACACCGAGCCTTAACCTAAAAAAACAAAAAAACAATCATTTTGTACTCATGGGTACAAACTCACCAGATCGCTACTCTGTTCCTCTTTTCTAATCTTAACTAACAGACATGCCAGTTATACCCATTTAACAATACAAGCCAACAAGACAAAGAGGAAGTCGGTGAAATGACAAAGTACATAAGCCACGGTCTAACCCTAAAACAGATAAAAACTTGATAAGGACTTGTGGATAATTTCTCTAGCATTTTTATGTGAGCTGTGGGCTCAATCTGAGGTCACTCTCCACTGTTACCATTGCTGCAATCGTGATATGTAAACATGTGAAACTGCTCCTCTGAATGCTTGATTACCTAACTTTGATTTAATGTTCCCAGTTCTTTTTTCTTTAACTTTATGAGATAGTTCATGATCATGTTAACTCATCCCATATCTGTAATAGCCCTGATGTGCTTGGTTAACCACAGGAGCACAACCTGGACTGGTTTCCTCGGATGCGTGCCATGTCGCTGGTGAGCAGTGATGCGGAGGGGGAGCAGAATGAAATCAGGAACTTACAGGAGAAGCTGGAGTCAACCATGAAACTGGTGGCCAACCTGTCTGGACAGCTGACTGAGCTCAAGGAGCAGGTACGTCCAGTATCAAGTGACAGAATTGCTCGTGTTGTAGCACACCACCCTAGATTTGTTTTTCTTTTGGCTTCCATCCAGTAGTGTGGCTGCTATCAGGTAGCAGTGTTGCCATTGGAGGGAGGTTGAACATATAAAAAAAAAAACACCCAGATCATTTTAAGGTTTCCCAGTAGAATATCATTACCTTACTGGGATAATGAATGTTATTGCTTTCATTTATCATTTATGATTGGGTTTAATTTATTTTTATGTCCTGCATAGTTTACATCTATGAAAGCATACTGTTTAGAAAATCTCAGCAGAACCAGCACCACACATACAAGCTCGGTTCTTTGTTTTGGTTTTGAAACCACAAATCTGTTGTTTTCATAACATACTGTTGCTTTGAGATGAATATGTCATTTCTAAAGCTAAATTCCACTCTATTTCTTTCCTAAACCTAACCTAGTAAAGAGACTGACACTCCTGTGTTCAAAAGAAAGAAGTGAAAACACATAATGCACTGGTATCAAACTTGGCTTCCCTGGCAAATCTGTTGACTTATTCCACCACCACCTCTCTGACCTCCTCATGTAGACTAGTCATATACACATCCATAGGTTCTGGCAGTGTTTTAGGGTGCATTCAGACCAGGATAGTCTGGGGTACTTGGTTCTATTTGGTGGGAAATTCCCAAAAAAATAATAAAAAAAAATTCACCTTTATTTGGTTTGGTTTCCTTTCACACTGCACTTTACTTAAGCAGATCAAACCATGTAGACAATGTCACGCAGTTACAAGGGACGATATTCCCTGAAATAGCCACTGACCAAGAAGAAAAAAATTAACAGGAAAAGAAAATCTGCCTCATTGATTGACCAGGAAAGAAAACAAATATCCTTCCGCTTCAGCCAGCTCGTTCACCACAAGTAAACACTGGAGCATCACCAAGTTTCTGCATCTTGGGATTTCTGTTATTCCTTGGGTGTTAAAACCTATTACAGTTTTCATCATCTGTATCTGTCCGCACCAGCGTGTGAATGAGTGTTCACACTGTACCGAACTAATCTTATCATCCATGGAAGTGGACCAGGGTTCATTTAAAGTGGACTAAACTGTGCCAGTGTAAATGTGCTCGGTTGTACATACAATATGCAATGGCCTGAAAAAGATACTATTCCGGATACCTACCAGTACTCTTGAACAGAGGCTTAACAGCTCTGCAGACTACCTTTAAGCTTTATAGGAAGATCAGAATGTGAGTTTACAGAAGTGATCCTGTTTGAAATATCACCTTTGTACTGTTTTGTTTGTTTCCCTGTGCAGATGACAGAGCAGAGGAAGCAGAAGCAACGAATCGGACTTTTGGGTCATCCCCCACACTTGAACATTAATCCTCAGCAGCCTGCCTGAGGACCCCTCAATATACTTTCACTACATAATGTACCACGTTAGACCGAAAACTGCCAAAAAAGTCTCCATCTCTTGTATGTATTAAGGTCAGAGCCTGACTGTATTCTTTACCAGACACTCCTAGAATATATTTCTTCAGCAGGCATGTTAAAGAGTGTCTTTGTAAAGTGAACAATGCTGTGTAGTTTGAACGTGCCTGCATGGGTGGAGTGTGGACAAAGTGGCTCAAGACCTGAGGAGCCAGTCTTGTGAGTCTGAGATGAACGCACTGACTTCAGCTTTACTACCCTGACTGCCTTCTGCATTTGACCCCTCTGACAGCATGCCAAAGTTCAGCCATTGTTCCAGAGGGAGGTTTCCTGTCAAGTGTCCTTGTGTTGAGGTTTTAACCCTCAGCGTTGCACCAGCAAAACTCAGGTCACATGTTGCTTTGAAGGTTTGTTTCAACCCTGCAGCATTTGATTTCATATTTCCGACTGACAGCAATAGGAGTGCTTTATAATATGCAATGTCTACATAAAAATGATCTATTTTGGGATTATACTTGCTTTATATTTGATATGGTTTATCTGGCATTTAAAATACAAAAAAGACATTGTAAACTCTCCTGGAGAGTAGTTTTCCACAGGCACTGTTATAAATTCTACATAGTGTTTTTTTTTTGTTTTCGTCTTGAAAGAAAGCATTTGTTATCACATTCACAATTCATTGTAATCTCAAATACGAGGTCCTCCTTGTTCTAGGACAGTTTTGATAAAACAGAAAGATGGATTTGTGGTTACATTTAAGCTTTTTGAAAGGATAAATGAGTCTGACCTCTTAAAACACTTCCCTTTTTCGATCATGAGTAGGAGGAATGGAAGGTAAAAGCAAATCTTATAATTGCTTCACTATGAAGCTAGGTGCATGATGCTGTGTTTAGTTATAGGGGCTATATGGAGTCCCATTAGAAACAAATGTCCAAACTTTGAGGATTTTGGGAGTAATGTTTTGCTGACTTTATTATTTAACTTTAATATCTCTGCACTGACTTATGTAATCTTTCTTAAATACATGTAGTCCTAAGCACTGATTTTTCTGTAGCACACAATCAACTGTTTTTTTTTTTTTGTTTGTTGGGTTTTTTTTCACTTTGTATAACATTACCAAGAGAATGACTGTTTCATGTATCTGTGACAAAAACTAACAGATGTCACTTAGCGTGCTGCTTGACCAAACTGAAGTTTTCTACTAATTGATGGTTTGTGTCTGAATTGTACATTCCATTCTTGGAGTCTATTTAAATAAACAAGTGTGTAAAATAATCTGTTGAAAACAGTATCTGTGCTGGCCAAGAAGTTAAAAGGAGGACCAGAACAAATGTCACACTAAAGGAAATGAAGGTTAGTATTTCCCCATGTCACTGCTATGCAGTTTATTTTAATACTTCAAAGAATATCGTAAACTTTTAACTGCTCATTTGATGACTACTTGAGTGGCATAATTCCTCTAGCATGTTAAAAGGCAAAGACTAAAAAGGCCCTCAGAGAAGTCCGATTTGTGAATTGCCAGAAGATAAATTTTTATCTGTGGCCCACCACAAATGTACAATTGAGGAAGTGTACTTATCTTTGCATCATGCTTTGTGAAGAAACATGTTCATTCACTTGTTGCAGATTTTTATTTATTTATTTATTTTGTCCTTTTGGGTTTGATCACAGTGCAAAAAGGCTATTTATAGAATTTTAAAGTTTAATAGCCACCTTTTTATATGGATTTTCTGAGGATTAATACACTCAAAGAGGCCATCACCTAAAATATTTTGAATTTGTAATAAATCTAACAATTCAATTGATCATTTATCTTGATTATTTAAACAAATTCAACATCTTAGGACTCCATTATAAATGTCAACAATCTATAAGCCAAATTCAGAATAAACACAGGCAGAAGGTACTTTCCCCAATAATTCTTGAAATTTGTCAAGTGAACTGGCATAAAGGAGCCAGTTTTAGGATGTTTTGAAAATCCAGTTCAGTATTTAATTGTGTTCCATGTGCCTAAATAGTCTCTGAGGGGCTTTCCATCATTGTTGGAATTATTTAATTAGAGCTGAATTACTTTGACCTGTCCAGTGCAAGGGTCTATTTGTAATTACTGTCTCATTTCTATTTTAGTGTCTGCACTCTGGGAATTTTTACATGAAAACTATTAGTCAAAGACTCTGATGTGGTCACACTGCAGGATGTGGGCTTTTGAAAGTTTCTCATGGCAGTAATCCGTTACTGTGATACAACTTTTTCTGACGAAAAAGGGAGATAGGGTTGTCGTAATTCTTCTGGGTTAAAAAGAAAAAAATCAACTCTGACACTAACTACTGTCTGGAAAGAGATTTTTTTTTAACCAGGAAATTTGAAAGAAATAAAACTTTATAGGGTATTGAACATATCTTTATAAACGAGTCCTGGTCATGAAATAACAATATACACACTGCCACTGCACACAAGATAATGAATGAAAGTATATATAATATAAATTAACTACAACATATAAAGTAATAAAGAAAAAACCTGAGTCTTTGAATCAAGCCACATGGGGACAGAGTTGTCTGGGTGCATATCCAAAAGCTAACTATTTAAAAACTGTATATTGTTAAATCTTAATTGGAACAAATTATATGATTAAATTACAATCAGGCTTTTCAGTTGAGAATAAATGCAATAAATATTAAGGATATGCAGTCAAATAACAAAAAACTGGGAGGAAAAGTCACATCCTACATTGATATAATTACTACTTCACATACATTAACTTCATAATAGGACACTGATCCACACTGTCATCAACCAGCAGAAAAATATGTTAATTCAGGGTTTTACTGCAGATGACCATAAAAAAAATCATTTTTACACCAATGACACCAGTTGGAAGGTGATTGGTTTAGCTTACTGGTTTGTGAACCTGTATTAGATTTATGGTAGAGGCTTGCTGTGTACCTGGGAGGTTTGATTATTACAATATTTTGTTCTTGTGGAAGATGCCTTCTGCAGTATGAAAATACTCAAAAACATTTTTTGAATATTTTCAGTACAACTCTAAATTATAGTGCACCTTGAAATTTGCTGTTATAAAATAATCACTGAAATTGCAGTTTGTTTTGCTTTTGTGTGTTTTTTCAAGTGTGTTTTGTTTGGCATATGCTTGCTGCCAGCAGCAGACAGGTGCAGCCGCCGTGTGCTGGATGAGCTGGATGGCCAGGATGTGCCCTGCGGGCCACGAAGAGATCAACGTGACAGACTGCACCGCCTCATGACAACAGACACGGTTACTCCAAGCAGTGGTCCATGCACGGGTGCACGTGCTTCTCCCATCATGACGACGCTATTTTTGCTGTGTCGTTTCCCCCGGACTTATTTTTCTTATTAGGTAGTCAAGTTGTATTATTATTATTATTGCATGGGATCTAAATAGCCTATGACAGGCCTATTTCGTAGACTGTAAAAAAAAAAAAAAATACTATTTTGGGGGACAGCCCCTCAAAACATGCAGTTACATTTCTGTGTTGTACAACTGTGAACGTTAAAGTAATTTATTTTTGTTAGTTTAAATTTTGTCCGTAAACGAACCGAACCCACTCGCCTGTGGTATTCAGGCCTGCTGAACTCCAGCACGGGTTCGCTGCCAACACGTTCACTTCACTGTGCTCTGCCTTGTTTCCATACACTTCAGCATGGTGGTACACGGGATCCGACACGCGCCGCCCTCCGCTCTGACGTCAGCCAACGTCTGTCCACTAAGGCACCAGAACTTTTTCAAGTGGGCCGTCCCTTTAGCGAGGATACAGCGCCGTTTAACACGTGAGCCTCATGTGACAGAGGTAGGTCAGGCTGAGCGGAGAGTCAGAGGGTTTATTTAACTCGTCGCTTCGTCCTCCCCCATTTTCCCAACGCGCCACCAAGAGGGTTGACTTCCTTGCGCGGCAGGACCACGGCGTGGAATTCTGGGGAACTAAGTTGAGAGCATTTTTCAGACACAAGATAACGTTTATGTTACTAATAGTGCGGGAAAATGCCAAACTCTTAAACGTTTTTTGGCCATTTTTTAAGAATTGTGGTGTGTTCTGCGAACTAATTTGCAGTTACACTGTGCTTAAATAAACACGTGTTTATTTTTGAGTGAATTGAAGAGGTAGCCTATACCTTGACTTTGACAGCGTTATTGGAGGACAAATAATGGAGCGAGTTCCAAGCGCGCAACCTCCTCCTTTGTCCAAACACCAGGCGGATCTGTCAGACGTTCAGGGGTAAGTTACACTCTGAAACTGTGCCCTTCCTAAAATGTAAGCTTTTTCCTAAAACTGGCTTGATAGATCACTGCTCTTCAAAATTCTTCACTTATAACTCGTGCCTTTAAACATGTGCTCTTTTTTTCTTTTTCTCTCTCCTGTAGGATGGATTTCCCAATGTATGTTTATAAGCCTAGACGAGGAATGAAGAGAGGGGAAGAGAGCAAGGTATGTAAAAAAAAAATAATAAAAAATTAAAATTGCTGGCTTGTTATCACAGAGCTTAATGCATGTAATCTGCAGGGGAGGAATTAGAGTGGCAGTAGTTCCCATAAATGGTTGACCTAATTCCTACTGTGACATAATTCCTGGATTCCTCCCTGTGGGTGTAGCTGCCCCTGATCATAAAGAATTTATGTAACACCTTTGTTTATTCTTGCAGGACACCTACAAGCTGCCTCACAGACTTATTGAGAAGAAAAGACGTGACCGGATAAACGAATGCATTGCTCAGCTGAAAGATTTATTACCCGAACACCTGAAACTCACCGTAAGTTCATGCTGTGGCTGGGAGGGATAATGGGATTTAACTAATGAGTAGCATGCACCATCGAGTGGCTGCTCAGAGGTATTGCATCTAGCCAGAATGCGTCAGCAGCTCTCTATGAATGACGGCTCACAGTAAAGAGAATGTGTTATCCGCCATGATGTTCCATTGAATTTTATCCACTCTGTTCTGTCCTGCTAACATATGATTTTGGCTTCATTAGACTGAATATTGTTGAGGACATTTACCTATAAATCTTTTGGAATATTCCTATTTTTTTTTATTTTATTGCCTTATGTTTGTTGACATTGTGTCGCCATCGTGTAAACGTGTGGCAGCAGTGAGACCTTGTGTGTAGCAGTTGTACAGCTTAGTCTCTGAGTTATATAAGTGGTGAGGATGTGCTGACTCTGTGTGTCTTCCTCAGACTCTGGGCCATCTGGAGAAGGCTGTGGTTTTAGAGCTTACGCTCAAGCATGTGAAAGCCCTCACCTCTCTTCTGGAGCAACAGCAGCAGAAGATCCTGGCTCTGCAGAGCGGCATGCAAATTGGTGAGCAGCAGATGTTTACGCACACCTTCTGAGCAGGGTGGGATTGTCAGACAGAATGCTAATTAGTCATATGATTGCGTAATGGCAGGATTATTCAGTACTGGAAGTAAATGAGTAACTCAAAATGTAGTTATTGAAACGGAAAAATCAACTATAACCTCTATTGTGTGGAATTGCTGGTTTTCTGACTGTGTGATTCCTTATTGTTTTTATAGAGCAACCTACCATCAGTCAGGAGAAGTCAGAAGAGATGTTTCGCTCTGGCTTCCACATGTGTGCCAAGGAGATTCTTCAGTACGTAGCCAATCACGAGTCTGATGGAGACTTCACACCTTCCCATGTTATCAACCACCTCCACAAATTAGCTGCTGAGGTCCT
Source organism: Leptatherina wallacei (assembly GCA_028567055.1). NCBI lineage: Eukaryota > Metazoa > Chordata > Actinopteri > Atheriniformes > Atherinidae > Leptatherina > Leptatherina wallacei. The sequence goes on along the minus strand of JAOXYM010000003.1, from coordinate 26,629,765 downwards.
GCAGGGTCCGGTCCGACCTCGCACCCCTCTTAGCCCTCGGCCCGAGGAGATCCCCGCCTACCACCAGCATCAACCTCACAAGGAAATGCCCACCAGCTTGCCCCCTAAACCCAGCGAGGGTTATGGGAGGAACTGTGTGCCCGTTATCCAGCGGGCGTACGCTCCACCGAGCAGTGAGCAGAGCGGCAGCGATACAGACACAGACAGTGGCTACGGGGGAGAGCTGGAGAAAACCGAATCCAGGGCACCCCAAGGCCGTCCAGATTATTACGGTCAGGAAAGCCAGCAGAAGCGACCACTGGGTGATAGGCAGAGCTCCAGCATCAAGCAGGAGGATGACGAACCACGTCACAAACGACCCCGCGTGGAGTCCTCCGAGGATGAGCTCCTATCAAGTGGAGAATCATCAACTTCATCGTCCTCTAGCGGTTATGGTAGTTATATGAGCGTGTCTCCCAACCATCCACCTCCTCCAACACACCCCCTTTGCATGCCGTTCTACCTCATTCCACCCTCTGCTGCAGCTTACTTGCCAATGCTGGAGAAATGCTGGTACCCTGGGGCTGTGCCCATGCTCTACCCTGGCATGGGAGGCTCTTCACCCACCATGTCCAGCGAGAGACCACCCCCATCTCAGCTGGTGTTGTCTCCCAGGGGCAGCTCTCCAGCCCCAACCATCTCCCAGACACCCATGGACTCCCCGGCCCTTCTTCAGGCACTAAAGCAGGTACCACCCCTCAACCTGGAAACCAAAGAATAAGAGATGAAGGAACAAGAAATGAGACGGTCCTGTTCTTGTCGGCAGAGGCAGAGCCGGTCTTGGAATGGAAAACGTGACTGAGCTGTTCCATTATCCACAATCATTCATCTGCTCTTTTCCTCAGCCTGGGGATCAGACAGGAAACAAGAGAACTTGTAGAAATGATAAAGGAGACCGGTGAGAGCAGCATCCATCCATGCAGCGAAGAATGCAAGGCTCTGATTGAATGTTCGAAGCTCAGTGGTAGATGTATCATATAAAATGGACCTGCCCTGCACACATGCAAACACACACACATTGGTTGAATGTAAAGAAAAAGATGTTTTAGATGCTGCTGTTGAAGTGTAAACTCAGTTGACAATGATGCATCTCACTTGTAGCTGTTGTGGTAATGACACGTCATCTTGTACTCTAGAGACCTTTGCACCAAATTAGCAGTGATAAGTCACCCAAAGTTTGTTGCCTATGTCCTTTGCTCACCATTCTGATTACTGAAAATGCCATTTCAACCTGACATTAAGATGACTGGCACCATGAAACACAAGGATGTCATTAAAGGGTTTGGGTACAGCCATCATGGATGCAGGGAAAGGCTGAAATGAATGAGACATCTTTTTTATTTGTTGTCATTGGCAAACAAAGTTGAGATGGATTTCTGTAATTATTGTCCATAAACTTCTTGTACATTTCTATTTTTGATACCTGTTCTTGCAGTCTGTCCACTCAGAGAGTTGGAGGCGGTACAGGATGTGGACAATGTTGTGTACTCAGAAACTGTGTACATTCTGTAGCACTGCGCTGGACCTGGTCTGCATACTCAACATCTGTTTATTTGCTCAAGTCAAACCCGGTGTTTGTTCTTGCTGTTGCCTTTTACTTGTGAAAAGCTGATAAATCTCAAATGTTTATTCTCTGTGCTATGTATGAATACTGGAGTCAAAGAAGTCAGGAGGGGAGACGTGAATGTAAGTTTTACCAGAAGACTAGTTTTCTATAGAAAGAGGTACTTAAGATTTTATATTTTGGGACCTAAAGAGAGATGTTTGATGTACATATTTTGTCTATAAATGTTGATATACATCATATAAGTGTATTAATAAAGTATTTTTCCTGTGGAAATTTGCTTTTGTTTTGTGTTTTTAAAAAAAGAAAAAGAATGTGTGAGGAAAGAGAAACTGGTATGGATGAATACATCTTCAACACCACATGGTACATCTGTGTATAGGAAGGCCTGTAGCTGACTGTTATGCCGGTCAACCATCTGTGCTCACTATAACTAAAACAAATAAACAAACATTAGATGCAGATTTCCCGAGACAACAATCAAATCAGTCTTTGTGCCGTTAACTTGCTCAGCACCAGGATGTCAACCAAGGTGTAGAAAATCAAAACATTCATGCAGTAAAAAACTACTGGTCACCACCTTCTATGTAGAGCAATCACAATTTTCAGCTGCTTTATTGTACTTAAAACCACAGTTCTGCAGTTTGGTTCCCAATACTGCAAACATTTAAAGAACAAAATGAACTTTTCCATTATCACTTTAGACCTGAAGTGTTTATTCATTTCATATCTAGACTATCTGTGCAAAATGAAGGCCACGACCTGCTGCCTTTCATGTTGCTTCTCCTGACACTAATTTCCATTTGATTATTTAAGGAGATGCATGTTTGACTGCTGACCTGTAAAAAACAATTGCAAGTTAAGGCATATTCTGCCCATTTCCTCAACACAATTTACTATTTTCTTTGCTGATTAAATACCACCTGTAACATTTATTTGAGTTAGTTGGTTCTGGAGATTTAAAAACGAACATGAACAGGAAAAAAAATCTACATTGTGTCTTGTTTGAACCTTTCCTGCACATTATTCACATTACTCCCTTTCTTACAGTTTCCTGTCTGTGATTAGTTATTCCTGTTTATCCACCACGGAGCAAAATATTTCTAACATACATAAATTACATATATTTGATCAAATATGTGGCTATTAAATGAGCATTAAAATCACTGAAGAAACATGTTTATCAAGTATTAGGCTCACTTTTATATAGTCATTTAATGATAAAAAACTGAAAGTTTCCAGCCTACCAGAAAATGTTGACTTTTTGGTTATAAAGATGCTAAAGCAACTGGAGGATATGATTAAGCCTGTGTGTAAAATACCAATCTGGAAGGGAAATTACACTTTAAAATTTTTTTTCTCACACTATCTAAGGTTTGGCATAAACCTGCAGTTTGATTGTTGGCACTTTATTACCACCTGCTGGTGAGCTGACATGCTTACAACTTATTTGGAAGGGGAAAAAAAAAGAGAGTAAGAAAGAACTAACTTCAATAACCTTCACCCCATTTCTAACCTTCCTTTTATTTCCAAAATTCTTGAAAAAACTGTTGCTAATCAACTTCACTCTCACCTACTCCCTCTATGAACAGTTCCAGTCTGGTTTTCGCCACCGCCACAGTACTCAAAGTCACCAACGACCTCCTCATGGCGGCTGATTCCGGTCTGCTCAGTATTCTCATCCTCCTAGATCTGATACAAAAATTGATACAATTTCCCGCACAATTCTCCTCAATAGACTGTCTTCCATCGGCATCACCCGCATCCACTCAGCTGGTTTCATTCCTATGTCTCCGGCCGCACTCAGTTCATTCAACTCAAGTCGCTCAGATCTCACCCTTCTCCCGTTACATCAGGTGTGCCCCGGGGCTCAGTCCTGGGGCCCCTTCTCTTTAACATCTATCTTTTTCCCCTCTGCAATATTTTCCACAAATTCAACATTTTTTTCCACTGCTTCGCGGATGACACCCAGCTCTACCTCTCCAGTAAACCCAACTCCACACTCCCTCCCTCCTCCCCCGGTCAGCTAATCCGAAATAAGAACCTGGTTCGCCTCCAACTTCCTCAAACTAAATAGCGATAAAACGGAACTCCTGCTCATCGGAACCAAATCTACACTTTCTAAAGTTGACACTTTTTCCTCTCCATTGACAGCTCCCTTGTTTCCCCCTCCCCTCAGGTTAAGAGTCTGGGTGTCATCCTTGACAGCACTTTATCATTCCATGCTCACATCAATAATGTCACCCCCTGTACTTATTTCCATTTACGTAATATTTCTCGTCCTCGCCCCTCCCTCACCACCCGTTCTACCTCTGTTCTTGTTCACACCCTCGTCACATCACACATAGACTATTGTAACTCTCTTCTCTTCGGTCTCCCTCAGAAATATCTTCACAAGCTCCAGATGGTCCAGAACTCAGCCGCTCGCATCATCACCAGAACTCCCTCTTTTCACCACATCACTCCGATCCTCCATCAGCTGCACTGGCTCCCGGTTAAATCACGTATAGAATTCAAAATCCTCCTGCATGCATTTAAGGCTATCCACAACCTCGCACCCCCCTTATCTGTCAGAATCACTGTTCCCTCCAGCCGGCTCAGCACCACGGGGAGGAGAGCATTCAGCCGCTCTGCTCCTCACCTCTGGAGTTCACTCCCACCACATATCCGTAATATTGATTCTCTCCCCCTATTTAAAACCACACTCAAAACTCATCTGTTTAGGATTACTTACTCACTGTAATTACACTGTCCCTGTATTTTTTAATTCTTTTGATATTTTAATATTTCTTGTTGTCTATTTTATGTCTGTTTTACTGACTGTACAGTGTCCTTGAGTGACCTGAAAGGCGCTTTTAAATAAAATATATTATTATTATTAAGAAAGTACAAAATGCTCATGATGGTTATAATCACATTAATGCTAATCAAATCTCTTCAACATGTTCAGCTCAGCTCTAAACATTATCAGTGTTTATGTTCTCCTGTGCACTCTCCTTTGCCTCTGCCAGGGTTTTGTCTTTGTGAACGGATGAATAACTCTTGCTTGTGGATGCTGGGGTAGGATGAAAAGGCTGAGTTGCGATGGATAGTGGTTACAGCCACATTATTTGGTCGCAAGCGACAGACTTCAAGGCTCGGTAGGGGACCCTGGAACGAAGGACAGACCTGATTAGAAATTCTGTGTCTAGGCTCAAAAGTTGTCTGAGGTAGAAAGGATCTGGAAATGTGTGATCCATGAACAGTTTTATCCTCTGATGTCCTGTGAGGAGGGCTGAGTGAAAAGGAAAGACTCCTTGGCACTAAGGTTGCCCCGTTAACACGAAGACTCACACCGAACCGCCGTGCTTTCCTCTGAGGTTCGCTGCGTATCACCAAAGGTTGTTCAGATGCAAAACTGTTGCAGGTCCTGCGAACACAGGGGGCGTTCTGTACTTCTGCCCTCACCTCACATTCTCGTTTTGGATATATAGATGTCAATAACCTCTTTCTCTCTTGGTTCTCTTTGCCCGAGCAGCAAAGAGCAGCCATGACGTGTGGCCTCTGACATGATGCTTTATGTCTTGTCTCAGCCCTGTCTGGTGAAGACTGGTCAGAGGGGAAGTGGATCGTGAAAGCTGTGTTAGAAGTAATAGTCTGTCTACGAAGCACAGGTCTGGGTTGCCGAATGGGGGCTCCTTCCACAAGCAGGTGCACCCCCACATAGTGAGGAACTTCTACTGTAGCCTAAAAGGCAAAATGATGAAAACATTCATTTGGAAATTTTTTACAGCATCAATTATTGAAAAGAATCATGATGGAAATAAACCCACGTTTATTTCAAAGATAGCCCAACCTGTTTGTAGATTAGCTGGAAGCCTCCTGTGTAAGCGTTAGGATCAGTCCGTCTGTCCAGCACAACCCTCAGTGTGTCCACCTGCACAGCAGGGCAGAGCCGAGCGGTCACAGCGGTGGAACACGCCATAGTCGGACTGGCATTGATCTCCAGTAGCCAAGGCCTCAGATCTTTTCCCAACATAAAATCAGCTCCGTAAAGCTCAAAGCTCGCCTTGCGGGGCTCAACCAGGTCCTGGGCTGTCTGTAGGGCATGGACCATGGCTTGCTGCATGCCTGGGATCACTACTGACTCCCACTCTTCCTCGCGGCCTTGTTGCTGCAAAAAAGACCGAAACTGACTGCAGGACCACATGTTGTCCTCAGGCACTCCTGGATGACGGTCATGAGAAGGCTGAAAGTGCTTCTGGATTGAGTTGTTGCACAAGTGGACTGAGCTAAGAAGAAAACAGAAAAGGTAGATGTAAAATGTGCTTTGAAATAAAATGGATTTATTCAGTCCCACTGATAAACCAATCTCTCCACAGATCCTGTAAAGGTCAAGTACGGAGAGATAATTAAATTCTCTTTCTTTGTGTGAGCCTCCGTCTGACCTGTGTAGGTTTTTTGTTGAGTATGGCTGAGTAGAAAACCGTAAGTAGCACTCTTTGTAGAACCAGATGGTCAGAGGGTTCCAATCGGTAACGAGGAACCACTGACGGAGGTCAAACTTTGTCCCATGGACAAGCAGAGGACGCTCGAGGTATTTCTGAACCACCCACTTGCTCTCCTTCATCAAGGCTCTGTCGGTGTCCACGAGTGCCAAAATCTCATCCAGACGATTCATACACATAATGCCTGATGGGGAGACGGTGTCAGCTTGACATTAAGACACGATGACACAAAACACATTGTAACAGCAACTTTAACTGCACAAAATAGTGTGAAGTGCTGTAGATGGTATGGTTAACAAGATAGCAGGCATTTTGATACACCTCACCTCTTCCCCTTGATTTGGCTCCTGGTTTGATAATCCATATGTTGTTCAGTCCATCAATGTGCAGCTGAGGGCAAACCTCCTGCAGTCTGGCTAGCATGGCCTGACAGCGCTCCAGGAACTCGCCACTGCCTCTGATCACTGCACATTTGCTACACACATTCAATATTAGAATTACAAATACACCATTTTGCTTTACAAAGTATTCATTTACTGATCTATAAACTGTATAACAATAGATTTTTTCCTTTTACAAAATTTTTTAAATAAAAAAAACCCATCAACAACATATATAAAGATCTACAACGGAACACAGTTGGATATAAGCAAACTACTTTTCCCATTGTTCTCCCACACCACCCCAAATTTGTTATTCTGTAAGAACATTTGTGAATGCTTAATTGAAACTAAAGAGAAGTGAAAGTACAGCAGATGTAATATAACAGGCATAACAGAATTAGCCCGATTTAGAGGGGATCATTTTAACAAACTCTGAAAGGTCCCAGTAAACATACTCACTGCACAACCATGTAGTAGTCCTGGAGAAACGTGGCCCACTGCTGCTCCACCACAGAGGGAGTTGTTTCTGCAGTTATATCAATGTCACTATGCCTTAAAACACTGAGAAACTCTTGACAAGCATGCAAAGCTGTGTCAATGATCTCAGGACCTACAGCTCGATGTTCCATATCATTCAACTCTGCAGAGAGAGAGAGGGAGAGAGAGAGAAGATTTGTTCAGTACAAATATATATCTTGTTGTTTATCTCATAACAAATCACAAATTTTTCTTTTAATAGATTTTTCTAGAAACTGCTATTGTTTTTTGTTCTTTACCCTTTGCTTTATCATTTTTCCAGCTCCATGTCTCAACAACATGCTGCAACAGGCTGGTACAGGCTGTCCTCCTGAAGTCCTCTTCATTTTCATCAGAAATGGAAAGACATAGTTTAAAAGAGAAAGAACAAGCAGAAGGTAACATTACTGAAAAAAAAAACATCTGAAACATCTAAAACTTACACCCATAAACCTAATGCAAGTTTTTTTCTTTTTAAAATCCAGAGAATAAAACTTTTTGACTGTAGATTACTGGAAATAGGGTCACACAGCAAACCTATGAATGCCTGCTTTTCATCCTCCGCCCCAAGCCTGTAACATCTTGGAAAAAAGGTGTCAGGATCTGCTGTATCAAACCACTGAAGGTTCCGCAGATTCATGCACAACCCCACCTGAGAGGAAAACATGTAGAAGGACGCTGGAAAAGCAAGTTGACTTCTCGCCAAAGCCAATAAACTTCCATTTTTATCAGTCAGCCATCAGAAACTCTACAGACCTTGGTGGTAAACGTTGCAGCATTTGCAAAGTGATTGGTCATCTGGTCATTCTGTAAGGAGCGACAGTCTATGGAGTCCCGTCGCGTTGTCCAGTAAAAATATGTTGTTTCATTTCGAACAAGCCGAGACTAAAATCATTTCATAAAATAAAGCATTTGTTCTCACAGCGTTAAAGATATCAGTGCTCACTTAGGTAGGTCACATAGATGTTATCTTACCATCAGGTCATACATGTCATCAAGGTTCTCGTCTTTCTCGCCTTCATCCACTCTCTCTGTAAAGAGATAAGTGTGTGTATGTGTCTGAGTATGTGAATGCAGATTTACATGTACACACAGGGCTGTATACACAGTAGGGGTCTGTGCTTGTTTGTTGACTGCAATATGGTACACTACATATCATTCATCAAGTGAAAGGACATCCATCTGACCAGTGCTCCAGTTACATTTACATTAACCCCTCCTGCACATGTAGCTTTTACCATAACAGGACATAATCAATATATCTAATAAAAAATGTTTAATGCTACAGCAAAAAGATAAAAGAATGAGAAATCTTAGATTTTGCTGCTTGGTAAATGCGTGGGGACTTTTGTAAATTTGAGAAATCCCAAATGCTTAAAACTAAAATGACCATATTGTCATTAAGACTTCTTTAAAACTATTTGCCTAACCAGTAACATCAGCGTTGGCATCTCCATCATCATCATCGTCCTCCTCATCGCTGTGGCAATGAAGTGTTCTCTGGACTGGGCCTGGCAAACGACGTTCCACCCACCCTCTGGCCCATAAGGCAGTGCGGATCACAGGGTAAGGTCCCTGCACTGAAAATACCTTCCTCATCTAAGGAATGAGCAAAGGAAAGACTTTAAAGCAACTCATGGTGGGACAACTCAGAGGTAGAATCTGTTTTCACGTGTAAAACACCTTCACTGCTTTTTCCACGACTGTTTTTGCTGTTTTCAGCCTGTCTGGTTTGATGGCTGGCAGGCTTGGCACACTACGACGTAACCTACCCTCCAGAGGAGTAGCTGTGGACTGAAACACTGGGACACATTTATTGGTCAAATGAACAAATAAAGTACTAAAACAGGCATGTTTTGCATGAGTGTGACATACCTGCCATTTGTCGCTACTGCTACCTCTATGTAGCTTTTCCTTCAACTGATAAATAGGCAGAGAAGTAGAAATATATTAGCCTACATTATTTTATCCATCAATTCTAAGATAACATTTGTATTTTTCACAGTAGATCTGAACAACATGCAGTAGGTTAATAATTTCCTCTGCATAATAGAGCTTTACTATAAATAGTATGACATGTGACACCTACTTATATCTATGCAGCCACTGAAGAAGGATGTAAATGGGGTCAAGCAGGCATCTTAATTTGCATTGACTGAGACTGACATGCTGACTAATTCATGCACAATTAAGCAGAAAGAATAATAAAATAAATGCACAAAAATCAGACTATGGTTATGAGCTATGAATTTGCAGGTCTACCACGATTAGACCTCCATAAAAACTAGTCCTACAACGCTCCTCAGTGAAAACTGATGGGATTATAAGGTAAACATTAATACACAAACCTATTTTGGAACCTTTCTTGTGACTCCACCTCTGCCCATAGATTCTGTCCGGATTCGTTCATGCTCCCCGCAGATAGTTCCCATAACAACCGTGCATGCTCCCACAGAATGTTTACAGTTGCATAGCAACCGTTCCAGAGAGAAACAGGACGCTGTGTTCAATGGGCTCACCCTCAGCAATGCGTTGAAATAAGTGGATCACTTACTTATCTGACCCTATTGGTTGCAGCGTGGCTCACATTTGTAGGAGGTGACGTGTAGGGCATTAAAACAGTGATACGTCATTCATGAGGACTTGCAATCTGAACTCACCGGTAAACCAAAAGGTTGGTCGAAAAGTTTAGACTGAGGTCAGTGAGGACAGACAGGTGTGTCAAAGCTTTGCTTCCTTAAGTTACCACCTGCCATCTTGTTAAAGAAGAGCAGATATCCATTATTGTCATTCTGTGAGACTACAGGGTCTATTTCCCCCTGTATGTTAATCGGCCTTCATGAAATAAATAAATAAATAAATAACATGTATTGTAATATTTTGCACAATGTTTTAGGTTCCCACCAGATGGCGCCAGAGGCTTTGTGGTGTCTTCTAGTAGTGCATTGCAGTGGATCGTTGAGCTCCATAATACCAGTCTGTATTCTCTCATGTCAATGCAACTTTTACTGAAAAATAGTGACGTGCTTTGCTGGTTGAAATGTTCAAATCACTGTTGTGAGTCCGGTTAGAACTCCAAAGAATGA
>JAOXYM010000003.1:26580092-26597359 GCA_028567055.1 Leptatherina wallacei | reverse complement strand
GCTAAGGAAACCAACAGACTGGATGAATCTAGTCTTCGATCCAATCCCCATCCTGAGCAGCTAGAGACGACGGTGGACACATTTCGAACCAACTCTTCAAACTCTTCTACCTTGTCAAAAAAAAAAAAGAATACCATTATACCCTGCTAAACATTAATTTCCCTCTAAGAGGGATAAATAAAGTATATTTCATTTCATTCCAACACACCGTCTGCTCAGCACAGAGCCAGGACAGATGTCTGAGCAGGTTAATGAACATTATTTAAAAATAGGAGTTATGGGACAAAAACTACAATTTAATGGATAAAAGTTGTCTAATACTACTGATATGACGCTGTGATCGGGGTTACAGAGTTTGAGTTTCCTCTTGTGTTGTAGACATGGTGCTGGACCACCAGGAGGCCTCACATGAGCTGGATGACAGTGTGAGAGTGAGGGTACGTGAAGCCTTGTTGAAGAGACATCATCACCAAAATGAGAAGAAGAAGAACTTGATTCCCATTGTGCGCTCCATCGCAGAGGGCACCCGCAAACCGTCAGAGCCTCATGTGATCGGTGAGTTTCATATTGTACATCACACACAAACACAAATCCAAAGCTTAAAATAAAGATCATAGTGTTGGTAAAAATATGAACTAAAAATTCAGTTTTGGCACTTTTATTTTGTTACTGCAGGGCTTCAGAATTCATTCAGCATTGTTTATTTTGGTTGAACTACAGTCTGTAATCAGCAGCCATCCAATGATGGCTATTCCTGTTCCTTTATAATATAATGGAAACTGAAAGCAACAAGACTTAGAAGCAGATAAACACACAGAGTAAAATCATCTTCAGTGACTCACGGTGCCTCTAAGAGGAAACAAATGGATAATAAACTGGGAGAAAAAAATACCAGGCTTTAAAAATTGCGTTTCGTTTTGCTTCGGGCAAGTCATTGAGGTACTGACTCTGATTAACTCTCTTTATCTGTCTCTTTCAATCACACACATGTACATACAAACTCGCAACTCAACATGTTGCAGGCTCAGCCACATCTCCCCAACCTCCTCCACTCACTGAATCCAACAAGAATGGCGCCGGACAGGAGAGCACTCAGGTGGACCTCAGTAAGGTAAAAGCAAAGCTGTGAAATTTTTTCATCACTTACAGAGGGATCATGTGACTCCACAGCTGAATATCTGTGAATGTTAACACATCTAATAACAGCCATGTTGCTTTGTTTTTGGCAGTAGAGAGCAATCTGCTCTATGCATGTAGCAATCTGTAGTAATGACATAGCGCCCCCTAGGAAACAACAGTTGAGCTACATTTGCTTCAGTCTGAGACCAGTAGTTAAGTCATCTGCTGTTAAGCTGCACTTGTGATGTAATCACCACTGGAAGCTGGTTATTTTATTCTAATTTGGCATTTAATCTGATCTGTCAATAGGTAGATCTACACTTTATGAAAAAGATTCCCGAAGGTGCAGAAGCTTCCAATGTTCTGGTAGGAGTTCTTGACTTCCTGGAAACGCCGATTGTGGCTTTTGTTCGTCTTTCCCCCGCTGTGCTGCTCACTGGACTTACTGAGGTCCCCATAGCCACCAGGTAGACCCCCAGCAAATCTGTTAGTAATTTATGTTACTTTAACAATCTCTGAACAATTGACATACCATGGTGTATTCTGACACATTTTAGGTTCCTCTTCATTCTTCTGGGCCCCGATGGAAAAGCTCAGCAATACCATGAAATTGGACGTTCCATGGCAACCATCATGACAGATGAGGTGATAGCCCTGTCAGTTAAAATAAAATGAAAAATAAAGAGACGATAACTACGTTTCTTAAGTCTTTCGTTTCTCTCTGGTCCAGATCTTCCACGATGTAGCATACAAGGCAAAAGACAAAAGTGATCTGTTAGCAGGGATTGATGAGTTCCTGGACCAGGTGACTGTCCTGCCACCAGGAGAGTGGGACCCCTCCATCCGCATTGAGCCCCCAAAGAGTGTACCCTCCCAAGTACGGAGACTTAACTCATTTTTTTCCTTGAATTAAAACAAACAAACAAACTATACTATAGATACCATGTTTGGCCACATTTGAAGTTTTGCCTGCTCCTGGATGTCTGCAGGAGAAGAGGAAAATGCCAGGTGTTCCTAATGGAGCAGCCTGCCAGGTAGAGGAAGAGCTACATGCTGAACACCACGGACCAGAGCTGCAGAGAACTGGGAGGTAAGCAACATCTCATTCATTTTCATTGCTGATTTTTGTTGCGCCACATGTGCTATGATGAAAACAGAAGCTAAATTCAATTGTGAAAAGCAGCATGTTATCCCACATAAATATGCAATCATTAAATCAGCTTTTGGAAAAAGATTCTGAAAAGGATGTGTCACAGCCCCAGGTTGAGCTTAATTCTCTCCACTTGTCAACTGCTGTGACCACAAAATCTATATTTAGATCATTGAGAAGATGTGGTGGGACAAGATGGTGAAAATCAGCATGATGTGGTGTGACAGCCTAAAGACAATCACACTTCTACACCAGACTTTCTGCACTTTACGTGATCTTCATGTCACCAAAACACACATCAGAAGACCCCTAGCTCCCCCCCACTCCTTTTGTTTTTGCTGCTTTTTTGTTTTTGCAGAGCTTTAAAAAAAGATAAATGTTTCACTTTAGAAAATATAATTATTCAGTATTTTTTCCAAGAAAGATGAGTACCCTGCTGACACCTTTCCAGAACAAGGAGGCAGTTATCATAGCTTTAAGACAGAAGATAATATTTGAGGAAATGATCACCATAATTATGCAGAGTAATAGCCATAATTCGTAAATATGAGAGCAGTTCCGTAAATTTCTTCCCTGTGTACTGTGGTCAGGTTGTTTGGCGGTCTGATACTGGACATTAAGAGGAAAGTTCCATTCTATCTGAGTGACTTTAAGGACGGCCTGAGCCTCCAGTGTGTGGCCTCCTTCCTCTTTCTCTACTGTGCCTGTATGTCTCCTGTCATCACCTTTGGGGGACTGCTGGGGGAGGCGACAGAAGGACGCATTGTAAGAGCGCAAACACACACAGGGAAACGCTCACAACCCAATATGTACTGTGCAGAGTAATGTTAAGCAAACACTTCATTTCCACCACTTTTTCCAGAGTGCCATAGAATCCCTTTTTGGTGCATCTATGACTGGAGTAGCCTACTCTCTGTTTGCTGGTCAGCCTCTCACCATTCTGGGCAGCACAGGTCCTGTTTTGGTCTTTGAGAAAATCCTCTTTAAATTTTGCAAGTAAGTATAGTATTTGAACAACATCTCTGTGACATTTTATCCCACCCAACATGAAGGCATGCTTACTGATTATATATCCCCCTGTCCTCCTCTAACCTTTTATCTTTTCAGGGACTACGGCCTGTCTTATCTTTCACTGCGGACATGCATAGGCTTGTGGACGGCCCTGCTGTGTTTGGTGTTAGTTGCCACGGATGCTAGTTCTCTGGTGTGCTACATCACTCGGTTCACAGAGGAAGCCTTTGCCGCCCTCATCTGCCTCATCTTCATTTATGAGGCCCTGGAGAAACTGTTCCACTTGGGAGAGCTATACCCGTTTAATACACACAGTGATCTGGACAAACTCACACTGACATTGTAAGTAACCAAATACTCACTTGTTTTCTCTTGCTTTCACTTTAATTTACCTTCATAGATTTAAGTTTTTATCAAGTCCTAGTATGTCAAGTCTCAAGATTAGGTAAATACAACCTGAGATGAAGAGCGACACTGCTTATTACACTGTATAATTATTCATTGAACAAAAACTCAGCCAATGCATTTTCCAACTATTATGAGTAGAAGTAACTAGAGGTAAGGCTTTCTGTATATCCCTTACATTATTGTTGACTCATTTTGGCCCATTCCTCTTTATACTGCTTCAGTTCATTTAGATTTCCAGGTATGTGTAAATAAACAGCTCTCTAGAGGTTCCTCCACAGCATTTCAGTCAAACTGATGTCTTGGGATGGGTCATCGCAACACCTTATTTCTTTTCTTTTTCAGCCATTCTGGTGTAGATTTGCTGCAGTTCTTGGAATCACTGTCCTGCTGTATGAATGTCTGGGCCAAGCTTTAGCTGACACACAGATGCCCTCAAATTTGACTATAGAATACTTTGGTGTACAGAGAAGTTGCATGATGATAACTATCAGGCAAAAGGAGAGTATACTCTGAAAAGGCTGCCAGCCATCATGGGTCATTTTGGCTTGTATTTGGTAAAAATATGTTATTTGCTGTTGATCATCCCAGGCTGTATTTACCCTTTTTTAATAGATAATAAGTACAAGTGATTATTTTCATCATGGCCTGATATGGACAATTTTAATTAAAACAGAGTGTCCTCATGACTGCATATAACTGTCACTCTCTGTCTGTTGGCATCTCCTCAATGTGGTTTTGCTATTCTTGTCTCTTTTCAAAGGGCCTCAAGGAAATTGGAAAGATATCACATTCATGCATGCAGTTCCTTTTATGATTGAGAAAAGCACCGAATCCCACCATTTGTTAATCAGCTGTCACACACTGATTTATAGATTTATACACACTGTGTATATGTGTCTCTTTCTGTAGCTGTAGGTGTGCACAGCCCGATAATCCCAAAAATAAAACCATAGATCTGTGGAGAGAGAGAAACATCACAACTTCTGCTGTACCCTGGGGCAACCTGACTGTCAAGGTAACATAATACATATACACATATACAATCATACACTCTTTGCGACACCTATTGTTGACGTAACTTTCTCACAATTGCACACACTTTAGCAATAAAATTTTAAATAGGTTTTTGGAATCTTATTGACTAGTTTCAAAACTTGGAAGCCATCAGTTCAGTCAAGTTATGCCAGGGTTATATTGCTACTGCACATTCATGAGGTTTTGTGCCAACAGCTTAATTTATTTGGACTGCAGTGACATGACCAAGCGTGGTCCTTACCAAATGCTCACCTTGGTGATCTGCCACATGATGTGTGAAAGCCTCTGACAAATATCCAAGGCAGCATCTTTATTTGAAGCCTGATTGATCCCTGTTGCCACACAGTCATTAACTGTCATTAAGCTCAACTATGTCAGTGCAACAACATGGTCGGTTAGACAACAGGAGTGTGTATCTCTACATAATTAGAAATGATTTGATGTAGATACATGGAGTACCATGGGAACGTAGGCTTTGATTTTACACTCTAAGTGATAACAAGCCATTTCTATAAAGGTACTGAATGGTTACTTTTAAAAAGATTTCTCTATGTTTCTGTTACTTCATGGCACAAGTAAAAAACTGCATCCTGTTTAACACTGCTGCCATCACTCTCAATTACAATGCAAGATTAAAAATTCTTTGCATTAAATTGGGCATTTCATGCTGTTTTTTTTTTTTTTATCTTTGACCTCACCAAATAGTGACAGAGCTGTGGCTGGAAAAGTATTTGATGACCATATCTTTATTTTTGCTTGTTCTTATTGTTGTTGCTTCTGGTAATCATATCACCATCCACGAGTTCATCACGTCTCACCAAATGAGTGTGCTACCACCGTACTTTATCAATACTGTACAATTACCTTTCTGACTTATAAAATCGTAATGATTTCCAGATATAAGACGGTGCTTAAGAAATCATGTCAACGTTTGTTGTCAGACATTATATCTGTTTATGCCCCTCAAGAAATTATAGTGGGTATATTGGCTGCTTTAGCCACTAGGTCTGAGAAAGAAATCCAGCGGATCGGCTAATAAACTGTTTAAATGTTGCGCAGACTCTACTCTGTGCTCTGCTAGCGTGATCCTGACATGGTTATGGTGCAGTCCCACTCGAACATTTTACTCTGATGTTGACATTTTGATGTAAAAATCTCAGACTGACTAAGATCTGCAGGAAAATCTTAAACCAGATATTAAATGTAGAATCGGGACATCAACCTGTTTATAGAATACCTTGGTCTCCAGGGCAGCACATACTGATGTAATTATATGTTGTTTAGAATCAAGTTCCAAATTGCATTTAATCCTAAATGATGTTTCCTGGTTTGGCAGACAATTGGCATATTTGAGAACACTAATCTTTGACCTGGCCCTCATTAGGATTTACGGAGACGTCATATTTCAAATCAGAATTCTTTAGAATGAAGGTTTTTTTTGTGTCCTATGTACTTTGTACATTGGTAGTCCATGATATGACCTATTAGTTTCTAAACTACCTTTTTTGAAGCCTTGATTGTGACATTTTGACCATTGCCGTCTTGGTTTTTGGATCCATTTTTGGATAAAAAGTTGGGTGAAGTTGGGGAGCAGCAAAGCGTGAATTAGTTTGAAAACCTGAGTATACTATGCATGCCTTCCTACAGCAACAAGACCTAACTTAGTACTTAGTACCAAATTTAGTACTGTTTACCCTACATCTGCTAAGGTATTGGCAAATGCTAAACTTATACTTTTGTTGGCTTGCTTGTTTTGCAAGATGCATGTGTAATACACTAATACAATTCTTTTTTATCTATACTGGTAGGCTTGCATTATAAAAGTACTAACGTATACCTACCAAAAAAAAGCTGTTAATTTTTTCCAGTGTCTTAACAAAGTATCTTTCAGATACTGTACTTCAGAAAATGTTACACTGAACTTTCATAAATGCTCAAGTACTTAGGTGCTAAAGTGCATAGATGAAAACATGATAAGCACCCAAAAATGTTTTCATGGCTATTGAAATGATGTACACATTGACATTATGATAGTAAACAGCAAGTTAGCCACTCTCTGAATTACAAGGACCTTAAAAAAAATAAGAAAATAAATGACAAGAGTCAGAAAAAAAAGAAAAGAGCAGAGCCATCCAGTGACATCGGAGAAAATCTATTTTACTCTGTGACCAAAATTTGATTTTTTTGTTTTGATTTATTAATTTTTTTAACGCAATCTCAGAGTCTCCTCCTGCGAGCTAAAAGAGCTATTTCAGGTTCAAAGTATTTCCTTCATTGGTTTCACTTTTCAAACCAGGAGGTTATACTTCATACAGCACTTCATAGTCTTTGCTCCAGTTGTTAACATTCGGCTAATCCCCAACTAATCCCCAACCTTTTGGTTAATAGTTACATTTTTTAAAGGGCGTTTGTAAATATATGTGAGAACAGTTACTCACTTAACCTTTCTCAGCAGAGTATATCTGAGAACAAGTTAATCGTGCTGTATGCAGTTTGTGGACTCTTTCCACTTTGTAGATTGGTGTCACAGAGTTTAGATAAAATTTCCATTTTCACTCGAGTCATCTGGAGTAATTTTGTTCTACTATGTTTCTCCACAGGAGTGTATAAGTCTGCAGGGTCAATTTGTTGGGACAGCATGTGGACACCATGGCCCGTACACCCCAGATGTTCTCTTCTGGTCCACCATCCTCTTCTTTTCAACATTTTTGATGTCTGCCTTCCTCAAACAATTCAAGACTAGCCGTTATTTCCCCACTAAGGTAACCTAGCACATTAACAGATCTATATGATTGATTATTAGTCATTAGTCATCACAGATCTCTGACTGCTTTAACCTCTCACCTTCAGGTGCGGTCCATGATCAGTGACTTTGCAGTGTTCCTCACAATTGTCATCATGGTCCTGCTTGACTATGCCATTGGCGTGCCTTCTCAGAAGTTGAAGGTCCCGAGCAAATTTCAGGTAAAGATGATATACTGTATGTAACCAGTAGCTGTAAAGCTCATCTAAGTTTATTGTAACATTAAAACCTCACAAACCTCTGTTAACTGTTCCTTCAGCCTACGAGAGATGATCGTGGTTGGTTGATCAATCCAATAGGACCCAACCCATGGTGGACTGCACTTGCTGCCTGTATTCCTGCTCTTCTCTGCACCATCCTCATCTTCATGGACCAACAGATAACTGCTGTTATAATCAACCGCAAAGAGCACAAACTACTGGTAAGAAAAAGACATCAAAATAGAATAATGTTGATATAGATAAATAGATTATAGATCTCTATCTGACCTGCTCTCTGTTTTACAGAAAGGTTGTGGGTACCATCTGGATCTTTTGATGGTGGGGGTGATGCTGGCAGTTTGCTCCATCATGGGGTTGCCCTGGTTTGTAGCAGCGACTGTTTTGTCCATCTCTCATGTGAACAGTCTGAAGTTGGAGTCAGAGAGCTCCGCTCCGGGAGAGCAGCCGCGCTTCCTGGGCATCCGAGAGCAGAGGCTAACCGGCCTCCTCATCTTTCTGCTCATGGGCTGCTCTGTATTTATGACGGGGGCCCTGCAGGTTAGACACGCAAAATGTTTCCCCACTCTGGCTGCACATGTTTTCTGCAGAATTAAAATATTTCAAAATATTTTTGCTATAAAATCACGGGTGTAAAAATGACTAGAATAACTTTTTGTGCTGCTGTTAATGCTGTCGGTTACATATGCAATTTTTAAGTCAAAATGTTTGCTATGCTATTTGTTATGAATTGGCTTTTATGAATACTGACTGATGACAAAAGATTGGCTCAAACTGACTGTCTGTGAAGTGCCTTGAGATGACATTGTTGTGAATGGGCGCTATACAAATAAAGCTGAATTGAATTGCTGTAAAAAGATCTTAGATACTAAAACTAAAGTTTATAGTTTAATGAGAATGCATGCTGAATTTTCTTTCCTTTCTTTCCCCAGTTTATTCCTATGCCAGTGTTGTATGGTGTTTTCCTATACATGGGAGTCTCTTCATTGAAAGGCATCCAGGTAATAACATCTGACATGATTGTAGACTTTTATCAGGAACAAAATCTCACAATTAATATAATTTGTTGCAGAGCAACTGTCCGAACAATGTAAAAACACCTGCATTTTTCAAGCTATAGCTGTAGTGTTAAAAGAAGCTTCTCTTTCTACAAAGAAAAATATTATCTAAATAATTCCCATGAAGATTATACCTTAAGCTAAAATGCAAAAATTTGCAAGTTTTTTTCCCCTCTTCTACATCCTTCCCTCTGGTTGCACATTCCTTTTTTTTTTTTAAAGAAAGAACAATAATGGCTATATTTGTTAAAAAAGATTTGTTTTCAGTATTTATTATGATTATTTTTTCTGGACACTTTTACTTGACACACTGACACTTTTTAAGCAGTCAGAGAAAATAATTTCCCCTGATAACACTGTGCCAAGTCTGAAGCACTTGTACACCAGTTGTTTTTGTTTTCTTAATAAGTAATATGTAGCAGGTCAACTACTAGTTGAATGTTATAGATTTATTGCGTTAGTTTAGTCTGTATAACATACTTTCTATATAGAAGTGTATTTTTTTTAAACTTTTGTTTAGTAGTGTTACGTCATTTCCACATAGTAGCCTGCGGGGGGAGCACCACTTCAGCTCAGTCATTAAACACTGACTTGTGAGCTGAACGGTTGCTTTTGGTTCTTAACTCGAGCTGTTTTCCCCTACTCAGGGGTGTAACAAATGCAGTAGCTTAATGTTGGTAATGATATTTTAGTTGGACACTGCAACTTTAATTAGTGGAACTGTGGTTGTTCTGCTTCTGTGTGTCCTGATAACTACTGCAGCTATGTTGATGATTTAGTTGCACAGATATTCTTGTATTATTTTTCATCTTTGTGACACTTCATCAGCAGATATTTCAGTTTTAATGGATTATCTCTTCCAATTGAAGCCAGAATGCAGACTATCAGACATTTTGACCCAAATTAGACCATGTTCTTATATACATGAGTTATTTTATATTTACATCCATGCTGTTAGACTTGGCCTTTTGTGGATATAAAATTTTTACTTTCAGGTGTTTCTTTTTTCTTTCTCTCCTTGGTCTCTCTAAATTCTCCACTAATTGGGTTTATCTTTATCATTTCTCAGTTCTTTGACCGTCTGAAACTGTTTGGTATGCCAGCAAAGCACCAACCAGATTTCATCTATCTGCGACACGTTCCCTTGAGGAAGGTGCACCTGTTCACTCTTACCCAGCTTACCTGTCTGATGCTTCTCTGGGTCATCAAGCATTCTCCTGCTGCCATCGTTTTCCCCATGATGGTAAGTCGGCCGCCATCTTCATATGCTTTATGCTCACTTTTCTTTCCATGTACAGTTTTTATAACATGAACTTTTATCATTTGCGTGTAGGTACTGGCTCTGGTTTTCATCCGCAAGCTGCTGGACTTTTGCTTCTCTGACCGAGAGTTAAGCTACCTGGATGACTTGATGCCTGAGTGGAAGAAAAAGAATCTTGACGACGCCTCCAAAAATATGCAAGAGGTCTTTAAGTGTGCAGTTCATCTCTTAAGAATCGGTTAACATGACAATATGGCCTTTGGATTTTTATGTTTTGGGTGTGTCTTGCAGGAATCACAGGTTATGCTTGGGGATGCAACTACTGTTCAGATCCCTATGGAGAGCAGCAAACCCATTCAGACTCCAAAAGCACATGATCCCAGGTGAGACCTCAAACATGTACATCTACACACTTAAATGGACAAGATGAGCATCAACAGATTGAAGTGGTGAGATAAATGTGTCACTTGGTTTTTTTATTTGCTGGTGTACAGTGATTTGTTTTCCAGTGTCCCCCTAATGAAGTAGGATCTCTCCTCAGTCCATTCCCGACCTTGCCCTCTACCATCTTTGTACTCTTATCCTCCCTTTCTTCTCCCTGTTCCTCAGGTGTGATCCCTCTGATATTAATATATCTGATGAAATGTCTAAAACCACTGTGTGGAAATCCCTCAACTCCAATCAAAAGGACTTTCGTCCTTTGGCTGCTAAAAAGGCAAGGCCATACCATCATTTTTCCCATCACCCCACCTTGTAGAGATATTCCCGCGATCATCTGCCTCTTTGATGCTTCTCTGTTGTTGCCTGAACTTTGATAACTAGGTGCTGACAACTTTTTCCCTGTGCGTTTATAACTGTGGTTTTATGTTTTTCATCCTGTAGGATTGAAGGCATCACATTCATTGATGAGTAACAAAAGTCTACATGCCTGACAGACTCAACTGTATCACCTAACTGTAGCTCTGGACCACAGGATACCACGATCTGGCTGCTCTAGCCAAATAAGCCAACCCCGTGCTTACAGAAATAAATCTCAGTAATTTTTAGCAGCTACCTATAATATAATGTTGTCTACAAACACTCACACACACATAAAGAGAGCAGTTCACTCCCATACAGTACGTATTTCTATCTTTCTGAGGTTGGTACATATTTAAACACATTTTGAATTTTGTCTCTCTAAAACAATATAAGAAAACATAATGAAACAAACAACTGGTAAACTACATCCATAAGAATATTAGACTGATATTATTGTTCAATCATTATTGCAACATAATCCATTTTTCTCTGTAAAGTATTTTTCAACCCAAACATGTAGCAACAAATGAATTAGCCACAATATCTATCCAGTCAGTCCTTATTTGCAGGGTTGGTATATTTAGGTGATGACTTTCTTCAGCAGGTACATGTCTCTCATGAGATAAACCTGTTATTTAAACCAGGTGGGGTGTGGCTATCCACAGTTGGTCAGTGGATCAACTTTCATTTCATGTCATAGTCTAGTTCTTAGTCTAGTTTTCAAACTAGACTAAGAATGACGAGAGGATGGCATCTCACAATCAATGGTGGGTGAATACGAGAATATGCCCCACAAACTTACTCATCTTTTGGAACAGTTAAACCAAACTGCCATGACACCAACAACCAGGTGCTCAAAAAAAGAAAAAACTGTGTAAAAAGAAAGAAAAATGTGTGTGTGTGTGGGGGGGGGGGATAAACCAGGTATGAAAGGCTTAGTTGAATGTGGTAAAGCTAAAGAAGAAGGCAGACTAGTAAATAAAATGTTTCTGCTTTGACAGAATAGTAGTATTTGACAACCCTGTGACGCCCTGTGTGGATAAAGCTCTGCCTTGTTTACGATTCTTGAGTTCTGCTTTCCAGAAGTAGAATGCTATCTGCTTTTCGTTGGCGTTAAACTGTAGCATCAAACAGCAATTGGATCAGTCCTGTGTTCAGCACAACTGCAAAAGCTTGCTTTATTATTTTAATCCGTGATTATGTCATCGTTCATTTATGTGGCTTGACCAAATGTACTACACAAAAACAATTGAAAACAATTGATCACATATTTACTATAGTAAAATCAGACATTTTGACTCTGGAAATTCACAAATACATTACATGTTAATGGGATGTATTATTTTAGATTTTGAAATGACATTTAAAGAAATATATCTTATATCAGCACTAATTTTTGTCTCCCATTTTTCCTAAAAGTTGGTCTGACTTTGGAGGTGAGTTCTGGCTTGCCTGCATACTTGGAATTACTGTTTTCAGTGGGAATTTTTTTAGATAACGTGAAGAGAAACTTAAAAGGAAAACAATCTCTGCTGTCATCTGTGAAAAATTAATTCTAGTGAATATCTCACTTTTAATCATTTTTGTTCTCAGCAGTGTGTCAGCCTCACTAGAGTAGGGTCACATTTTACTTATGTTTTTCATACTGGTGTACCCCGAAAATGATCAGCCATGAAGTCTGGAAGTCAAAGCACCACCATGCCACCTGCATTAGCTTGTTTTTATAATAAAAACAATACAGTGAGAGAAATGAAACTTTGCCAAAATGTGGGCTAAACATCAAGTTGAAACCCCCCTCGCCAGCTGAGGTGCAAACCAGTGACCTCTTGCTGAGAGGCCACAGTTCTAACCACGACACGACCGTGCCGTCAAGTAGAAATAAGCCATAAAAACTCTATGAAGGTCAACTGCAGTGTTGGGAGCGAATCATGATAATGGTGTATGATAGCAGGCGCTCCCTTTTGCATGCAGGTAACCATGCAACCTTTTTCATCACAGCAGATTGTGGCAGCTTTAAAATGTTTCAGTCCTCACAAAGATAGAAAGTCACAGAAAAATACATAAAACAACAATCTCTTCAGGCCTTTTTCAAGTTTTCACCAACTCTACACCTAGCTGGGCTACATAATGGAGAGTAACTGCTCCTTTAAAACAAACCAGGTTATTTTTATTAATTTGTGTAGTTTTGTCAGTTACCATTCCTTAAATATCGTCTCTATTTATTCAGTGTGCCACGAGTGTGTTCCTTTTTTGTTTTTTATGGTGATGATGTGGTTGATTATCTGATAGATTTCAAACATACATTTAAGCTTCAGTAATGGACACAAAATATTGTGACAGTTTTGTGTGATAATGTAAACTGAAAAGTGTACATGTAAGAAGATCCACTTCCGTGGCATCATTAATGTGCTCTTTGAAGTGAAATCTTTTCCCTTTATGGGTGATTGTCTTTGAATTAATGATTGTGCAGGATGGAGGTTGTGCTACAGAATGTCTGTCATGTGTTTCATATTTCTTTACCTCAGAGGAGATTATGAATGCTCCTGCAAGGCACTTTGGATGATGTCTGGCCAGGGAAAACAGAGTAGAGAAATGGTTTGTGTCTGTGGATGTGTACAAAGAAAGAGATTGTGTGAATGTCCCTGTGTGTCTAGAAAATAGTAATTGTGTGGGAGCATCCTGATGTTTTTAAGCAATAATTTTCCCACAATTTCAGATAAACTAACTGTGTTGTAGCTTTTTATTTACCACAGGGGTTTTTGTACCAGTGCAATCTTCTTATCCTTTTTTTATTATTATTATTTTTGGTGGGATTTCAGGCCAAAATGAAAGTTTTTACTGTGCCAAAAAGAAAATTTATAACAATAACACACAAATCAGTGAAGCTGTTTTCCTGAGATATTTCTCTTTGGATCAACAAGGTTTCACTGCAGTGTGTTCCCCTTGTTTGTCTTTCACTTCGATACTTTAGGTGCCAAGACCCTGTTTGGAGTTTCACATGCCAGTGTCACTTCAAAGCTTGGACAGTTTAAGGGAAACTGAAAGATTTGAACGTATGAGCTTCAATGATACATTATTTATGGATGCACTTTCTGTAGATAGTTAGGATGAATTGTATTTTCCAAAGCTCTATTAAGCAATTAGATTATTTTACATAAGATATTACATTGTTTATTTTTAGATGTAAAATTATGCATTGTTTTCCTTACTTTCTGTATATACTGTAAGATGAGAGAAAGGCCAATGAATGCAATACATGACTAATGCTGTAAATTAAGAAAAAAACTGTTACAGCTTACTGAAACACAGAGTGCAAAGGTATCTTCTGCTACACTTGAGTAGCTTTTACAATTAAACTGAAGCTGTCACATTTTTTAAACTTATATCTTATGAGTTTTAAGAAAAAGGAATAATTCAATTGGACACTAAAAAGACATTTGCATTTCGAGATGGAGAAAAGGGATGAAATGCAACAAAGGTCCTGGGTTGGTCTGAATCAGGGATGATGCTGGTATACAGTCAGTCTAGTTAAGTGTGAATAGTAGCAACAAATACCACTGGTTGTAACATCTGTGAATTAATAAATCATGAATAATTGGGTTAAACAATATTTAATCTAATTCACGATTTAATTTAGTCTCTTGAAATTTATAAGCTATACCATGTAGTAAACATCAGTTCAATGACTCCTCCTCCGTGGTCTTCATCACTTATTTTTAAGTGATTTTAAATCAAAGTGCACAAGTGAAGTATTTCAATCAGTGCATTACAACATGCCTCATGTGATGTGACTTCTTCCATAACATGAATGTTTTGTCCAGCACTTGTATGTAATTCCATTTTGATTCTGTCAGACTTCTGAATGTGAAAGTCTTTCCTTGTCTGAGGGTCCATAGCTGTTAATAAAACAACATGGGTGGAACATTATTCATAAAATGATCAGTTAATCACTATGTATGGGTCATTATTCAGCTTGTAAATACATATAAAAACTCAAAATGGTGAGGGAAAAGTAAACAATACTTTGTAAATTAATGGAAAAAACATGGTCTCCACCAAGTAAAATTGCATCTAGAATTTAAGGATTGTAAACATGCTACGGTAAATAATTGATTTATGATCAATTACTAAAGTTATTTTAATTAACATTATGTGTCTTAAGCTTGACTTTTAACTCATTAATGTGTATGTGAATGTACAGTAAAACAAACAAAGTATAATGCCTTCAGAATATTGTAGGTTGTCTGCATATAGTACATATGACCATGAGAGGTGATTGATGGGAGTACAAATATTTGCAGCAACATGTGTGCCTGTCATTGAATTATGTTGTGTTTACATCCGAGTAAAACCAGACCTCAAGGCATTTGCTGTAAAAAAAAAAAAAAAAGTTTCTGAGTCTCATTTTGGATGATTGTAGATAAATGATGATGTAGCTGTGCAAAGCTATGTGTGAGACTGTGTCCTGCAGATGAATACAGTGTCAAGAAATGTGTGTGTTTCAAGGAAAAGATGAAAGTAAAAGAGAAGAATGACAGAGGATGACGTAAGGTGGCCTTCAGAGAGAGGAGCACTTGTATTGCAGTAACTTTAATTATATGGAGCCATAGCAAGAGTGATGCCTTGTCTTTTCTCTTCAGTAAATAGTCTTGAGCAAAATTATTCTATATGTTTTATATGTATATGTCATTTAATTTTTGATTATGGCAAAATGGAAAATAAATAATTACAGTTGCAATGGGAATAAACTGGTGTTTGAGTCATTTTATTGTCACATGTGGATAAAAATAGAACTTTAATAGAGCCACTACTAAATTGTCCATCCTGGACAGGTTGCCAGTTATTCTTTGTGAATAATGACATCAAATAATGGATCAAATTTTTTATTCCACCAATCAGATTAAGATCTGGACTGTTTGCTGACCATGTCAAAAATTGATGTGTTTTTCATGAAGAAAAGTTTGAACGGTCTTGCCACTGTGGCAAGATGTATCATCATCCTGCAGCTTCACCAAACCTACCTTTGACTGGTGGGATGAGAAAAATATCCAGAATTGTAATGTATACCTGTATATTTACTGTAGAGACAATAACTGCCATCTCCCCTGCTCTTTACATTCAACACAGCAAAACATCAGTTTCTGCGTAAATTTCTATTTTATCTTATTTCATTTCATTTCTATTTTATTTTATCTTATTTCATTTCATTTCTATTTTATTTAATATGAACATTGTGTGCTTCTCCACAAGGCGGCAGCAGATCACAATTTTTTGCAACAGATTCTGGTTATGTGGACTTTTCTTTTAATATACATGTAAATGATATTTGTTGCATAATTTTAAAGGAAATAAGGACCAGCCCCACCCCAATCCTGACAAGTACATGCACTCCTTTACCTTCCTCCTAGTCTCAACTATTTTAGACTGTCCTCATCCTCCTTGTGCTGCAGCCCCTCCCCCGGTTTTTATCCCAAGGTGAGAACACAGTGTGCACATCTGGAGGTAATCCTGACTGCAAAGGAGTTGCCTGTGGGAAGGGGTATGAGGTTAAAGATGCACTGCACTCTGTATGTGTATATCTACCAGCGCATGTGTGCCTTGAGGGTGTCATGTGATCCTCACTCCCAAATGCTCCTGATTACAAGCAGCTGGCAGGCTACTGCCTGCACCAATGGGACAAGCCTCTGGTTGTGACATCAGACTGAAGAAGGGAGGTGAACAGGATATTTAAGAGGGTTTTTATCTGATCCACTCAATCAAGGGATCAGCAGTATTGGACAGGTCCTTTACAAAGCATTTGATCTTTCACATAACTGTGAGACTTGCCTGTTGGTTAAAATCTACATCAGAATCACCCAGTGTAGTCAAGTTTCAAAGGCAGTCAGCTGTGGCCTCAATAACCTTTCTGGACATTTATATATTTAAACGATGAATCTGTAGAAGCAAAGTACTTTTTATTTATATCTATTAAACGGAACAAGTAAGAACTAAAATGCAATTTCTTTGCGGGACTAATACAATAAAAATAAGTAATTAGATGTATACGTTATGTTTTCAGTGTTATTTTTAGATCTGAATTAACCCCATCTGCTTTTTAGTGATTTTATCATGTGCCACAACAGAATAAACAAAGTTTTTAACCAATAATTCAAAGAAAATTATTTGTTTTGTGTAAATCTGTCATGAATGTGAGCATCCATCCATCAGTTCCTGTATTATTTGGCAACCATAATACAGTCAGGTCTTAAAAACATTATCTTCTCTCAAATTATTTGCTTTTTACCTCAGAGTTCATACAATGTTTTTTTTTGCATAACTGAAAATCCTGCTTGGATTATTGTAAAGCAAACAAAACTGGGTGTACCAGCACCTCTCTCTCTCTCTCTCTCTCTTATTTATATGT
>JAOXYM010000003.1:26554890-26565715 GCA_028567055.1 Leptatherina wallacei | reverse complement strand
ATATATATGTGTAAATGTATATAAAAAATGAGACTCGTAACATTTGTTATCATTGTGTCATTTTCATTATGTAAATTAAGGGAGCAACAGCATATCGGCTCAAGAAAATCAGCATCCGGTATCGGCAATTGGTTAAGGCTAATATTTAAAAAAATCAGTATCGGCCCTAAAAATGCATATCGGTCGATCCCTAGAGTTAACACTATCTATGTATTGTTTATTATTGTTTTTTTTACCAATCCTTGGCATGACTTACTAACTAGGATTACTGACTTAATAACATAACATTTTATTCAGATCTGTTTGTTTTGACTTATAGAGCCCTATAGGGAATGGAAAAGGATTTGATATCGTTATAACAAGATTTAACTGCATTTAAACACTACTTTGGATATAAAAACCTTTGATCTTTTGAGCATATGTTATGATTTAGAGATTGAGTATCATGGAAACGTTGTGAGTAGCTTACATGAATTACATAGAGGGGTGTGTGTCTGTGATTTAGATGTGTAAGCACTTATTCCACATAAAGGACTGGAAAACACATCTGGAAAGGTTATACGCAGAAGTTTGGTTGCACAGTAGGCATGACTACAAGCCGTCCATGACCTAGAATGCAACACACCTTGATGTTATTGCCTTATCTCTATTTTTGCTTAAGAGCTGATTATACTTGACTTCTTCAGTAATTGCAGCAATAAATTGTGATGGCGCTAAGCCATCTCTTGAGGCATCTTAGACTTGGTGCAGGATTTATCTTTAATAGTAAATTATTATTATCATTATAGGTTTCACTATTGAGAAATTAACGCAGTTATAGTGCAGAAGTAGAGCAGGGATCTCAAACTCTGGTCCTTGAGGACACTGTCCTGCAGGCTTTAGGTAAAATGAGAATTGATAAGTGGCCTGCATCTAGGCATTGCAAAGTTAATTTTGGTGCATCGTGCTATTAGAACAACAACTATTAACTTGGCTTTAGATGTTTCACTTAAAATAGTAGTAATCCACTATTTGTCTGTTGTCTTTGATGTCAAGAGTGTGTGAAGATGTTTGCTCACTTTTGCGACAACAGAACATTCGGGGTAGTCAGCTCTTTGTGACTGAAACAACTCAGCAGAAGCAGTCTACCAATGAAATTGTGGCACCTGTTCATTCTTTTTTGGGACAGCTATGCAGGTATTATGCAATTGTAAATAAGTAATGGAAAAAAGACTGACCACCAGTAACAGTTGTTTCAGGAAGATCAGATGCTGTCATCTCTGGAGGTGAATTACTCTTGGCAGGAACTTGGACTTTGCAGACCTTTTTTGTGCGCTGACTAAATATATAAGCTAGTTATAAGCCAATTTATACATTTCAAAATACACAATTCAAAAGTCCAGCCCCTTGCTTCAGACTCTTGCACGAAGCCATGCCCCCAGAGCACGGAGATTCCCTATGTCTAAGAGGAACACAGGGAAGGGGGAGGGACAAATGGCAGTTGAGTTGGATAGACATATCCCCATCCAATCATTTAGCCCTTTAACTTTCGCAAAAGAAAAAAGCAAGAGAGAAATGTTTCTTTGCATTTTCTCTTTTATTTTGAACAAGAAAAATACGAAATAGTTATATTTGAGATAAAAGTTAATAAAAAAGTAATGACAGTGAAATGGTCAGCAACGGGATATCAAACACTTTCTTTTGGTATTACATACCCAAACCAATTGGTAGAGACGGTTCAGGAAAGTTTATTTAAACAATTCTTTACTAAGATTCATGATAATCACTGAAAAATTTGCTTTACCAAATGGTAGAGCAGGACCACAAAGGGTTAGAACGGGCCGGTTAAATTGAGTAGATGGTGTTTTTTTCTTTTCTGTCTGTTCCACGGGTGATTAAAATTTTTATTTTTGTGTTAGAGCATTTAATTAATTAAGTTTATCTTGAATTGAAGACTAGTGTTTATGGGTCTACACATCTTTCACCCACCTTGTTATGACTTTGCCACTTAATAGGTAAACACATAAAAACTGATGCCAAAAGATTCCTTATGTGCATCTCACATACACTAGGGGTTGAAAACAAGAAACAGAGGAAACAGAATACAGTATATCCACCTCTATTTCAGTACTACTGACAGGATATTCATCCCACTTCACAACATGCAGCTTGATTGTTTTTTCTAGCAGAGATGAAGCTGGTTTTGCTGTAAATCTGAGATGCCTTCTCTCATCTAAGTGTTCATTTATTCCTTCAGGATTTGAGGTCGTCTGATGAATGCCTGAGTACTTTGACTGTATTGAGAAATGTCATGTTCACAGCAGGCATTATTGCTTAGGGGGCCCTAAGCTGTTGGGCTCCTGTGGCTGTAGGTAATCCCTCCACAATGTGCAGACTTACAATAAAATATGAATCAATACCTTCTTGTTCACATTAAATAAAATATCATTTTCATCCCAGCTGCATCATATTTACAGTGAGTTTTCATTCTTGATTGTTGTCTCTAACCAAACTGAATGTGCATCAGTGGGAATATAGACCTTTAATATTTTTGTGGCTATTCAGAATTCCCTGGAGTATAGGGATTTCTCAGATCCAGGGTGGAGCTTGTGCTGCTCGAGAGCACTGCGATCCCTGGATTGGATGAGAGGGATTATTGGGCTGAGGGATCATTTGATTTAGGGATCAACATGTGGGCCGTTTAGAGGCCCATCTGGTGGTCTTTGTGAACATGTGACTCCACCTGTTATAATCCACATAGGTTCAGACTAGACTTGAGAGTAAGCAAGTTTGTGTGTATGGTGATAATGAATAATTGCCAAGGTGTACCACTTCACTTATTCATATAGTTACTGTTTTTACAGGGCATAGTAAGTACATTGTTGATTGGGTTCTTGAATAGGACTCAATGTATTTGTTGATCATTTTGAAAGCCAGTTTTAGCAAACAAATCATTCAGGTCATTTTAAGATCACCAACATGTTAATATATTGTCCACCTTTACTTAATCTTCTTGTAAAGTAGCAATGGTTGATTGGTTTTGGGAAATAAAGGTGTCATTTACTATCAAAATTATTATTCAAATTGTTACTGGCAGAGTGTCATGTTGCTTTATTAATAAAAAACTGTCATGTGTGATGGATTATCATATATTAGCATAATGAATGGAGAGTTAGTATAGAGTGTTATCTATTAATCAGCAGAGGTAACAGAAAATAAATCTGTTTAAAAGTTAAACGTGTGCAATGCAGTAAAAGTACAAAAAAATATTACATAGTATACTTGCATAGAAATCATGTGTTCTACCCTCTAAGTAACTGGTGAAATCTTGCAGAAGCATCCTTTATCCAGTGCTGTTGCAAAAAGCCCCTCTGGCCAAGGCCTGGGGTCAGGACAGTTTAATAATACTCTGCAATGCCTGGAATGTCAGCCTAATTCCATTTCAAAAAGACAAGCCCTCAGCCACTAAACCAGTGGATTACTGTGTGTAAATGTGCATCTAGAATTGCACAAGTCTGATGAAAATTTGACAGTTTTTTCCCCAATCAATCATTTTACTGGTAAAATTGTTCATAGAAGTCTTTTCCCCGCATAATTTGGAAGGAAAACTAGTTTGATCTCTCTCCCCAGTGACCCCGCTCTCTTTCCCCTGTCCGGCAGACCTCTGAGGTTTGGGCCAAATTTGATCGCACGCTTGGTGGGGGTGGCTTTATGGACTAAGACTCACAGAGAGACAACAATGGCTCCTATTTGAGAGGAGCTAAAGCAAAGGATAGTGCACAGGCTGATGGAGGCTTATCGCCGTGGAGACCAAGCTGGAGACTATGTTAGCGGCTTCTCAAAAAGATTAGAACAGTTGTCCTCTGCCTGGATGAGACTGTGTATAAGAACATGAGCTAAACATTGACAACAAAATGGGCCAGCTTTCTAAGGTTATTATAAAAACAGAATTCGAATTGGCTTTATAATTTTTTGAAACAAAGATTTAAAAATATTTTTAAAAAAACCTCTGAGAAAACAACCGTCATTTGATGTTGATAAAATAAGTTATGAGTTAACACCTTTGGTTTTGTTTCCATCAGGTCTGTTGAAGATGCACTGGTCTCCGGAGCACGCTGCCCCTTTATCTCAGTGGCCTGAGCAGCACTTAGATGTCACATCTACCACCTCGCCACCATCTGCCAACAAACATGACCCCCACACTACTGCTGCTCGCCGCAGCTATGGCTCTGCAGGTTATCCATGGGCCAGTGATGACATATCAGCCCTTACCGCTTCGTCTTTGCTCAAACGCTATGCTGAGAAGTATTCAGGCCTGGACTTATCCTATGAGCGCCCTGCTACAGGGGCCTACTCAGAGCCTGGAACTTTTCTAAAAACTGAATCTGAGCCCTGGGCTTTGGGTCAGGGGATGGAATGCTACCCTGGATTGGAGGCACTGACTGGCACAAAGGTTGGGTCTCCATCTGTGGGAATCCCAGCCACAGGAAGTGTAACAGTAGTGAGCAGTAATTTGGCCTCAGAGCCTGGGTATAGTGGCGCTGGCTCATGCAATGCCCCATCATCTCAGGAATACCCTCCTGCCTACAACAGCACCTATCTGTCCTCAGGATACTACCCTCAGCCTGGTGCAGCACTTCCACCTGCCCCTCTGCACTCCTTGCAGGCCACCCCTACTCTAGTGCCCAGCTACAGTGCCAGCACTCCTGTCTACAGCTACCCACCTGGATGCTACCCTCAAACCAGCCTGTCCTCTGGATACAACCACCCCAGTGCCTCCTATCTGCCCTCTGGAATTAGTGCTCCGACTCCTCTGGCCCCTAGGCCTACCATGGTGGGGGGCAGCTACAGCTACCCATCCCACAACCTTGGAGGGAGCTCTGATGCAGGGGTGCCACTGAAACGCAAGGCCTTTGAGATGACAGAGGAAGGGCAAGAGGGGGCAGAAGTGGAGGGAACACGCTACAGAAAATACGGAAATGGTCATGGAAACAGTCATAGCAAGGGCAACGGTAACAGCCACGGCAATGGTTATGATATTAGTGGCTCAGCTTCAGACCCCCAGGCCTACAAACCTGGAAAGCCCCTGATATCACCCCCATATGGTGGACCAGGGGACTACAGCCCACCCTCAGGCCTAGCAGGTGAGAGTGTGTCAGGGGAGCACAACTTTCCTCAACAGCAGAGAATGTCTATGAAGATACCTGCATCCCATACACAAGCTGAGGACCCAACCGGTGGGCGCTGATAACCCCAGTTGGCATTTGAAAGGATTCCCTTTCTCCTTAAAACCAACCGCCGTCTTAAGCTAGACAGATGTGCAGGAAATAAAATATAAATTAGTTTATGTGAAGTGTAATCTCCCTGGCAAACACAAGAGGGCACAAGACTCTTTATTTCTTGTGTACATTTAACATTTTCATCTCACATATTTTTCCAAAGATTCACAGGGGCGTTTGGCCTCAAAGGCTGAGGTAAGTCTTAGAAGTGAGTTTGAGGCATCCTCTTCATAGATAGCATTAAGACAGTCTAAATGTATGAGTGTCTGTTTCTCTCAGGATCCTATTTATTCCCTTTCTGCTACTGTGGCAGCGGCACTGCAGTTGCTGTTTTAGAAGTTGGTGTTATTATTTGTGGCCGATATGTACGTAAGAAGGCCTTTGACTGCAATATGTTTTTAAGAAATCATGACTGACCAAAAAGTAAAGAGAGCAATAAGTGAAATGGTGAGATTGCCATGTTTCTTCAGCACAATCACTGATACATAGCTGACTGCAAGGCTCAGCGCATCATTTGGCCTTGAGAGTTGAATGTTTCCCTTTGACTTTTTCTCAACCTCTGTTTTTTTCTCACTTTTTATCTAACTTCTATCACAGAACCCAGCCTTCTCTGCTAAACCGTTGAACAACTTTTGGTTTTGTCCACTTTATACATACCAAGCTGCTAAGATTATTGGGAAGTGTACATGAAGCTGCCTTTTACATTTAAATTCTTTATGTGGTGATGTAAAGCAAGAGTAGGGTCATATTTTATCTTCATGTTTCAATTGAAATGTTTAGCATTTACAGTTTTGCAGTAAACAGACACATTCAGGTCATTTTGAAAGCATGTTTATATGCAGATTTCTGCTTAAGTTGAAGTGATCCGATACTTGCCCAGCTTATGCCTTTGTCTTTAATATTGAAAATGCCACAAAGATGAAAGAATATACAAATCAATAAGAAAACACTCAGAAATGGGTCTAATTACAGTTAAAATTCACTCAGAGCTATTGCATAAAGGTGAATGAAAGATTTTTATGAGTGCAGCTTGAATGCACAGCCCAGGTTTCAGTG
The DNA here is from genome assembly GCA_028567055.1 of Leptatherina wallacei. Lineage (NCBI taxonomy): Eukaryota > Metazoa > Chordata > Actinopteri > Atheriniformes > Atherinidae > Leptatherina > Leptatherina wallacei. Next base: position 26,559,401 of record JAOXYM010000003.1, on the reverse strand, counting down.
GAGGATATATGCTATTGAGTGAGTGCCTGTAATAGCTTTTGCTCAACATTATTTTCTTTATGAGGATTTGCCTGCCTATCTGCCACAACTGACTTTTTTAGAATATGCATTTTCTTTTTACTTTTGCCTCTCAGAAGGATGATTTAACGTTGTGTTATCGAATACTCAGGAAAAATATTGTTACCTCAGAATGATAAAATAAGAATGTATATGTAATGACCTAAGGGTGTTGGTAGAGAGCTTTTAGGAGCAGGATGGGGGAAAAAAATGAAGCCACTTCTGGAACTTTAGGAAAACCATGAACTTACAAAACTTTCAATAGTGTAGAATAAACACATAAAGATGAACAACATGCAAATAGTATCCGCTTGGCTTCTTAGCTCTCGGCAATTTGAAGATTTTGTACCAAAGCCCGAAATGTTGAATGTAATTCAGATTTTTTTTTTCAAAGGAAAATACATGCCATAAATAACATAAAGGATGTTTTTAGATATATGAAACCTATTTTCTTCATGTATAGATGTAATTCTTTCATAGGTTTTGGTGAAAAAATGAACGGCATGTTAAGTGTTAGTGTAGATTTTTTTTTTTTTCTCGTGGGGGTTGGGGTGGGGTGGGGGGTGATTTTGCAGACAAACTGTCAAAACGAAGCACTCCTGATTTAAGAGAAAAACATTTTGACGTATCAAGATACACATGTAATGCAGTATATCACCGGTAACTGGAATGATTATTAGATGTCTTAATAAAGTATCCCATTACAATGTCAGTATTTTCATCTGTTATCTGCAATATTGTCATCTGAAATTTGAGAGCATGCACTGTCAAAAAACAGTCACAACTTCTTTTTTCACCATGTTGTAGCTCAGTAGTTCCACAATGCCAGTCCCTTCAAAAACTGTGACCACTCAAAGTTCTTTTCTCCAACGTAAGCCTTCAGCTGGTGTCTCAAACCTAAACTCCAAACTTAACAGCATGTCAAGAGAATAGATTTCCCTTAACAGTGGAACTTCGGCTAAAATACAGTATATGAAATTCAGTGCAAAGAAATGGAAAAATGTTCCTGTAATCAAACTTACTCGTGTTATGGTATTGTGTGAAATACTCTAATGACACAAATTCTTCATCATATCTTAAAGAAAAAGTAAATGTCTGGCAAATGATTATATAATCCTACCCCCGATTTTCAAGGTTTTAAGCGCTTAGCTACAACAAATGAATGCTCTTCAATGCCACACAAGGGAAATGCTCTATAGTAACTGACATACTGCAGCAAGTATTTGCTTTTATAGTTACTCTGATTCAGTGAAAGATGTGGTGTCAAAACTGAACGACGGTGTTATCTTTGTAATCCACTTGTACTTTTGTTGTGTCTTATACATTCTCTGTAACCATTTCTACCTCATGTTGAAGACATTGTACATGGAAGTATTTATTTCATGTCATTTTCACATGCCAGTTTAAGGAGCAATGTTTCTCAATTTTGACCTGTTATAGTCTACCTCACTAAAGACTGTTGTGTCATGGAAATGAAGATATACCAAAACAAACCATTGTTCACTTTGTCTTTTTGTGCGTGGAAATGTAAAGTTTCTGTGTTCTCAACTTTCTAATAATACTGTGAGAAGTATCTAGTTTTTTCCAGTATTGGTGAACTCTCAGTGTGTCCGTGCAGTCTGACAGTGACATATTGCTTTAGGCAAAGTGACACTAATAATGGGAAATATAGCTCACACTGGTTTTTCAGGTTCTTTGTCAGTGTCAACTTTTCCCTTTACCTGTTTATGCAACACCACTACAGCTAAGCTTTTTTAACTATAAGATTTCTGTTGAACAAAGATTTTATCTTTACTTCTATATACTTATTTATTACTCACCATTTCAACTTTGATAATACCACAACCTTATGTTTGATAGCCAGGCTCAAATCATAAGGCTTTTTGGGGATTTTACTGTCATATATATTACAATATATAGTCATATTTTGTACTATTATGGTTATTGTTGTTCTCAATGAAGATTAAGGAAACATTTATACTGAAATATTTAATTATTGTGTCTTAAAGCATTAATCTTAAATACACATATTATGAATGATCAGCTGACTCACTTAAATACATGAAGAAAAGAACTATAAAACTGAGTTTACTCATTTTGTAGTAATGAGCAAAAATCCTGAGCTATCCCCCATGTCTTTAGATTTTGCTTCAAATGAGCCAAATTTTCTTGCAAACTTTTAAAATGGATTCAAGCAATAGTTTTCCAGGTTTTCTGAAAGGCTTTAAAATTTACTTGGTTTCACTCTTTTTTCCGTTCAGTCTTTGTAACATTTTCAGGAGAATTTCTTTTTTAAATAACAAAAACAACAACAAAAAAACACCCACTGAACATTGACTTTCTGAATTATTAAAGCATTAAAAACCCTGATAAATCAAGGGATGAACCAGTGTTGTGTCAGCAGAAAACAAATAAGTGGCATCTTTAGGTACTTTGTTCCTATTTCTTTAGCTGAACTTATGGGAAATCAGTTTAAAGGGAAATAAGAACAAGAATATCTATTGGCTTTGGGAGATTTACCCCCCATGTTTTCATTACCTTAATATAAACTCTAATGTTACTAATTTAATCAACTCCATTACTGATTCCATTCATAGCAAATCCCAACTTCCAACTCTGACTTCATCCATCAACTTATTCTTGCCTACCAACCTTGTCTCGGCAGTTTTTCACAATTAAAGGCTGAAGACAAGTAAAAACTAGCAAACCAAGTTTTACCCCCCTTTTATCTCTATGGCCACTTTGTTCAACTTTGTGTCTCTTAGTTCTGCTACTGACACATAAACGGCGGATCCACTGCAGATTAGAAGCTGCAGCAATGTAAAAAAAACAAAAACAAGTATGGCAGTGACACCTACAGGTCCTATTTAGTTCTTTTTTTTCTTCCCCTGACACAGAATCAAAGAATAAATTATTGTGAACATAAGCATTATGAACATTCATAGAGAATATAGTGTATATACATGTATAAACAATAGTATGGATTCTTTTTAATGGTTCAGAAAGACTTGCCATCGCTGGTATGAAACATAGATTCCTAATGATATGAGTGGACATTAATGAAAAATGTCTGTTTAACAATATAGAAGTTATTCATCGAAAAGCTGTTCAAGATGCTATGACCCAGAGTCATTACGTGGGTGTTTCCCCTCCCTATAGGTTGGTGTTGTCATGTTGGGGACTATGTATGTGTGTGTATGCCATGTGTGTATGTTCTTTTCTGGATGTGTTTATCATGTGTTGGTCTGTGACTGGACACACATGGCATTGATGACGTCTAGCAGTGCCAGCGTTTGGCTCTGCCGCCTTCCATGCTCCCAACCAGACCATGACGAGCTGAACCACGACATGCGGTGCAGAGGTGTGCTTCAGCTGTTACTCTGTGGAGAGTTTCTTTTTAATACAAACATTTTACAAAAGAGAACAGTCCCAGTAGTGGCAAAGGCAAGACCATTTCCTTTATCTATTTTCTTATTACAAATAAGGTAGTGCTTCATAAAATTTGAAATAGTTTTCTTTGTTGTTTTGGCCATGTTCACTCTGACATTGAATTTACTCATTTGTTTAATGAAACTTTTGGTCTTCCTTTGGAGTAGTTAAAGAGGGGTGTCTTGATTTCATACAACTATCGTGGAAGAACTTAAAACATACAAATAATTTTTGAAGTTCTTAAGATAGACTATAGCTGAAGTCACACTATACCAGGGGTGGGCAAATTCAGCCCTCGAGAGCCGCAGTCCTGCAAGTTTTGGTATTTACCTCTTTCAACACACCTGATTCAAATGAACGAGTCACTGAGCAGAACTTGATAAGTTGTTGGATCTATTTTAATTTGAATTAGGTGTGTTAGAAAAGGGAAACATCTCAAATCTCTAGGACTGCAGCTCTTGAGGACCAAACTTGCTTATGCCTGCTCTCTCTATATATATATGTATAAATAAAATAAAATAAAAAAAACTGCTACAACAATAATTTCCCTGTAAGAGGGATAAATAAAGTATTTTTCATTTCTATACAGAGGGATAGACTGAAATTCCTCCAAGATGATGTAACATACTTATAAACAGTTATTATGCAAAGCTTCAAATGCCTTTTCACTCACATACATAATACTGAACAATTGTCTCAATAAATACATTAATAAATTACCTAGTTTGGCTCATTTGCTTTATTTGGTTCTCTTTATCTACTTTAGGTTTTTTTTTTAAAAATGGGACAATGTCAAAAGCCGTACTTATCCACAAATAGAAAATTCAAAACCCCTTCCTCCTCTCTCCACTATACCATCTTATGTCAATGAGTTATTTCATTCAAGTCCCACCAGAGGGTGGTAGAAAGCTGTAGGAAGTCATTTAAAAGCACTCCACTAAGGTCTGTTGGAAACGTCTGAGCAATAAACAGCATTTGAGATATCTGCAGACACTGTCGCGAGGGGGGGGGGGGGGGGGGGGGGG
>JAOXYM010000003.1:26509428-26550422 GCA_028567055.1 Leptatherina wallacei | reverse complement strand
GGAAAAGATGTAAACCAAAACCCTGAAGGGACTGAGGATGATGCACTCTGTGAATCTATTGCTATCCTCTGTGGCAACATAGAGGATCAAATCAGGGATGAAAAGGGTGCTACAAGCATAAGTGGGTCATTTCTTTCTATTTTGGCAAAAATGTTGCTTTGTCATTCATTCCTTGGTGTAGTAATACATTAGAGATGGAGAGAGGGTTGCCCTCTGAACTCTCATATCCAAACATGTAGGGCTCATCCGCCATTCCATGAACATGAAGGGTAGGCTCCTATAGCATGCCAGAAGAGACCTGACACAGAAACGGAAAAAGTACTGTATGTGCTATAACAACCACCTCACCCCGGTACTTGATAATAGCAATGATTCAGATTACCCTGATTCCTTAAAGAGACACAATCTCCCTTTTCCTGTAACTCTTACATAAAACATACAGTGTCCCCCCTCTTCTTCACAAACCTGCTCCCACCTCAAAGCAGCCCACCAATGTCCCACTTAATCCATGTCCTACCTCTGCAGCTAAGCCCTGCTATTCAGATGGATTCAATGAGAACAAAAACCTAAGGAGGAATGAAAAATGAAACTATAAATAAAAACCGAGAAGGTCAGTGTGATAATGACAAATTATTTTTGAAGTAATAGTGTAAAAAAACAAACAAAAAAAACGTTTTACATAAAATATAATGTAATAATATAAATTTATGAAATCGTGTCAAATATTGCCGAGTAACAAAGTGTGCATATACCATTAAAACAAACCGCAGAAAATAAGTGGTGCAATCCAAACACTTGCAGCACTGCCGACAGGAAGCTGAAGGATAAATCTTCAGCAGTGTTCTTGCTTTGGACTGTGTGAGCCTTTCTTCATTGTTCTCATTTACTTTCCTTCTTCCTGAAGTAGCTCACTCTCTCTTTTCTTTGCTCTCTATGGGTAAGGAGGTGCTTTACAGTGCACTGTACAGTCTGAGCCTGTTGGGAACATGCTGCTGACTCAGCCTAGGCCACTGCATTCATCTATCTGCACTGCAGTGCTGTCTCTGCTTACCCCCCTCCCCCTCGCACTCCTCCCTCGTTCAGTGCACCACACACACAGGAGGGAATAGGGTGGGGTGGGTGTGTGTGTGAAACATTCATGCACATACACTTGCCATCTTAGTTCTGTAGCACCATGACACACCCAACCGCATAAAGAAATAATTGGACTCAGGTGTAATGAAAACACGAACAAAGAAAGAACAAAATTTGTGTTCCTGTTTCCAAACCTAAACAGAATGTAGGTTTGTCTGTTTGTCCATCTGTTTGTCCACATATTCTGCAGCTTTAAAACATTTTCTGACATATTTGTAATTTCAGTAATTATTCACAGAAAATAATGATCAAAAATATCACTTAAAAAAGAAAAGCAAGAACAAAATGACCTTCTTTATAGTGATATTTAAATTAAACAGTGTAGCCATTTAAGTCTGGCAGTTATCAAACACCATCTGACCCCACATATCCTCAGATAGGGTGGGACGTATTCCGAATGAACCTCACAATCACTCATTCTTTGACCAAAAACGACACCAGCCGGAGGGATAACTGGAAGGCTGCTTTATTGTTTGGAAATAGATTCGTGCTCAAATGAAGACATTCTTTCACTGATTCTCATTTAATTGTCCCATGTGGTTGTGCAACACATGTCCTCTTTCTGACTGTATTAGTGGCAAGAGATAATGACAGTCAAAAGTTTTTTTTTTTATTTCTATTTTTTTTTCTGTTAACCTATTTTCAAAGAAAAGAAATTTATCTCAGTCATGCTACAAAAGAATGGCCTCATATACCGACTGGTAAACCAAGATTTGGAAAAGAACAAAAGTGTAAAACAGAAGGCAAGCTGTTCTGCTACTAGCAGACGAACCAGTAAACAGAACACACAGAGAGAGCACTTACTACATGACTCTACATGATGTTAGTCCAGACAGTCTAATCTAGGTGGTGAGTTTGCAGTTTGAGCTCAGTTCAAACTCAAAGTATCATTTCTGTCGTGCTCCGTTTTGATTCACTCCATGGGTGTTGAGATCCTCATTGCTGATTTTATTGATCGACTAAATAGAAAGCTAAAAAGGCACGTGCCGTTAAGAGATATTGCACCATAAACAAACACACAGACAGTTAAGACAACTAACCCTTAAATCATTAGATATATCATATTGAAAGTGGCGGCAAAAAATTAAAGATCAACTCCAAACTGCAGCAGTGTGTTGGGGTAGGGGGACATGGACGCCTCGAGCTGCAGCAAGCAAAAGTTTGTCACACAAAGTGAGCTGTGGCTCGTACTGGGACACACTGGTTAACCAGCAGTCGCCTGCAAAAGGCTGTGTGCATGAGCGTGTGTCTGTCTGCATCTGTATATCTTTGTGTTACAACGTAAGAAACTAAGGGCAAGACATCTTCACACGTGTACAAAAGGGTATGCTGGTAGTGCAATCCTCTCGCCAAGGCAGGCTCCACAATTCTCAGCAAGCAGCCAGTACAACACCATGCATTGTACGCCGATACCCAGTATGCAGAAGTCCTGGGCAGGCCAGAGTTTTGGTTATCCTCTGAACATACCACACAAAGAAAGAAGCATGATCAGTTACACTCTGGTTCTGATTTCACCTCAATGCAAGGAGTGGACAGGAGAGTTGAGTTACAGACATTTTTCTAATGTATATATACTATGTATATATATATATATATATATACATATATGTATGGAAGAATATATATATATAATATATATATATAATATATATGTGTGCGTGATATAACTCTATATATAGATATTGATTTATACACTTTTAAATACAATTTTCTGCTCTTTGATACATATTCTTTTAGCTTTCTCCTCTCTTTTTTGTGAAAAGTGACTGAAAAAAAATCTACCCCATCTAACAATGCGTCTCAGCCTAACAAGTGTGACAAGGGGCATCAGCTGGAAGCCATTCTATTTACGGTTATTAATATTTAGTGTTAGATTAATAGCTGTAGTTTTTTCAGGTAATCCCATATTTACAAAAAAACTACACATGCTGTTAAAATAATATATTACATTATTTATAGTGTCTTAAAAAGTCCAGTCTCAGCTTTTGCAGTTTGTGCCCTATAGAACATAGCCTGAATTTATTTATTTTTTTACCAAATGGATGAAGGTGTGGCATTTTTTTTTCTGTCATACATTTGTTGTATTTGTGGGAGATCTTGGAGAAAATGGACGGCAGTAGCTTTTATGCTTGTCATTCAGAGTTTTATTTGGTTCAAGTTAACACCCACACTGATTTTGGAGATCTCATGCAGCAACTGGACCATGGAAACTTGAAAACGGATGAAGAAGTTATTCATAAACAGGGAAGTGACATCACTGCACAACAGGAAGTGCAAAAGCTCTGGTGTGGTGCGTAGGCTCACAGTACCATGAGAATGCATCCAGTGCTCTGTTGGTTATTTGGTATTTGTTATGCAATAGAGCAATGAAGAAAAATGGCAAACGAGAGGCTCAGAGCACTTGTTGTTGTTGACAACTGAAATTTGGGGCCTATCCACTGAGCATTCCACTTCTCTGTGTGTGTGTGTGCTGCTCAAACCAACATATCCCTATTCACTCTCATTACATCTCCAGATGTTTCCTGCATCTATGTTTGCTATCAGGGTGAACCTTATCATTTGTTTACTGAAATTAATTGAGGCCAGACTTCAATTTGTAACGACTAAGCCAAAAATGTAATCCGTTATCAATATAAGAGTCGCTCATTATAAGCAAGCGCAATGTTGCTGTTCCACCGAAATGCCTGTAGCCCTATAGTTCTAAGCATCATAAGCAGGAAGCACTAATTTGGCCCCTGACTGAGCGGCTGTCAGACAGGGACAGCCAGCCGAGATCATTGTCCACCAGCATGGCATAAAACAAAAGTGTAAAACATGATACAATAAATACTCCCATCACATTCACTTGCATTTTGTTGCAGAGCTCATAATAGTACATCTATAATATCTCCTGAGAAAAAGGGATGGATTTTTCAAGCATTGCATACATTTCTAGGGTCTTTCTGTCTAATAACGACAGCGAAAAAATAAAACAAAAACAGAATGGGCACCCAGTTCCACTCCATGGACAAAGGGCAACAAGGGATAACAAGGCAGATCTCTTTGGCTTCTCCACACACAATGTTCTCACCATCCATTCATCATTTTATGTTTCTCGCTCAAATTGGACACCACTAACACTGAACAGAACTGTTCCATCACAAGACCGCTTCCCTCTCGACTTGATGTGACTTATAAAACTGTGTAATATAAGACTCATCACCTATCAAAACATGCAAATTACATCAGGGAAGAAAACAAACAAAAGGGGGGAAAAAAGAAAGATTTACATTGACATTTTAGGTAAATAGGTTACAAGAAACCAAATTTTGAAAAAGAAAGAATCCAAACTCTTCTCAGCCCTTTCAGGAAGGTCTAACCACCCACAGAGAAACATCAGGAAATAGGAAGGAGTTTGCCAAACCTGTGAAATCCCCACAAACCACTGACAGTAGGACTCCCAAAATGCCTGCTCACACAAACATAAAGGCAGATGGTATGGAATATTACATAGATGCATACAAATCATAAACACAAGCTTTTTAGCTCCAAAGTGTTGCACCCTTTAAAACATTTCAGTCCAAATTTACACACAGACGTCTTTTTCTTCACCTTACGCACTCATTAATCTCCCGAGCAGCAAAGAAAGTGTTTGCATTCCAGCCACTGATCTACTGTGGCGGTATCACGTGTTTCATTTTTCTGTCTACACAAGCAATCATATAAACATTTGAAATGTGTTTGAGTGATGAGCTAAAAATTGGATCTATTTTTAGATGATCAACCCGCATATCACTTATCCATGTTGAACAAATTACCATGAACTTTCAAATTTTGACCATGTCTCGATCGTACCGTCGAGCCACCGGTGTGGTCTGAGTATTAGTGTCTTGTGGACTATGATAATTCATGCAAGATTTCTGATCAAAACATGCCATCATGCAAGTCATTTCTATGCATTGAACAAGCACAATTATTTATGTATTTGTTTGGAAATCTTTCGGAGTAAATGTAAGCCCTTGGCCCGAGTTGACCCCATAATAAACAGACCCTTTACCAATTTTGGTGTGAAAGCCCATGTAAAAAACAAAGCATTTTGATGTGGGTATAACAAAGATAAAGTGAGCAGAGGAGTTGAGTGGCATGGGCAAACTGTTAAATATTGTTCTTTTTTTTATACGTTTGCATTTTTGCTGCTCAAATAAACAATTTCTAGCTTTAATAAAACAAAAAAGTACTGTCAACACTCTTAGTTGTTTTTGTCTTTCTTTCACTCACCAGTCATCCTTCTGTTTGCTCATAAAATGAGTGTGTCATTTGCTCTTCTATACACTGCAGTTCAAAATGACAGAAACACTCATTGGCTGCTGTAAAGAGGACACTTCAACATCAAGCAGCATCCTTGCTTTCATTGCACAGCACTGTCTTCCACAGGAATCCATTATTTGCATCCAGGCGGTGGACTCCAGTCTTTTCATTCCAACTCTTGGTGTAGAGTTTCTTGTCTTATCTGTAGACCAGTGGTCGGTGAGCCTCAGACATTTCCTCATAGGTTTTCTTTTCCTTTTGTTAAGATCATTAGTCTAGATACAACAATGCCACACAGTATGCTGATTATGTTTGGTTTGACGAAAGTTCACGAGTCCTCAAGCTGTCATAGACTGAGCTGCTTCCCTCTGCATCAATATAGGAATGAAGTCTGTAAACAAAATTATTGAATACTATTTTTTTCTGACTTGCAAATGAAATAATCTGTACATCTGTGTGGGTGAGTTTCCTCTCGCTTTGCTTTAAATTACATTACTATAATCTTTATTGTTATTACTGTGATTAATCATCCACTGCCCTAACATTTAGATTCCCTGATGTCTTTTTGGTTTCTTCCTTTCTCTTTCCTCCCTCCCTTGCCCTCATTGTTGTCATCCTGTTTCTCCTTGTCAGGTTTGGTTACACTGTCATAAGAGGGCAGGGAGGCAGTTGAGGGAGTTCCCTCCTTCTTTTCTTGTTCCTGATTGTTACCACCATTCTCTACTTTGTTATTGGCTGGTTTGCGCTTACAGACAAAACCCCGCCGGGCCAAATAGGAGCGGTAGGACCTTTGAATGATTCTGGAAGATACATCCTCCTGCTTGCGCCTCAGAGTGGTGGTAATTGGCTCATAAGAGACCTTGGAAGGATTGGCCGCCACAAAACGCTCCTCCATTTGTTGCCTCAGCATGTCCAACTCCCCACTGTCACCCAGCACACGCTTGGTGAAGGCAAACAGGATGTCCAGACAGTGGATGCGGTCTCCGCTCACCATAGGCATGTCCATTGCGATCAGCTCAATGGTGTTAGGCTTGGGGACACGGAGTGGGTGTTCAAGTGCATCAGCAAAGTCAGAAAGCTTGGCATAGGTGATGAACTGGCAGGCATCAGGGTCAAACTTCTCCCAGATTTCATAAAAGGTCTCAAAGTCGTCCTCACTGAGAGGGTCCGCACTCTCCTCAGTGGCCACACTGAAGTTCTCCAGGATGATGGCGATGTACATGTTGACCACAATTAGGAAAGAAATGATTATGTACATAACAAAGAAGAAGATACCCACAGATGGGTTGCCACAGTCTCCAGTGGCTGGGGTCCCGGCATTCTCCAAAAGGGGGTCACAGTCTGGAGGGTAGTTAAGAATAGGCAGCAGCAGGCCGTCCCAGCCAGCTGATGTGGTGATCATAAACAGGATGATCATACTGTTGCCAAAGGTCTCAAAATTGTACATGTCATCAATTCCAGCCCCATGTTTCACATAGCCAAAGTTGGACATGCCGAAGATGGAGAAAATGAACATAACCAGGAAGAGCAGGAGGCCGATGTTGAACAAGGCAGGAAGTGACATCATGAGGGCAAACAGCAGAGTTCTGATTCCTTTGGCACCCTTGATGAGTCGCAAAATTCTGCCAATACGAGCCAGACGGATCACTCTGAAGAGCGTTGGTGACACAAAGTATTTCTCAATCAGGTCAGCCAGAAACATTCCTACAGTGGAAAGGAAGCAGAGACATGAAACACATTTGGTTAGAATGTGGGAAATATAGCTGAAACACTTCCCACTGGATGCTTTACTTCATTTTTATTAAGTTAACCTAACTTTCTGAAAATTTTTCTTTTCTTTATTTTAGATCACTGTAAAAGAAAATGACTTGGAGCGAAAGCACGGTCACCACCTAGTAACAGTCCCCTTGCAAGTACCACAGATCACCTTTTTGTTTTCAGCTATGAATTTTTTAGTTCTTGTTAGAAGAAGGTTCATTCATTCAAAAAACTTCCAGTTTAATGAGATTCTTGGCTTGTCTTTTATGCACGACTCTTTAAAAACTCTGGCCACAGATTTTTAATTGCAGGACTGTCAGGGTCAAAGCAAAACCTTGACAATGTGTCTCTTCAGGTGGTCAATGGTTATCTTTAAGGGGTGTTTAGGATTAATATTCTGCCTCCCTGTCATGGTTCATGTGTTTTTGCTTCAGTTTTTTTCTCTCTGTTCTAGTCTTCTCTTTAGTTTCTGCTCTTGGTTGTCTTTGACTCTTGTGTTTTTGGTTTCATGATTCCACACCCTCATATATATTATGTTGTCTTTACTTCCTGTTCAATACACACCTGGTCTTAATTAGCTTTTTGCTCCACCTGATCCTTGTTTACTTAGTTCTCCTCAGTGTATATACCTCTTGGTTTCTTTTGTTCTCTGATAGGTCATCAACATTGTTTTGCCTTTGTTTCCCATTCTCTCTAGTCCTAGTTTTTCCCTTGTGGCCTCCTTTGTCTGGTTTGTTTGTCTATTTATTCACTTAGAGTATCCTGCTGTGGCAGCGCTTTTTGATATTTAACTTAATATAAATTCTCAATTCCTACGGCCACCTGACTCCTTCCTGGTACTGCCTTTGGGTCCTGCCTCTAAACCCACACTGCAACATGAGACTGCTTCTCTTCATTGTTAGCTTATTGAGCATTTATTTGTATTTTTTTCATTTTCTTGTTGCCTTTACTGGTAAAATGTTCCCCTACAGAAATGGCTGCAACACAAACCCAAATCATTATCGATCCACCTCTCTGCTTGACAGTTGGATAAGTGTTTTGGGGTTTTTTATGAAACTACAACTTCTTATCTGCAAACATCTTTGGTCAGTTTGGTCAAACAATTCTATATTTACTTACATTTACAAAATGCATTTGGCTTGCATTGGTGTTCATATAAAAACTTTAGATGCTGAAGTTTCTGATTAGAAGGGTGGTTTGTAATTTGAAAATTTTTCTATGATGCTAATATTTGTTCATGTGTCTCTGCACAACAGAACATCGCACCACTAGAGTCCAGATTTAGGAAAAAATCTTCCTGAAAGTCTCAGTTTGTCTTTGCAGCAATTTTACAAGCTGCTCTTAAATAGTTTCTTTAGTTTCAACTTGACTTCCCATGTTCTTTTGTAATGCAATCGGTCAGTTACATTATGAACTGATAAAGCTAGGTAACTGAAAAAACATCATCAGCTTCAGGGGCATCGTGTTTTTCATTTTCAGTATGCTAGGCACCAACTCTGAGGAGCACATGCTTACTAATTATTAGTACAAGTTTATGGAGTGAGGCTGTATATATAAAGCTTCAAAACTTTACGTACAATGATCGTGAATGAGCTGATTATGATCTGACACCTTGGTGAAACCTTTGGATGGTGTTCCTTTCCTTTAAAATGTTATTTGGAAAAAAAAACAACAACTAAATAATCTTGGTAAAGGATGTTAACTGGACCCTCTTCAGAATTGATTTAATTTTCTATTCACTTCATTATTATCAGTAACAGAATTTACATCTATTGGCACAAATAGAATCTCTCAACCATCTCTTTCTGCTGTACGATTCAAGCTCATTTACACTGGCACTACCCAACCTTTGTCTGATCAAACTGTCTCACACTCATCATATACCATATCCTTTTTCAAATACTTGCCCACGATTGAAAGGATGACCACAACCACGTCAAAGATGTTCCAACCGTTGGTGAAGTAATAGTGACGCAGCGCAAAGAGCTTCAGTACGAACTCGCAAGTGAAAACCACAACAAAGATGAAGTTGACCCTGTAAAGCACCATCTCCGTTTCGTCTGACTGATCGTCCGTTTCCACCATCATAGTGACCATGTTGAGGCAGATGAGTATCATAATGGAAATGTCAAAAACCTGCTGCGTCACAAAGTCAAACACCATTCCCTGGATCATGTTCTGAAGAGAAAGTAGAGGGAGAAAGGAGTTATTTTGGAGATATACTCTCAGCTTTAAGAAGCTAAAGTCCGAAACATTCCTACTAGTGAGGAGAGCAGTGGTATTTACCTGAGGCCTGGGTATTGGTTTTTGAGGCTTCTTTGATCCTAGTTTTTTCATGGCGTTGTAGTATTTCTTCTGCTCCTCTGTCATGAAGATATCCTGACCTCCAAAGTGCAGGGACAAAAACAATTTGGTTATAATCTGCAAACATTTCTGAGTCTTTGTTTCAGCATTAATTCCCAGTAATGTTTAAATCAAGGGACTGTTCATTATGTACATTCTAAAATTGAAGTAATAGCACAGCATTCTGGGAAATATGATGGTGAAAGTGAAGAAAATAATCCTTATCTTTTTCTTCTGTTGGTTGAAGTTATCAATAATGACACCAATGAAGAGGTTCAGGGTGAAGAACGAGCCAAAGATGATAAATATGACAAAGTAGATGTACATATATAAGTTGTCCTCATAGATTGGCTGGTCTTCCACCTGTTAAGTGGGAAAAAGAAAGGTCATTAAAATCTGTATTGACCTGTGAAGTGGCAGACTTCACACATCAAAACTGAAGAAAGCCTACTTTTCTAGAATCGATTGCTGCATACATGATGTCCATCCAGCCTTTGAATGTTGCCTGTGAGGAAGGCAGTCACAATGTAAGAGAACACACTTGAGCAGGAGATAGAAACAAACAAACGAGAAGCAGCAAGGAAGGTTTCTTACCACTTGCAAGAGTGCCAGGTATCCTGCACCCACATTGTCAAAATTGATCTTGACGTTTTTCCATCTGACTTCAGTGTAATTTTCACTAATGAGTGCTAAGCACTGGGTTTTGTTGTTGACTTCATCGGGCAGAAAGTATTCCTCAGACGTCTCATTGAAACAGTAATAATACTTTCCAGCAAACAGGTTGACGCCCATGATGCTGAAGATAAGCCAGAAGATGAGACACACCAGCAGCACGTTCATGATGGAGGGAATTGCACCCACCAAGGCGTTTACTACAACCTGAGGAGAGCAGTGAGGAAACAAAAGTGTAATTTTGCAATCACGCACACACCAGCTGCCCGAAGTTCACACATGAAAACATCAACACACACTTACATAAAAATGCACACTCTGTCTCTGCATAAAAGAAGCCTAACTTGTGTCATCTGATTTTTTGACACGATTTTAGGATCAACATGATAAACTGAAAGGGAGCGTAACAATACTCAGCACAATACAACAAAATACAGAACACTTGCTAATAGCAAATGTTTGCTTCTTAAGCATGAACATAAGTAAGTAATATACAGTGGTGCTTTTTTTTAACAGGTCATTTTATTCCAATAGCTGCTTACAAATTTTTGCACTGAAATGTATTCTGCCACAGCATATTGTTACACTCCTATAAAATGCAATTACGATAAACCTAGTTATTTAAACACTGTTCCAATGATTGACTGAATGTATTCATTCATCTGTGCTCCAGCATGTATGTTAGATATGCTGAGTTAATCTGAAAAGTCAATTCTTTTCTAATGTGAAAAAAAGATGATCTCTTTATATGTATAAAGTTGAGATATAATAGGCATTTGCATTCATTTTGGGAGGTCACAAGAAGAATGTACATTTCCATACACAGAGGTGCCATGGAAACAAAAAGCTAAATAAATCAACCATAGAGACAAACATCAAATGTCAACATTTTTTGCTGTTATTTCAGTGTTTTGTTAAATATCATTAATACAGAAACAATGCATCTTTGTGTGAAGTTAATATAACTGCAAAATGGTGATTGTGAAAATCATGGTAATGAGAATCACTGAGGAGTGATGAGCAAGGATGGCAGGGGAGGGGGTTATGCAACCAGAAGTTTGTTGATCTTCCAGTGTGACAATGCCAAAGCCAAACTGTGGTAAGATCAGATAACAGGACACTCGAGGCAGAGCAAAAGTCAGATGCTGAGCCTAGACACGGACAAGAGGTTGTTTTTTCTTCTTCTGCCCAACAACAACCAGAGGCTAATCGGACCCATCACACGTTAAAATGATGCTCAGAAGTTAATTCTCTTAAAAAATTTTTTTTCATTTTTCTCAATTTTTTTTTCTCAGTGCAGAATCCCTCCAGGGTTGAAGAACTGTTGATGTGGAATCTCTACACGCATAAGCTCAATCCCAACTACTCTCTTTGTCATAACCTTTTAGTGGTTCAATCACTGTATTTCTATTCTTGCTGGAATGGTAAGGGCCCCTTTTGTTTAGAGGTCAAGGAGTGGTGGCCATCTAGCCATCCAAATGGGATCTAATACCTCAGTTGAAGGACTAGACAACCACTACGTTTTATTCCTGAAAAGAAATGGGACACCTCGTCTGATGTTAAGGTGCCATCAACAGCCAGTTGATGGTACCAAGAGTGGGAATTAGGAACGGGCCTTTGGGACAGCCTAATAAATCGCATCTACAATGAGCACAAACAATTTTCAGCAACTATGTGCGTAGCTTTCCACATCATTTAATTTGTCCCTCATATGACAGCAGGGGGACTCTGCACCTCAGAAAGACTTAAATAGTGAGTCGATGTCTTAGACAGATTGCATCTCAGTCAATAAAAACCCTGTTAGTGTGGTTCAGGTTGGAATAGTTTTGTGTGACAGAACATACCAACCTCTGGTTGTTTCTCAGCTGGCACAGAACAGAGCTGAGCTTTTACTGTAATATGTGCTGCATCATAGCTAGGAGGGATACATTTTTACTTTGGGTAATATTCTTTAATGCATAAATCATTGCTAATTGCCTTAACATAGTGCTACATTTATCATATGTGAAATGAAATATGATAAATCAAATCAGATGCATTACGACCATCTGAGATGATCTGTGTCCATGCAAAAAGCTTCTCACTGACTAAAGGGGTTACTTAAAAACTTCCCCTCAGCCTTCAGAGAGATTTTAAAGACTTCTTTTTTTGTATTGCCATCTCTAGCATGCGTTAATGCTTCTATTTAATCAGCATGCAAAAGGACCAGCTGTCTGGTGTTTTAGGTCTTACCCTCATCCCTTCAAAACGTGACAGGGCCCTGAGGGGTCTCAAGGCCCTCAGTGTCCTGAGTGATTTAATCGGGCCTAGATCGGAGTAGCCCAAAGCATTAGCTATAAGGCTGACTATAGACACCTACACAGATAGGGACAGAAGGAGAAGGAAAGACAGAGGCAAAGGAAGAGAGGACCCACACAGTTAGAGGGGATATAGAGAGAAAGGTGGACCCTATATCAGCTGTAAGGATGGCTGAATAATTACATATAGATAAGTACAAAAAATAGCTTCTTTACTTCAAAGAATAATTCTATAACATAAAGGTTAAACAGGGGTTATTGCAATATACAAAGTTCAATAAAGTGCATCCGAAGTTTTTTTCTTTTTTGAAATGTGTTGGCTCTTGTTTGTGTTTGGTTTAGTTTGGCAAGCCAGTCTAGCGTGATAACCAGCTTAACAGCACAGTGAGCACACCTGGAAAGAAACTTGTGGTTGACACAGTGAGAGGAAGAGAAGAGAGTCAAACAAAGGGATAAATTAGAGGAGAGATGTGTTCACAAACACTAAATCAATGTGACACAATAATATACACACAGTACACAGTACAAAACAGTACAGTTTCCACACCAGAGGGCATTTTACTTAAAGAGGGGAGAGAAAACGCAGGAGGTTGAGGACAACTTTCAGGGTTAGAAGAGAGGATAACCTGTGAAAGTAGGAGCCCCACCACAACACACAAACCTTACCCTGGACCCCCAAACACCGACCTCTCAGTCCCCCTCGACAGCTGAACAATGTCTCTCTTAACTTAAAGAGAGACACAGTTATAGGCACCTGCTGTGAGAAAGAGGACAGGTCAGTATTATGGTGGAGGATGCTTTCTGCACAATGAAGTTTTTTTTTTATTAATTATTTTTTGGTGTTTTTTGGTTTTATTTGACCTGGAATGACTCGCATCCCTTCCAGACGTCATGTCCTGTTTTGATGACGTGTAAAAGCTGGAATATTTGTGACTTATTTGGCTTAATAGAAAATCATTTATGAATAAACAATGGGTATAAAAACACATAAACCAATGCTATTATATAAAAAAAATGTAGCGATATAATCATAAACATATAAACATGTAGAAACCAAACAAGACTATTAATCCAAACTAAAACATCTTAAACTTTCATGGATTCACTTCTTTAGTTTTATCCTAATAAAAGGCAAACAAACAAACAAACAAAGAAAAAAGCTTGTTTATCACTTGATATACAGGCATCCATCTTCCTTTTTTGAAGACTTAGTGACAATTAGAAAAAACCTCGACCCACTGCAGTTAGCAATAGAGTTGGCAGTTATTTGCTGAGATCCCAAAGTTTGGCATCTTCTGAAATTGTCTGTGGATATCAACAGTCTTCAAATGATAAATCCATATATTTTTTGTGGACTAAATGATCTTGTGTATGTCAAACCTTTCAGTTAAAAATGTAAGAAAATGTTTGTAAAAGACAACAACTAACTGAGACACAAACTTTGTCTAGATTTACAAGTTTTTTTGATCTTCTTAACAAAATGTGTGTAACACTTGTGGACACTGACAGTGCTTTTTCATATCATACCTCTGATGGAGATTGGGGAGAGGAGTTTTGTTACTTACTGCACAAAATTTACCTGTAAGGACTGGGCTGATTGCAGCCTGTAGCTATGCTTAATTCACACACACAATATCATCATTTGAAAAGAGTAGAGGCAGGACATATTTGTTAGAAAGAACCTTGCATTAAATGCATTAAACGGACCCTGCAGCTAAAAGCTGAACACAGTCACATACAAATAAACTATTCTCATAAGCATATTGTGTAGGTAACAGGACAACTGTGTTTAATCATCACAAACCTCGATACAAACACGGATTAATCCTTCACGGCGGTCTGCAGATCTGGGCCTTCATAGAAATCATTATGGTATCTAAGATTAAGAGCCCTTAAGTACTTGAAGATTTTGCCGATGGGGCGAACGCTGACAAGCAGGGCTTTTTGTTAACCAGCCTAACTTAAAAGGTTTTGGGGCAGCAGAGGTTTACTGGATGTAATATGGTTCTTGAAAGTGCTTTTATGAGACGTTTAAGAGGGCTTAGAGTGTGCTAATATAAGTGGCCACTGGGACCTGTTTTTGTTCGCCTGGGTTGCCTTTCCTCACTGTGTACACTGTGTTCTTCTCACTGTTGTGAGAATGTTAAAAGCGGGGAGACTCAATTCAAAATAAAAATGCAACCACAAGTTATAAAACACATCGGATTGGCAGGAAAAGTGATGAACAGACAGAAAACAGGTACACATGCAAACAGGGAGACTCTATTTTCTGAGAAAAGAACTTTTTGGACAATTTAAAGGCAGTGAATGAAATTGTTACTGAAGCATTTTAAGTACAGTTAACAAAGAAAACCTTTGTTAAAGTCAACCATCATTTATCCAGTATTCCAGATGAGGGGTAAAACTGTTTTTCTATTAGGAATGACAGACAGAGTAGAGGTTTTCGTTTCACATTTCTGATCAACAAAACATTTCTCGGTCATTCTCAGAATTGGGAGTCTCCAAAGCTACAGTGTTTCTTACATACACTCTGTCTTCATTTCCACACCATGTAAATACATCATATTACAACAAGAGTCCTACAAAAGCGTTACTTCCTGAAAAACATCAAATATTTCACCATTTCACCGTTAAATCCTGCACAAGAAGCATTGGTTATAACTTCCTTTTTGTCTTTTTAAAATAGACACTGACAGTGGGGTACAGAAAAACAGTGACAAAACTCATCATGCACAAATGACAGAAAAAGACATCTTATTTTAGCCAAAGTTAGTATGAAGTTGGAAGACACTAAAAAAGCTTGGAAACTTGCTCAGAGTTTACAGATATAAACGGCATCTTTAGAGCTGTTGTATAGCTGTCAGGGAGGAAGTGTAATATTTCTAAAGGCAGACCACAAAACTGACATATCACTTGCACTATTCAAATTTCTGTGGCCACTGCTATTTCTACAGAAAACTGACAGATTCTGACCATGACCCAACAACAGCTGCTTATATCTCCAGCTTTTCAACTGAGGGACAAACCAGGATTTGAGACCTTGGCTCCTATGGTCTTCTTCTGCCAATTGAGAATATAGACAAAAAGATAAAAACT
Source organism: Leptatherina wallacei (assembly GCA_028567055.1). Lineage (NCBI taxonomy): Eukaryota > Metazoa > Chordata > Actinopteri > Atheriniformes > Atherinidae > Leptatherina > Leptatherina wallacei. Next base: position 26,534,835 of record JAOXYM010000003.1, on the reverse strand, counting down.
AAAAGATCACTTGATGTGGTCCATTTTTATAAGGTTTATATATATTTCTTTCTTTGTTAGTTTTAGTTCTGCAGAAACTATGCTTACACCACAAGAGGCATTTCATCCTCATACTCTGGTTCCTGAAATATTAAACAGTCTTATTTGGAGCTGCAAGTGATCTATATGTAAAGAAACAGAATGCAAGTGAACTTACATCCACAATGAAGAAGTCTAGCCAGCACCAGGCATTAGTGAAGTACTTGACGAAGCCGTAAGCCACCCATTTCAGCAACATTTCCAGGATGAAGATGTAGGTGAAAACCCGATCTGCATACTCCAGAATGATGCGAACTGTCTTCCTCTGTTCAATGTACACATCTTCAAAGGCCTAAACAGAAGCAGAGAGGGGCGATACAGGCATTTGAAAGATGTTTATCGAAGAATCTTGAGTAGATTGCAGGTGGTTTATATACATGTAAAAGGTCTTTTATAAGTAAACTGAGAAACGGCACACTTTTGGATTACTTAAATCACTTTTAATAGGGCTGAATTATGTGAAATGCTTCATATGCTGTTTACATTTGAGAATGCGTTCTGAATATTATTACTGGTAAGGAAAAATGAAGTTGATAAAGGAAAAAATGACGACTCCCTCCATAGCCTGTATCCATTCTTCAGCACATAAATGTTTTCATTTGGCCAGAGGCCTTCTTCCCCTAGAAAGCTGCAAACCTAAGCTGGATTCTTGTGGTTGAAAGGTTGGTGCATTACAGCACTTTGCTGTCCATTAGCAACAATAACATCAAGAACAGCTGCAGAAGAAATGCACGAGATACTCTTGCCTGCCCACATCCTTGGAAATAAATGTTGCTCACTTTCTCTAAATAAGTGTTACCTGCATACATTTACATGTTCTTTTAATGTATTTTTCCTGCTATTGCTAACGTGCTATTTCTTGCATATATCAGACTGGTGTAAAATAATAACAGACTCTGTTTTAGATGCACTATATATCAATCTATATCAATAGATCTATATCTATATCAATAATGAAGTCTAAATGGTGTTTCTGAGTACTTTCAGTAGTAGGAACATGCTCTTTAGTGTGTCTATGTGTTTTTGTGCTTTTACCAAGGCTCCACTGCTGAGCAGGATCATAAAGATGATGAGGGTTTCAAACCAGTTGTGTTCTACAATCAGGTAGCAGGTCTTCCTCAGGAACCACCAGTGTTTTCCCCAGCCATGAGTGATGGGAACATCACAGCACTTGTATTTGGCCACACATTCTGTGTAACAAACAAAAACATTTACTTTTAATATTCATCAAAGAAGCAGATTTATTGTACAAAACTAGCACAGACAACACATTTGTGTTATTGCTACAGGATATAGGTCATGAGCGCATGTCTGTTCATTATTCTTACAGTATTAACTTCAAAGTCAGAAAATAAATATCACACACCATCTGTCCAACAGGCATCAGGGTCAAGGTACTCCTCCACAACTTCAACCGCTGCCACCTCCTCCACATCAGGCTTGATGTCAATTGTGCTGCCCTCAGATGAACTGGTGTCATCCAGCTAGGACAAAAGGGACAAGTTCAACCTCTTGAATTTCTCTGTGGATGTTGAAAGCATACAGAATGTATGTGGCACAGTGCCAGTACAGTCATTACTTTAATGCCCCTTTGGGTTTAAATGCATGCCATGATTTACTGCAAAAGGTACACATGTTGCAGCTATGTAGCAAAGCTGTTTTACCCCCCTGCCACTGCCTGTTCTGCAGAGTCATTAAGATAGTCACAATAGGAATTATGATACACCTGACATGCAAGAGATCATTCTAGTGAGGATTTTAATTGCTATCCTTGTATAAGATTCTTTAGTGAATTCAGTGATTTTTCTTCTTGTTATAAAAGAATTGACTATGATATGAATGTAAATGCTCATTTATGCAAACGGTTTAGTTCAATATGCTTGAGGAAAATACAAAATATGTTGCAAAGGCAGTTATTATATGAAATTACAATCTACATATAGACCTCTAAAATAGTTTTACAAAAATGTTATGATAATCCAGTCCAATTATGTAATGTCTTGTTCTTTAGTCTTAAAACCATGTCTTGGTTAAGCTCAGATTTACAAATAAGTTATGCCATATTTTCAGTCAAGGGGATGCAGGAAAAACTATGGAAACACCAGCATAACAGAGGCCCTATAAAAGCAAGACAGCATAAAGAGTCACATTAGTTTGCAGGAGAATTATATTACTATTTATAAAATGAAATTGTCAGTAAAGCAATACATTTGCACTCCCTTCATCTGTTTTCTCAGTCTATTGGATTTCTGCTTTTCTAACTGGCTGCTAGCAGCTCTCTTTGTTTTCTCCCTGCAGTGTGCCCTGTGGGTGGATGCGGTGCAGAGAAGATGGTTAGGTGGTTAGTTGAGGGACCCTTGTGGAATATGGAACTGGTGCAGATACTGTTGTGATGCAGACGTTCTATCTTCTCTCTTCCTACAACAGTCCAGGCCAAGGTGACCTACGTATTATACATCTCTACAAGCTTTGGGGCTGGCTTATCCTTCTCCTACATTGATAATAAACAGCAGACTGTGTTTCTCTCTCTGTCCTCTCATTGGGCCTGCCCCTGTCTGTCTGCTGTCTTTGTTTGTCTGCATGCTCAGCACTCAGGATCAGTGTTACAGTGCTCCTGTCTAAATGAATGTTCTGAAATGTCAGGCAAACCGTGTCTTCAATGTGACAGCTTAAAAACAGCTCTGCTTGCTTTATATTAGTTGATAAAGTTGACTTTTTGGTAAATATGTTTTATGTATAATGGAAGTAACTAAACGTGGAATTTGGTAATTAAACACAAAGATGAGCCCAGCTTCGTCATGTGTTTGAATTGGCCCCTGGTCTTTAAATTAAAAGTGCTGCAATATTTTTCTCCAGCATCCCATAATTCAGACGAACGGTCAGCAAAGGACAACGATCATGTAATTCTCATAATCTTAGCAATCATTCCTACTCACATCTTTACTATTCTCCACATCCGATTCACTGCTGAAGTCTTCTGTATTGAGGTTTTCAAAGTCTGACTCGCCAACAGCAATAGGAACACACACGGTGAGGTTGGGGTTGTGGATGAAGGACATGTAGTCCTCATCAATCATGTATTTTCCTACGCTGCTCCCAATGCCGCTTGTGGTGCCATTGCCATTTTTAGGATAGTCCAGCTCACGGTTGATGTCCACTGTGTGGTTTGCAATACAGTTGAGCTTCTTCTCATACATTTCATCAAGGGGCTTCTGTTCATCTTCAATAGGCTGCTTGACAAAGTGAAGAATTAAAATGACCAAAAACGGCACTATAAAACATCATAGAGCCGTCTGACACAGAAGCACATTAATCTAAAAACAGTCAATTTAACAAACATCCATGAATTGCTCATTAGTATGTGTTTTGTATTAAGAGGTACCTTCTTTAGCACCATTGCTACAAAAATCGCCATGTTGACCTTGAACCACGCGATCCCTTTCTTAATGCGTGCCACAGCGAGCTGCAGATTGTTGGGCTCACCATCATCATCTGTGGCAGCGAGGTTGTCTGCACTGAATGAGCTCAGCAGCAGGGCCAAAAACAAATTCAGCACCTTGGGAAAATAGAACCACAAAATCTAGAAGCTTTGTACACACAAAACCAAATCATTTTGTAGTGTGTTTATGATGTATAGTAACACTTCTCTTTTCTTACCACCAGATTTCCGATAACCATGACCATCATGAAGACGATTAGGCACATGCCCTGTCCTGCCACTTCCATACAGTCCCACATGGTCTCAATCCACTCCCCACACAGAACTCTGAACACAATCAGGAAAGAGTGGAAGAAGTCGTGCATGTGCCAGCGCGGCAGCTCACAGTCCGGTGCGATCTTACACACGCAGTCCTTGTAGCTTTTTCCAAACAGCTGCATGCCCACCACGGCAAAGATGAAGACAATGATGGCTAACACCAGGGTCAGATTACCCAGAGCTCCTACTGAGTTCCCAATGATTTTGATCAGCATGTTGAGTGTGGGCCAGGATTTGGCTAGTTTGAACACTCTTAACTGGAAGAGAAACAGAAAACAAGGTTGTTTTAAAATTTCATATTTAAAAAACACAATTTAATGATCATTTTCATATCTATAGAAGCTATATCAAACCTTAATCTCAGATAAACCGAATTACAAAAATTCAATGATGTCTGATATGTTCATTTCACATACTCAAAACACTGACAATTGGTCAGCACATGTTTCTGTACTTTTTCACTCACCAATCGGAAAGACCTGAGAACTGAGAGACCTTCCACGTCAGCCAGTCCCAGCTCAACTAAACTTAGAGTCACAATGAAGCCATCAAAGCAGTTCCAGCCCTCCTGGAAGTAGTAATATGGATCCATGGCAATCAGCTTGGCGAACATCTCCCCAGCAAAGATGCCGGTGAAAACCTGTAGATGAGATAAACATAGAATAACACAAAGTTTGAAACAGGCACAGATCATTCAATAATTTCTAACCAATGGGAAAATGTAGCTATGAACCAATGAGATTTCAGTGGGAATAAGTGAAACTACTGGTTACTCCATTTAGTCCTGCAAACAACTAAATGTTTTCCAATTCTTCATATAGTGTATTTTTAGTGCAAGACAGGCAGAATGTCCTTGGGATATAATCCTCTTTACCAATGTAGTGAACCTCGTATTGTATGTGAACCTATATACAATAATTACAGATAGCTATAGCTTATAGCTTTATATCTATATCTATATATAGATAGATATAGATATATAACTGTACATATATAGATATAGATAAATAGCTAATTCAAACGAATGAGTCTCTGAACTTGATAAGCTTTTGGTTCCATTTTATTTTAATCAGATGGGGACATATCTTAAACCTTTACGACCACGGCTCTCTAGGACTGAACTTGCCTACCCCTGATATATACACACACTCAGCATTTTAAGAATTCTAAATGATCAACTTCAAATAAAAGCATCAAGATCAAAGAGCAATAAGGTGTAGCAGAATTTGCACTAATGTGTAGCATTCTAGGCCTTTCCCTCATCATTAACCCAACATCAAATCATGTGTCCAGTTGGTGCTGCAGAGGACACCCAATGATTCACACTGCAGCATCCACATTCTACGCAAATGAGTTCAATTCCTGTTTCACTCTGGACAGTGTGCCAATGCCTATGACCTCATTTCCTGTCTTAGTGCTGACACAGAGCCAATATCGCTGCACTCAGACAGCTGTGCTACAGCGATATTTGAAAGCAAGGGCAGAGCACTGACAAATCAAAATGTCTGCTTCAGAAGAGGTTAATATGTACTGTGCCAAATAGTTCTCAAATAGTCTTGTGCATGTCTGTGTGAAGAGGTATGCCAGTACCGTTAGCTAAAAAGAGAATTTGACAGGTCAGTCAGAGGCTTCAGCAACATTCAGAGACTTTTTGTGATTAGGATGCAATGGACAAAGGACGAGTGATCTAAGTGGGGTGAGGAGAGACTGGGGGGCAGGCTAGATGGCGACATTAAAACAGAACTAAATCTTTAATGTGACCCCATCTGATTACTGTATGCGAGTGTGAGAGCTCTTAAGTGCATATATCAAATGATGCATTGATAAATTGGTTTGAGGTTATATAGGCAAATCTGCAAAGCCTCTTTGAATCCTAAGAGGAAAAATAAGGTTGATGCAAGAAAAAAATGTATAAATGTAAACTGCAGTGTTGCATGAAAGGGGGGGCAATAGCAAACAGTAGATTCTCACCAAGTTGCCAACGGCCAGAACGCCTTCAAATTGTTCCGTCATGGGATAGTGCTCCATGGCCATGAAAAGAGTGTTTAGTACAATACAGATGGTGATGGCCAGGTCAACAAAAGGGTCCATGACAATCAAGTAGACTATGTGCTTGATCTTCAGCCACATGGGAAAGCACTCCCAGATGAGGAAGACGTTAGCAAACTTGTACCAACAGGGAGGACACTTCCTCTGAGACTCCTCCAACTCTGCAGGAAGAGACAAAGGAAGAAGAAAACCAAAACATAAATGTCACTTTGAAGTCTAAGTGGACATGATCTATAGCAAACTGTTATCAGCTGTGATTGCATCTCAGATGAAAATCAAATCCAACTTGTATAACATTTGTTATACAAGTTATAAGATATTTACTTTCAATCTACTTATACAGTACATTTGACCTTTAATGGCAAAGGACTGCAACATTTTCACAAAGGAAAACTCATGCGCTATGAGCACCTTCTAACAATGTGTTGGTGACCACACTCATCTGGCTGTTGGCACGGTCTTTTCCTTTGAATGAGGAGTTGAGTTGATCCACAGATACCATGAGGGAGCCAGAGTGATTCTTCTTTATCTCCACATCTGTAGTCTGTACTCACAATAAGAGAGCACATCACTCAGAGACCATGCTGGATGCATACTCATTTGCACATTATTCTCTAAAGCTATCTAAAACACCAATGATGCTCAAAGTCTGCTCAGACGACAAATGAAATGGCAGACATATCCCTTTACATAAAATCTGGAAAAATGCATTCAATAATTTGTTCACTTGAAACATTTCCTACAAAATTCCAAATTCCATCATTAAAATTCATACAGTAAATTCTCAGACACCTTAATTTAGCCTTAATTTGGCCGAGCTGAAGAGAGATTTAGGTTTTCATATGAAACAAACTACAAATAAAGACCAGTCTTTATTTGTAATTTCCCCTGACAAGCAGCCATTGTTAAAACAGTGGCTTTCATTTGAGAATTTACAATGCACTTTCTAAACCCTTTATCATTAACTGTGGATACCAATCCCTGAGCAACATTAAACTGCATGCAGAGGCATGCATGTCATGTCAACATCGGGGAATCCAAGACATCACTTGCTGCGACACCATGCTACATTAGAGGAGTGGTTAAAGGGGTAAAAGCAGGTCGACTGGTTGAGAATAAAAGAGAGGTCTACCATGCTAGATAGTATGAGGAGAAATATTATTACAGAAAAAAAAGATCCAGGTTTTATCAATTGCACCATCCAGGATTAAGAGCAGAGGGTAAATAAAGACAGAAAGAGAAAAGTGGCAACAGCAGAAGGAGAGTGAAAATAAAAGGAGAGATGCAGTTAGAAGTAGATAAGAGTAGAGGATAGAAAACAGTATTAGTCCACATGCCAGAGTCCCCATGAGAAGAGGGAAAGGAAAGGTTTAGAAGGAAAAGTTGAATGTGTATCATAGTATTTTTTATAGATGACGTTGAGAATATGGAGTCTGATGAAAACTAAGAGATGATTATCCTAATCATTAAAATAATCAGTGAGTTTATGGATATCATTTTGGCTTGTTAGGGTCTTTTGGAACTGTTAAAAAAATAAAAGTAATATAAAAAGTCATTAGATCAGGCTGAATGTGTAAGTGGCTGTGTAAGGTAATATATTTTACAAAATCTACATATTTATGAAAGAAAGGAAGAGCTACTGGGTTTAGGTAAAGGGAAAAAAGAGTCAAGGGGAAGAGGTTGTAAAGGAGGAGCTGCAGTAACCAGGGCCACCATCACCATCATCATGCCTAAACTGTATTGGTGTCCCATGGACGTCCTTACACTGTCATCAGTGGCTGCCTTATCTATTTTCACCTCAGGCAGAAGCCGTCTGCCGGGCCCAGGGCCGATGAGAGACACCACGCCATTGCAGTCCACTGTGCTGTTCCTCTTCCCTCCAGAGTGGGGTGCCAGCGGATGAATCCGTGATGAGCCTTGACTGTAGCCACTGTAGCTGTTGCGACGGTAAGGTATAAACAGGGAGCCTCGACGGTCTTCGCTCTCCTCGACTGTACTGTGCTCGTCATCTGCAAACTCGTTCTCTGAGCCCATGTCCTTGGAGCGGCCTTTGAAGCTGAAGATGCTGCTGCGGCTGTTGTGGCGCGACATGAATGGTGAGCCTGGGATGCTGAGCAAAGACTGAGGAAGGAGAAATAAAGATGGAAAGGGGGAATTAAAGGTTTACTTAAAACAGCAAGAGATGTGAGAAGAGAGTGGGATATAAAAACCAAGAATTATCTGGAAGACAAAGATTAAATAAATTTGCAGTCTCAAGCAAATAGAAAAGTATTTTGGATAAAAGCACAAAACAACAGAAGAATCAAAACAGTTATGTCACTTCTCTGGAAGTAACATTTTGACTTAGACCACCCTAAATTAGTCTGAGAAGTCTGGCTTTCTTTGTAATATACAGATACCAAAGACTGTTATAATGTCCCACAGGAATAAATAATTCACATACAATGGTTTATGATATATGTATTTTAGCAAACTGCTATCAGCCATGATCATAAGCTAATGTGAGCTTTGGGGTTGGAATTCAACAAATGGTTGCTCCTTTGTGAAACATCAACATGGGGTTACAGTCCCCATCAACTCGCTGGTAAAGTGCAATGTACTTGCACACATTTATATATTCCCTTAGAAAACTGTACAAACTGCAGAGGCTGAGCCCCTCCCAAGGCCAGTCTACTTCAGTGGCCTACTGGGACAACCCTCTCAGTCTGTCAACCCTTTTATCCCATTTCATGGGAACTTTTATTAAACTAATCATCATCTAGTTGGAGCTGAGAAACACTGAGAAAGCTCATTTAGACGAGATCTTTAAAAGTGAACAAACAACAGTGAAGTGGTCATTAAAGAAACTATACAGCAAAGCATCTCAAAGTGGAGTCTGATCTCTTGAGAGGAAAACCAACATGGTCAGCACGCAGACTGAACATGGCAGAAAAATGTGTGTAGCTTAAGAAAACTGAGCCAAAAGGAAGCTGTAGCTACCTTGCCCTCTATGATGGAAGCTGATAAATCTTACCAGCATCTTAATGAAGAGGGTGTACATTGTCGGACCATCCAATGATTCCAGGAATATTACAGACAATGTAACCAGATTTAAATAAGAGTTCTGTATACCCTGGAAAGCTCTGGGAGACATGTCAACATGTGCAGAATGAGTTGGCCAACTTTTCAATAAAAACTAATTGCAGAATATTTAATGCAAACACACCCTACTAAGGTGTATGTATCCAGTCCAGTTGACAAAAAAAAACAATAGTCAAGAATATCAAGAAGACGTATTTTAAGAATCACTGAGCTAGAATGAAGATTAGAATGCTAACCAGTAATGTAATTTAACTAAGTAGAGTGCATTGCTAAAATTTCCCTTCCAGACATAATTTAAGCATGTTAAAATACTCTGCTATGGCACACATCCTGTTTGGCATAGTTTTGCTACATAGAAACAAAAATAGTCTGGATGAACCAAGGACAGGTAGAAGGTTTGGGTATTATATGGTTAAGGGAAAAACATCCACTTCTGTGTTGCTGTAAAGAGTGTATTTTGTTACTGGGCTATGTTGTTAGCTTGAGAGTCACCCTCCCATAGGCTGTGATTTACTGCATTCTTCTTTAGTTAACTTTAGTTAACACCTTAACACATGAATTATATGATAACAAAAAAATAAATAAATACAGTAAAACAATAAAAAAGATAAGGAAAAAACTAAAGGAAAAAGACTATTTAAAACAAGACAATTAAATATTAAATAAATCGATAACAATTAATAATTAATATAAAAAATACATAAACAATAGTAAATAAATAAAAAAAAGAAACCAATGGCATAAAAAGAGATAAAAATGTTGTAAAAAGTCGGAAGCAGTTTGTCACAAATTTTCAACAATGGGTATCAAGGGGTTGACAAAAATATAAATAAATTTGACAATAAGTTTTTTTAATGATCATTGTTATCTATCTAGCATGTTTATTTATTTTTTCTCAACTTTTTATTTCACAAATTCATTATGTTTTGATTTCTTTTGTTGTTTTTAAAACACAGTCAAAGAAATAGGAAAAGCAGGAAAATTAATTAGTTAAAAAAGGCAATAAGAAGCAGACCCAATAACATGGTTACAAACAAGCTTATTATGAAGCAGCTGAAAACGTTAAATGCTGCTAAACCATTAATTAAAGAGCAATAACATCCTTGTACTGGTTTATTTAATAGTATAACACTTACAGGAGTTCTTTTTTCCAGTACTTTTGATGACTACCCTTTTTTTATTATACTTTTAATGAAATCTGCGCTTCGAGGGGGACTGAGGAGGAAACCAGATCCTTCTCAGAGTCTAGGAAAAGTTCACATTTTCTCAAGAATACCATTTATGTATTTCTTAAGTTTGAATCACATCATCTTGCAGAAGAAAATCAATAGTTTTTCTAACTGTCTGTACCTGGTTCATGATGGATGTCTTCCTCCCCAGTCGACTTCCTGGGAAACGAATGGTGCTTTTCTTGCTGCCATCATCTGACTCAGACTTAACTACCTTCTCACTATCTCCTTTCTCCTTCTCCTGTTCTTTCTGACGCCATTTCTTCTTACGATTGCGACGCTCTTTAGCACTCTTTGAGCTCAGCTTGGAGACCTCCGAGGAGCTGCGGGACAAGTGCCCCCCTCCTTCATCTTCTAATGCAGCTTCTGACACAGAAGCTGCAGATGTTGCTATAGCAGCAGCCTGAGGACAAAAAAGGCATACGATAACTATATGACATGTAAAATGGTAAAGGTAAAGGTAAAGGTAAAGGTCTTGATAAATGGAGGACTAAGACTGACCTGTGTCTCTTCCTGTTGCTTTTTGAGCTGTTCCAGCATCGCCTTGAATTCTGCCTCTTTTTGCTCCGCCTCTTCCATGGTGGCCTGGTTCTGCTCCTCATAAGCCATGGCCACCACAGCCAAGATGAGATTCACCAAGTAGAAAGAGCCCACAAAGATGACCAAGACAAAGAAGACCATGTAGGTTTTCCCTGCAGCTCGTAGAGTCTGTGATAAAACACACCGAGATAATCAAAAACATGTAAGAAAATCTTTTCCAACCAACCTACTGGTGAAATATAGGTGGAATGCTTCTTAGAAATATAGTTTTTAAGCTCTAAAAGGCTGTTTTTCCTCCCCATTTTGTATTACATGTATGTGTTGTGTCTTGTGCTTGAACATCCAATCCAAGTCTTTCTCCAGGGAAGCCTCCAATGACAATCTCTATCAGCATGTCCACACACACGCAGGACACATGTGCAGAAAGAGCACGAAATACAGATCTTTTCCTTTTTTCAATTTCTGTAGTTATTTACTCATGTTCAACTGACTGTTGAACATGAGTTAGCAGTACTAGACAAAAGTAGTAAACTAACCTGGTTATCTAATGAGAAATATAACCTGTACAGCGTAATCTCATCTCTTCAAGTTATCATAGTAACACACACGGTATAGAGTAGAGGAGGTATACTAAGTATACTAAGCCAGTAAGATTTAGTCAGTAAAGCACAGATGATCCATTGTCGATTACATACGTACATTGGGAAAGGCTTTAAGCAGTTTCTTTTGGTGGGTGTACCAACGTTTAAAGCAACTATAGCGGTGGTATAATTTATCAATGGAATGTGAGAAGGCTAAAGTGAGAGTTTGTCGCTAAATGGTAAATGATCAAAAGGTCATTTTTTAAAAAAGCAGTTTCATCAGTTGCTTCAAAAACAATGAAACCTTCATTAGAAATCTGAAATTATTTCAAAGTTTTCTCAGCATGAAAGATGTGAAAAATCTTGTTAATTCCTGGCAAGTCACACACCCCAAGCTTCAGCCTTTCAAATCAGCTGTCCTTCTCTACCTTTTATTCAGAGGGCAAATGAACTGAGGGGCTGTTGCTGCTGAGAAGCATTTTTGCTGATTCATTCAGGTACAAAGCTGATAAATTATTAGCACTGCTTATGAGGTAGGTAGTTCCAAAGGACTGGGGAGGCTTTGATATCGGAATATAACATGAATGCAAGAAGGTGCAGAGACAATAGCTTACACATTGACCTTACTTTGGTAAACTAAAGTTTGCAGTTCTTATTGTTGCATTCACTGGTCATTTATGTGTTGATTAGAAAGGAAGAAAGAGGGTTAAGAAGACCACTACTTTACCAGCATGTACAGATTTTCCCAGAAGTCTTGTGTCATGAGGCGAAAGAGGGTGAGGAAAGCCCATCCAAAGCTGTCAAAGCTGGTGTATCCATAGTTGGGGTTCCTTCCAGCTTTCATGCATGTAAATCCCTCTGGACATCGTCTGGAAAGAACACACAGTAAAATAAAACTGCTAATAACTGAATTATATGCATGAGCGGACTGACATTATACTGGCATCATTAACTACAATGAGACGGGACTATGAAGTTAGCCATGAAAGAAAAACCTGCTGATGTTAGCTTATGAGTGTATGCTTTCATGTACACCATTAGGATATTGAAATGATACTGCATGACCTTTTTAAGAGTAAACAAGACTAGATTAGACTGAATTACCATGAAGTTACAGACTTTATTTACAATTAAAGATTCAATTTATCAATCACGATGTACAACTGCATAAACAGACACTATCTTCCCAGTCAATTTTTCATACACTCACCAATCTATCACTAATTTCTTGGTTAATGCTAATATAATGGATTTATCTAATATATGTCATGATTTGTTGCTTAAAGCATTGAAGCTTGAAGACAAGAGGGGGTCCCCAAGGCATTGACCATTCAAAGACATTGTGATTAAAAATGAAGACCATGTCCACACAGAGATGAGTTAAAGTCCTCTCAAGTTTTTAAAATCATCTGGACATTTTGTTCACATGGAACTGGTGTTTTAACCTGAAAACACAAACTTTTTAAACTAAATCCCAAAGTGAATAAATGGGGGTGGGGGTCATCAAATTCCGCTATATAATATTTTAACAAATGTATCATTCGTCAGAAATAAAAAGAAGACTTTAAAAAAAAAGCCACTGATAAGGCACACAACTCCTAAACCGCCCATGTTTAGGAGGTCAGTTCGGGTCCATGTTTGGGCGTTTGGTCAGTTCTGGTCTATGTACAGAGGTTTAGGAGGTCAAGGAACCAATAGAGCTACATGTTTATCCAAGAAAAACCTGGATTTTTCCTGCAACATTTAATTAATAAAACGTGTCTGAGAAACACCACAGAGCAGATTATTGGTCCCCCTTTTTTTTTTAAAGTAAGGATATTCGTTGTTCATTTAACCTTGGCTTCATGGAAGGACAGGACTCTCAGAATCCAGTATTTATGGTGAGAATCTCACTAAAGAAAGCACAACCACTGGCTTAAAGATACATCAGACTGAAAGAGTTACTTGAGGGCAAGTGGTTGTTGATGCAAGAGGAGCAAATCAATGTAGAAAACCTCTAGATTCTATGCAAGGTTTGTCAAATTCTGTATACAAGTCCCTAGCATCTCCAGTTCAACAAGGACATGTGCATTTCTGAACCCACGCCCAGAGAAAAGGTGCAATAAGTTCAAGCTTATGTTGACCATAATTTGTCAACATTCCTGCTGAGAGATTTTATCATTAAGAGCCATCAGATTACATCCAACCCAGCCAGATAAATGGTTAGCCAGTTACAACAGCAGCTGAATGTCAACGGCAGGACCAATGAAGGAATGGCAGAGAAAGGTTGTTGCACTCCAATGAGCAAAGAGCTTTAGATAAAGTGACAAAAGTAAGCAAAAAAAGCAAGTGTCCAAATTCAGTTCAGTTCTACATATGATCTACATTTGAATGCAGAATTTGTAGGGAAAGCAAAGATTTCTGGTACTGTGAGGTTTCTGATTTCCACTTATAGTTTACTTGTAGTCAAGTTAGCCAATTGCGCTGGATCAAAATGTCTGTCTGCAAGTACGGTAAATATTCATGTGGAAAGCAAAAGATGCAGTATTTTCTGACTAGTTTAGCTTTTTTAGCATTCCTAAAGTTCTATTCACAGACCTACATAGTTCTTATGTGCTGGGCACTCTCCAATGACAGAGATTTAGAAGACACATCTTTACTTAGTATAACTCTAACATGCCATGTACTTGTTGGGATACTCACCCTGAGTCAGAACTATTTCCACAAAGCAGAGCATCCAGTGAATTATGGAGGAAGTAGAAATTAGCTATGGTAAAAAACAAAACAAAACAATAGTTAGTTAGCAACAAACCTGTATCAAATTAGTTCATATTTCTGTTTATATTTTATCTAAGCAAGTTGCACATTGTTTATGATCCAATTATTTTAATCATGTACCACTCATTAAATCAAATGCCACATGTTTTACTCACAGTCATTCATTATATATCTGTCCCAGTCAAAACCTCTGCTGCCGTTTTCCAGCACCTGGTTAGTCATGTTGATCGGCCAGATAACGCACTTATTCCGGAGGTTCCCCATGAAGAGCTGCAGTCCAATCAGAGCGAAGACGCTGAGACAGAAGACAGTCAGGATCATCACATCCGACAGCTTCTTCACAGACTGGATCAGGGCTCCCACAATGGTCTTCAGGCCTGTTAATTAATACACAGATAACACACACGTGCATACAAATGTGCAAAAATGCACAAACATGAAAACAGGCGCACTCAAATACACAGGCACACCAGCATACAAAATCACACACACACACACACACACGCGCAGATAGACACAAATAAAAGGTCTGGCAACTTCTGACTGTGTAAGAGTTGGGTTTGGTTTGATGGCTGAAATTCAGCCAAGTTAAGCATAAAAATATATCAAATTTGCTCACCATATATATAATTTTTGTGCTTAACTTGATGCTGTGCAAGCCTTCACATAAGTTAAATGAATAAAAATATGTCTTGTTGTTGATCTTGTCATTGCTTTGTTGATAAAAAATCTCTAGCTCAAGCTTTTAATGACTTACCCAGATGTGTGTCTGCCATGTTGAGCATATCGTGTAATAGATCTATCATTTAAGTATACAAAGACCGTAATTTTACCACCTAAACACTACATTGCACTGCTAATTATCACGCTTAGGAATCCATTTTGCCATTACATTAAAGAAAGTTCTTTTTGATAACTCCATTTTCATTATAGCTTATGCTGAGTTTATTATCAACTGCAGCATTATTAGGTCACAACATAGCAAGCTAAAGAATAGCATCACAGCAGGATGTATAAAGGTGAGTTCAAAGAAAAGGAAACCCTTGTTGGGGTGTGGAAGATATTTAGTGTAAAAACTGGAATTCTCCTGTATCCAAATATAAAGAATACATGTGCAGTACCATAATGTTTACAGCTAATCTCACAGGATAATTAGGAGATGGTGTCGGTTGGTGTGTGTGAGGGCTTAATATTTCCACTCCCAGTCTGGAGGTACAAGGCAGGAGAATGTGTTGTATTGTTTCTCATTATTTCCTGAGAGAAGCAGCTCTGTCTACCTTTCTATTCTAACATTCTGGCTGTTAACATTCATTGTTTCTTTCATGGTCATTTTGATAGGCTTCAGGTTTCTTTTACTTTGACAATTAATTAGTTATAATCAGATAAACATGGCTGATGCAGTTACTGGCTTGTATTTAGGTGATAACTAATGATATCTTCACCATTATTCAAGTGTCACTTTCAGATCAGAAACTGCATTTGAAACAATATGAAAAATAAGAAGTTTGTTTTTTTCATTTGGGAGATTTCTGTATTTGTTGATCTGTCTGTACTGTGGTTTGAAGTGGATGGGGCTCAGTTGTCAAATTGTAATTTACATGCAGCACCGTCCCTGCACTGCTGTGGCCCTGATGTGCAAATCATATAAACAAAATCAAAGCTACAAAACCATTTCAGAAAACAAAGCATGTCAGTGCTGCAGTTTTGAGAAATAACTTTAGCTTTCCTTAAAAAAAACAACAGAGAATTAATATAATGGTGTGTAGACAGATTGCTCATGTTACCCACCCTGTCAATCAAGTTTGATCAGGCCCTGTCCACACATCCACATGACAGATGAACATGGCACAACTTTGCCTATTAAATAATAATGCCTAATACTTTTCCTTTCGTTTTTAAATTCAGAATAAGTAATTTAGCTAAAACTATATTTTAATATCATATAATACATATCTAGAGGCTTTTTAAGATGACAAAACCGTTCTCTGCTTGCTTTTCTCCTCAGACTTCAGATTTTAGTGAGATTCGTGTATTTCTTGTTATTTTTGGTCAAAAAAGATTATTTTCAAAAAACATATAGAGACAAAAAGATATAGTAAAGCAAGTTGTTTCTTTGTAGTTTACATTGTGTTAATTCTAAACTATGACAGAACATCTTAGGTAAGTCACAAATATAGATATTAAATTCAGCTTTTAAAATACACCAAGACAAATACTGAAGCTACATGGGATGTTTCCATCAGAAAAAGACATTCCAACATTATTTCTCACATTTATTTAAAGTGTATATGCAAACAGATCTAAAGACACTAAATTCAAAATTCATCTAAAGCATTTTTTTAAGGAAAATATCCACCATTGCAGCTGTGTTTAGATGTATCTTAGAGGAGAAAATTGCATCCTGGATTACTATTTCCTTTCACTCCTTTTGTCCATCTCTGGAAACATCCCTGACTAACGTCTGTTGATAATTATAGTGCATCCTACAAATCAACTGAACACAGCAGCACAACAAACAGCAGACAGTGCACAGAGCCAGGCTTAGTCAGGGAAGCAGGAAGTGAAGAAGAGAAAGAGACGGAGAGGCAAGGGAGATTCATGGCCTGTGGGGGTGGAGTTTTGGGTCAATGAGAGGTGGCATGCAGGTCATTTAAACGCCAAGGCTGAAGGAAATGACTTTGTCAGCATCACCCATCTAAACCATGATGATGACCTTGCTGGGATTAACTGAAGAACTGTTCCCATCCCAGACACCCTTTTGTGCTACTATCACAGTACCACATGATACCTCAAGCAAGTTTAACCCACCCCACTATTTAGCACTGTGTGGGAGGGTAACCTTAATGTACTGCACTGAGGGTGAGGTGTGTGTGGGGGGGTATATAAATACATACATATAGTTACATAAAGGTACGTGGTTATGTGCTGAAATACAGCAACTTCATGGTGTCAGTGTGACTGATTTACAAGAAGTTCAGCTAATTTTGTTATACTCATATTCTATAGGTGTTATAACTGCACATTTTGCTTTACACATGGGCTGGTATGTACTGGCTATGCTCAATGGTAGGTTTAGCAAAGTTTTACTCATTCATTATATGGAGAGTATTATAAAAAAAAAACATATTTTAGCATATTGCTTATCTTTCCTAACACCAACCAGGAAGTATTTTTTTTTTTACCCATATCAATTATTTGGGATGCAAAAACAGCAAGTGAACATGAAAGAAAAAATAAATGAATGACAAAACCACTGTATTGTGGACTCAAAGTGAAACCTCTTGAGGAGGACTGAAACTGATGACTAATACCAGAGTTTTATAAATGTGCTTGCTCCATTATGAATGTGTGGCAGAAGCTTACTTACAGGCAGAGAGGGTGCCTAAAGCCCCATATGTATGGGCAGAATGTGCAGTGATGATCTCAGTAAAAGAGTTTGACATCAATAACACCAGAAAGTTTGGATAGAACTGATGTATAGAGTAAATTGTTCGTTTTTTTTAATTGTTAATTGGTAAAATATTTTGAACGTTACTTATATACAGAAAAGTACACTGGCTTTAATTAAAGGATTGTCAATTTATAATAACATTGATTCTCCTAAGTACAAATACAGTCAAATGTGAACTTGTTCTCCTATCCTCTTGGGGGGGTTGCCAAAGTCAGTATCTTGCCTTCCCTGTGATCATTGCCTGACTCAATGCTGTTGAGATCAGGGCTCTACGGATGCCATGCCATCTGCTTCAGGACTCATTGTACTTATTATTGTGACGATTGAATCCAATTTTGTGTTTCAAGGGTAAGAAAATCTAACTAGAGTCCACACAGAAATTTTATTCCAAGGGTGATTAATTTATCACCGTGTATCTTTTCATTCCCAGGATGGAGAAAGATCTTCAAAAAAAGAGAAAACACAAAAAAAGAAAAAAAAGAAGGGGCCCTCAATCTAAAAAAAAATTGTGGAATTAAAAGAAAGAAAGAAATCTTAAGAAAAAGCCTCTTAAAACCAAACTAGAAAAGCATGTGTATCAGAGCTTCATGCAGCATCAAGATCTTATTCAATTAGGCTTGGCAGTCTTGGAGTTAAAAAAAAAAACAAAAACTGGAATTTGCATTAAAGTTTGAACAGAAATCGTATGGATAACTTTTTTTCCTAAATACTTCGCTCTTTTAATAACTCATGTTTATGGCCTAAAGGTCAACTCCTTGGAGATAACACCAAAACCTCTCAAGTTATAACAAACTTTTAGGCTTCAATTTCTGCTTAAGTTAAGATAGAAATGTAAGAGGAACAGCTGTTGCCTACCTTAATGTGCCAAAAGATTTCTGTCCACAACATGTGACCCACAAGACTGCCAGCAGACTGCTAAGCCTATCAAAAATGTATTGCTACCATTTTTGATTTTCATAAAACAAAATTAAAACAAAAGAAGTTTAAAAAAAAAAAAGGCTGTTGTTAAAAAGCGAAAGAGGTTAAAGTAAAAAAAATAAATTAAATCAAATTTAAAAAAAAGACATCTAATTGCTACTTTTAAGCTCAGCCTTAGTGTTTAAATGGGAGTCTCACCTGGAATGACAGAAATAGTTTTCAAAGCTCGGAGAACCCTGAACGTTCTCAGCGCCGAGACATTTCCAAGGTCCACAAACTCTGTTATATATCTGTAACAAGGTAGGATGACACACAGAACAGAACTCCATGACACACACAACACACACGATTACAACACGCACGTCTGCGCAAGAGCACGACACCAGCACCACCATCGAAGACCAGGCGGGGGACAGTGGGAGAGAGAACACCTGTCCGACCGGTGAGGAGAAGACGAAGGAGGAAGAGGAGAGGAGAGGGACTGAAACAAAACCACACCTAACATCAACCCCGTGGATCGCCCACCAGCAAACACAAACACCTGTCTTACCTGGAATAACTGAAATTGTTTTCAAAGCCCTCAGAACCCTGAACGTACGCAGAGCTGACACATTGCCTAGGTTTACAAACTCTGTTATATACCTGCAAGGTGGATCAGATACAGTTACTCAGCAGCCATCCCCATCAGAAGAAGAAAAGATTGTTACATAATATTCTAATAAGCATTATCAATATGGTGTGATGGACCGATGTGAATTAATGCCCTGCAGGGGCAGTTTTCAGTCACTCCAATCATCTAGTTTAGCTACTATGTGTGAAACAGAGCATGTCTACTGTTAATCAGTCAGACATGCCCAGTTCCACCAGTGTTTACCAGCCTGCAGATGGAAGAAAGGCAACAGTCTGCAGGGGTGTCAAACTCATTTTAATTCAGGGGCCACATGCAACTGAATTTGATCTCAAGCGGGCCGCACCAGTAAAATAATAACATAGTAAGATACAAATAATGAAAACTCCAAATTATTTCCCTTGTTTTAGTGCAAATAAGTACAAATTATCAAGATGTTTAAATTTAATGAACTATCCTTTTAGAAAACATTATGAACTTGAAATTTATTGATCGAATAAGAGCAGTTTCAACAGTATTATGTTTTTTTATACAATATTTTATATTCTATATAGATATATATGAAAATATATTTATAAGTGTGACAGTTGAGGTTCTGTCACTATGCCTCCGACAGGGATATCCCTTTGGCCGAATGGTCAGCACGCGTGACTCTCACCTGGGAGGCTAGGGTTCAAACCTGGGCCCTCCTTGCCCCTGCCACATATATCTCAACATAGATTTATAGATAAATATGAATTTACCTGATTAATTTTATCTTTTAAAAAAAAACTTCAAACATAAAAATATCTATATATTTATGTTATATGCATATGTATCTATTGTTATTCTATCTACACATTACACATTTACATGTGTGTTGCAACATGTAGATCCATTGGGATCTACATAATCCAAAAAGATTTAATCACAGCTTTCTGCAACGGAAAAATCCAGCATTTCACATTTTCACCAAAGTAACTTTTCAAGATCTAGAATTTATTTTAAATGTACAAATCAAATGTACTAAACTAATTCACCTCATAATATGAACTGAAGTCAGATTTATTAAGTTAGAAAGAGAACAAAATCATCTCCCTGCTTTTGAAATGTTTTATTTTTACACAAAAAAAATCCAACCTCAGGTGGACAAATAAGGAATGAGTTACTTTTATTTAAAAAATTGCAGTGAATATCTTTTCATTTTCACATCCACCTAATTCATCCTGTAGGCCCTCTGGGGAGACAGTTTTGGCCCCCGGGCCATATGTTTGACACCCCTGGTCTATGGTCTAGATAAGGTTATTCTGCTCTGATGTGTATCAGAGGTTATAAAAGTGAGCCAGTGCTCTTCAGGATATCAGGACCCTGGTATGAGCTCCTCTCTTGCTGCTTTCATATGCTTGTTAATAGTGTTGAAATAATTGTTTGCTTTCCTGTTTTAACTCTAGGTATTTTTCCTTTTCCCATTTAGCCACAATGCCTCCATGTTAATGATGGAGTTGTTCAATCATCTCACAATGAAGGATAATGGATTAATACTTACGCCATTGAAATGACCATGAAGTCCAGCCAGTTCCATGGGTCTCTGAGAAATGTGAAGTCATCGATAGCAAAACCTCGGGCAACAATCTTTGTGAGTGACTCAAATGTATAGATACCTGTGAAGGTATACCTTAGATAAAAGAGAGCAGAGATTAAAAACAGTTCCAGATATCAAATGAGGATATGAATGCTTAAAAGAAGTTATGGACATGCACTTACTCTACTTGTTTGGACCACTCAGGGGGGTCACTAAATGTCATGAATATACAGTTGGTCAAAATGGTACACATGATGATCATGCTGAATAATGTGAGAACACAAAAGTTAAGGAAAGTTTGGAGAGCGCTACCCATGACACCCCAGATATGCACAGATAAGTGAAAGTACATTTTTTAATCTGAAGAAAACTTCATGAAAAAGGCATAGCAGCTTTAGTTTTTACAAAAATAGCTTCAACAATAAGCAATAACCAACAGAAATAAAGTAGATTTTGTAATTATTACGTTTACAAACAGGGACACAAAATTTTGAATAGTTTAAGAAAACAAAAGAGAAATAAATGAGTATTTAGTAGCAAATGGATCACTTGTTATGAATGATTTTGAGCCTAACTTTATTATGTAAAGTGAGATGGAAACTGAAAAATGTTCATTGCTTGTTTGGATGTGTTCAAGTGACATACAATAATGGAAAACTGTAATTTTATATTTATTAATATTTAAACCAAAACATTTTTAAATCCCTAACCTAAACCACTGCATCTTAAAAAGTGCAAAGTTGTCGTAGAAAATTAGTTCTGAAGGGATTCAAACTTGGTAGTCTGGTGTGACAGCGTGCAGTGTAAAATGACCATCCATTTACTCCTACCATCTTTATTTGTTTTTGAACATGTAATAATTGCCTGAATGTCATATTTATGACCGTTTTACATCATGCAAAATAAAAGCATGTCACAATTTGCAAAGGAAAAAAACATAGGCGTGTAAAATGTTTGCGTTGACCCAGTCAAGATGTTCTACTTTATGACCAGCTTTCCTTCTCCAAACTGTCCCTTTTCACACTAATGTTGCATCATGTTAATTACAATTAACTGTTTTAGGGATTATCATTGAATTATATATTTCACCACAAGCATTTACATTTAGTGACAACATTTTAACTAACATGTATTTTAGGAAAAATGCTGATTCTAAACTGTCCCTTTGAAGTGAGTGCGAGCAGTTGTTTGTCTCTCCGTGTTGACCTGGTGATGGACTGGTGACATATCCAAGGTACATCCTGCTCACATTTGATAGCAGGTGGGATAGGCCCCAGCCCCATTACTTAAAACTTTAAGACTGTAAAATTACAAGGAAGGAATTTATGTTACAAATTTTACTGGGTTCATAGTTATACTAATATAATCGTGAAAAGTAATGAAAATATTTTCTTAAAATAACATTAAGTCACCATCCAGTATGGAGTCATGGATCAAATAATCTAATGAGGAGTTATTTGGTAGCTGCTCAGTATCATGTATCACTGCATGAACAAATTAAAAACAGATTTTTAAGTTATGATTGATAATGAAGTCATGAATAGCTCTGCAAAGTTTACCAGTCAGTTTAGAATTTATCAGGAACACATGAAGAAGGTGTTCAGTATTATCCATTCACAGGTATTCTGACAATAATCATTCAGTGTTTGATAAAGGATCTGTCTTGTAGCAACTCATGTGTATGAGTTACACACGAGTATCACATGTATTTACACCTATGTGCATCTAAAATCCAGTCCTTCATTAGTAGTTATTAGGTATCCATTAATGATTTATGAATGATCAAACTGAAAACTTCTTAACATTTTGTGTCCCTCATTGTAAAGTGTTACCCACAACATCTCTTTTCATTCAGCTTAAAGCAAACAATAAATAAATAAATCACTTGAAAGGATATGAATGTATCAAAATCTTAATAGCTATTCGCCTCAATAGATTGAAAGGGCTTAAGATGTACAAGGAGGACGTGGCACTGAAGCGGAAGAGCGTTTTCCCTTTGTTTAGGACTATAAATGTCTGTGGAAAGAAGAGAGACAGAAACAGAAAGGCAATTAGACAATTCATAGTGTTAACTGTGTAGCAAACATCTTCTGGTACATGGTCTGAAAACCTTGAGTTATCATGTTTCCAAAAAAATAGAAGCTGAGCTCAGTTCTGAATCAGTCAGCATGACTGCATTGGTTTACCTTCTAGGTACAGATTTTGAAATACATTTAACAGGCCAGCTTGATGAGAGTGCTAACTTTGTTGTCTCCACTAATACTAGTTACTGCACGATCTTTGAGAAAGGTATTTTACAGCCTAAAAGGAGAAAACAGTACAGAGAAGGACAGAAAAATCAGAGGCAGCAGTGATGCAAGACTGTATTACTCTGCTCACATCCCTCCCTCTGTGACCAGTCACCCAGCAAGCAGGACTACACCTCTGTCCTTGCTGGCATTTCACTGTGACAAAAGCTTTGAGCTGCCACGGGAGCAGGAGACAGGGACATAAGAGGCTCTCCCCTCTTCGTAGCCAAATGACTCTCCTCGTCCCAAGTTTAAAGCTCTTACTGGAAAGGAACTGCAAATGCTGTCATCGATCAGAGCAAATCTGCTGACTCTAGGCTCTCAAAAACCACTCCCTACCCATAAACAGCACTGGGCCAAGTGGGGATGGGCACTGGGGTGAGGCAGCAGTGTCGGTGCATTTCTGCATGGTCTATGAATGCTTATGCCCATTCTTGAACAAAAGGCATGCGGGGTTAGAGTGAGACGTATGAACATGATTTACAAACAAACAAAACAGGAGATATATTAGATGTTCAGTTACCATGGCTACAAGTTTTATACATCCAGCCAATGCAGTTCAGAGTTGATTTTAACTATTTACCACTGTGTGCTTAAAATGAGAATCTGTGGGTGAGTTATGGATGTGTACATTGATAGGGTCCTCTTCCTCTCTTCTCTGTGCTTCTAACACTACTGACAACATCAGCTGCTACAAAACACATCGTGATTTGTGGTAAAGCAACACAAAGGAACAATAACGATAAAGACGATATCAAATAGTTATACTGCTGTTCATTTAGGATGTGAATTTACACAGATTCTTTTGACTTAACTTCAGTACAGTTTAGTTTTAATTATTTCATTAACTACTATAATGACAACACTCATAAACAGCAGCCTACAGTGAATTCACAGTAGGTACATTTTGTCTTTTGTCTTGTATCACACCAGGAACATGCATCGCACAAGCTAGAGGAAAACACACAGATAAGACACAACAAGTTAACTCAAAGTATTCTGAGACAACTTGTGTTCAAAAAGCCTAAATATCCCCTTTACAACAGAGGCCTCTCCATTCTTTCTTGTTTGTTTTCACTAATAGTCCATCTACAGTACTTGAAGTCCCCTTCTGCCAAACGTCAAGTGTTTATTATTGTCACCATGTCAATAATGGTATTCTTTTAATATGTGAGTTGCAAGTTTACAAGACATATTCTGAGCAAAATCAACCATCAGCCCTATGACTGGGAATTTCTGCACCCCCTACACTCTCAGAAAGGCAAGGTCAGGCAGCCCTTATGTTCTGCTTAGAGAACTAGAGGAAGCATGTCAGAATACTTGATGGGTGGGGTTTTACAGATAATTTGCATGCACAGTGAGAAACCGATGAAATGAAAAGCAAGCATGAGTTGCAGGAAAAGTAGGTGAGTTAAGTTGGTGTGTTTTGCTTTTTCCTTTAAAGATGGAAGACCTGAAATGATCTGGCTATAATAGCATAAAATTATATACTGAAAACGTTCATGTCTTACCCAGAGATTTTGAAGTACAAGAGAGGAGTATTCAGTTTATTTGAAGATATTGCAAGATCACATACATACACACACGCACGCACGCACGCGCACACACACACACACACACACACACACACACACACACACAGACACCCATGCACACACACATACACACAAAACAAGCAGAGAGGACACCAGTCTGCAATCTGAGGCTGTTCTAAACATCCTGCAGAAGCCATGAGTATAAGAATGCATGCCCATTATTGGCTTTTTTCTATTTTTTATTTCATTTTCTATTTAATGTGTTTTCTCCTCTCTGGGCAGCCACCTTATCATGGTGGAGGGGATTGAGCGTTCTGTTGATCCTAGCGGCTATGTTGTCGGGGGCTTTCTACCCCTGGTAGGGTGTAGGGGAGGACCCTTATGATGAGAAAGAACATTGGCACGAGTTTTCCCTGGCCCGGACGTGGGTCACCGGGACTCCCTCCTGGAGCCAACCCTGGGAGTGGGGAACGGGGGCGAGGGCCTTTGCCCATGGGGCCCGGTCGGGCCCAGCCCTAAGAGGAAACATGGGCCCCCCCTCCTGTGGACCCACCACCCGCGGGAGGTGCCGTAGGGGTCGGGTGCGAAGCGAGCTGGGCGGCAGCCAAAGGCAGGGACCCATACTGGTTGCCCCCCGGCTTGGTGCCTGTGTGTTGGGGTTCACACTGGTAGACAAGAGGGTAGCCTCTCTCCGCCTTCGGGTGGGGGATGGGTCCTGACTGGTGTTTGTGTTGATGCACCAAAAGGCAGTTCAGAGTACCCACCCTTTCTAGGGTCCTTGGAGGGAGTATTGGAGAGCACTCCCCCCAGGGATTCCCTCGTCCTGCTGGGGGACTTCAATGCCAGTGAGTGTTGACAGTGAGACCTGGAGGGGGGAGATTGGGAGGAACGGCCCCCCTGATCTGAATCCGAGTGGTGTTCTGTTGTTGGACTTCTGTGCTCGTCATGGATTGT
>JAOXYM010000003.1:26497643-26509328 GCA_028567055.1 Leptatherina wallacei | reverse complement strand
TATATATATACATATATATATACATATATATATAATGGATGTGTGTGTTACTTCAGACAGAAATTTTCATCAGGACTACATTTGGATGGAAAGAGGCCTCAGTTACTCAATGAACTGCGTCGGCTAGGAGGCAGAAAAATGTGCTGCTGAAGCAAACTTAGCAGCTTGGCAGTATTACAACAGAGGATGCAAATGTCAGGCAATCTCCTTAATTGATAATCTGCTACATTAATCGATAATCGATGACTCACAGAGCCTTTTAAGTAATAAATGAAAGACATCTTGAATTAAAGTTTTGTTGTCATTGGCTACTTTTACCAAAGCCATACACTTCATAAGAAAAACGTATATCTGCAACTGACAGATTAGATTAAACACTGAAGACACAAAACAAACATTAACCTATAAAATATGTTTTGATGAGGATTTAACTCTGACTCATACCATTTATTATATCAAGAATATGTATAAAACTGCAAGTTAGAAATGAATAATTTCAGCATGAAACTAATTGGAATTATTGGCTTATAAAATCAGTTTTTCAAAATCATACAAAGAAATGAGAGGAATGGAATAAGAACAATGAGAACATATTCCTACTCAGATGTCTAGGATACCACTGTACATGTCCTAACATTAACACCCAGGTACATTTTTTACAATCAAATTCTCCAAGCTGATTATGTGACAAATGAATCATTTATTTTAGGAAATGAAATGAAATATACTTTATTTATCCTTCCCAGAGAGAAACTATTGAATGCAGTTATTTTTACATAAATTCTGTAAAGTGGCCTCAAACACACTGACATGGAGAAGCACATCCCTCATGTTTTTGCTTATGAAGAAGTGTAGATATAACAAAGTATATCAATCAGAATGAATGCTACCTTGTATCAATTTTACGTGCATGAAGGTATAGTACGTAGACACATTGCTTTAACAAAGTACTTGCATATTTGTGTGTCTAAATGCATATGCATACACACATACATAAACACACAACTCAGCAGATCAGGCTTCACGGGACAATGCCACATTTGCTGCAAAGCTGTTGCAATGTTCCCTAAAAAGCTTTAAAGAAACATAAGCACATGCAAAAATCAGCAGGCAGAATGCAGCTGCAAGGGCAGTGACGGGTGTTTGTGTTTGTGTGCATGGGAGAAGAGAAGGAACAGCAGAACAAGGATACGAAGATGGGTTTGCGGGGGTATTGGACAGCAGCAAAGAAAGAGATGAATAAAGAGAGAGATGAGGGGATGGTGGGGGAGTGATGCAGAGCAGAAAACCAAAGAGCTGCAGAGAGAAGAGAGCCAAACCTGAGATAGATGGGTAGATGGAAGGAGGAGGAGGAGGAAGAGTGGAGGAGGAATGGGTAAGCATGCAGCAGAGAGAAACTGAGAAAGAAATTAGGTAGGGAGGGTAGAGAAAGAGAGAGATCGGTGAGATCCGAGTAGGGGAATAATAGGAAGGAAATCAGGGGAAATGTTCTTTTCTTCATCATACAAAACCACCAGTTTGTCTAACATCTACTACTACACAGAACTGAGGGCAGATTGATCCTTTCTGATCAGTAATCAAGCATTGTAAAACAAATGCTTAAAAATGATTACATGTAATTGTTATACTCTTATGCATGTCTGATGTTTTTATCCTGAAGAAATGCTTGTCGTTCTGCCAAGATGATCTGCTATAAAAGGGCAGATGAGGGTACATTTTGGATTTGGCAGATAAATAAATTGAGGGTCAAGGTTTGACAATGTGTTTTTGTTGTTGTTTTTTTATAAATACTAGCCACGATTAGTGTGACCCCTCGCAGTGTCAATTAATGTCATGAGGAAAGGAAGAATGATTTAAGTTAACATGCAATTCAATTATGATGTTTTGAGTTAGGGAGCTTCAGTCGAATGTTATGAATTCATATTTCGTTAACCTCCTATGACCCTGGTGTCCACATATGTGGACATCACATTTTTGGTTGTCTGCATCAGTGGCTCTCAAACTTTTTGAGACAGTTTGAGAACCACTGGTCTGCATCATGATGCTAAATTCTGTGTATCTGGAACCATTTGTTCTGCCATCGGCTGGTGTCAGAAGAGACTTTTCTTATTTCTATTTTTTTGGTTCCTCATAACACGAAATAGCAAGAATAAATCTGTAATGCAAGCAAAACTAAAGCTTGGGTCTTCAGAGGTTAAAAGGACATTCAAAATGAGTTTGCATACTAAAACCTGGAAGTAACCAAATAAAACCAAATAAGACGTGATGCAATTTCATGGCCAGCGAAATCTAAGAATTTAATAATAACATTTTTATCAAATTCACAGATGCAAAAAATATCTTCAACATTCCAACTTGGGTAATTTGTTGCATTTGATTATCTTTAGTCTCTCCTTTTAATTAATATGAAGAAATTTAACTGTAAGAGGTATCTTTGTCACTGCTTACTTCACCCATACCTTATTTCTCCCAGTCACTATAGCCGTGAGAGCACACTCAACAGCCCACCCCATCCCGTTTTCACTCAGCCCAGTCCAGGAGGATGCTGTGTCATCAGAGACTGAGGACTCAGACAGAGCACTAAAGGCTGGCCCTTGGTCTAATTTACTACACCCTGAAAGAAAGAACGCCAGAGATGAGGCGGCGGAAGGGAGAGCAAAAAGCAGAGTAATGGACAGAGACACACTCAACAAGAAAGCTGGTGGGACATAATGTAATGATGTGCATGATGCTACAAGCTGAGTTTCAGAGGCTGCTGCTGTTTTCCTGCTTACAGCTGCAGCTGAGCATGACCATGTGCTGAAATGATGGAATACTGCACGCTGATCGCATTCCACGGTCACCCAAAATATTCGTGAATATAAAGATTTGCTTTCTGTCTATTTTTTCCTCAATTTTTCAAAACGTGTATGGTTGTTGATGTTTATCATTTTCAAACCACCCCTCTAGACAGATACATCTTCATGTACAGTATATGTCCACAGCAACGTCTAAAACATTCATCGGCCCTCCATCCATCCTGTGCTGCTGTTCCTGTATGACTACAGCAGCTCTTACATTGCCTAATCACATCAGACATTTGAAAAGCCTAGGCAGTCCTCTCGCCATCATAGGGGAAACCAAGAACTGCAACTCTGCATTTCTCTTCTTCGCCACTGCCCCCTCTTCCTCTCTTTTATGCATGAGTGCTGTGATCAGGTTTCCTGCAGCTGATGGTAACACACATACACACACTTAGACTCACTCATTGACATACAACACAATGTTGAACGATTGGATGACTGTCGGTCGAGTAGAGGAGATGTGCATCCAGGAAAGGTGAGGGCACAGACAGAGGAGGAGGAATGGACACTAAACTGTGAATATAGTCAGAAGCTCTTTCTCAGGTGTGACAAAGGACAAATACATTAGTGGAAAAGGAAAATTATTGATTTAAGGATAGAAAGATGGCGTGTGGCTGCTGACATGCCACAATGATGAGGGTGATGAAGATCTTGGCTGTTCAGACTGAAGCGTCGTCAGAAACTCTGTTTAGACATGCTGAGACACATTTGGAGCAAATGGAGTACTATGTGATATCAAGTTGGTATATTCAGTATCCATACTTTCCTTTCTATAAAATGTTGACAATGTGCTCTTTAACGAGGCATCTCAGCTGCACAAATGAGACTGCACAGATCATAGAAAATATAAAAATACATAAAATATGTAAAAAAGGAAATATATAAAAGCTAACATAACAGTTGTTTGATGGTTTTTAGTTAGATTTGCAGCAGTTTATGGAATATGAAAATAATTATATAACTATATGTCCAAGCATGCCATGCTGATGGATAAAGGCTACTTTAATTCACAACTTCTGCCAGTAATGAATTTGTTTTAAAAGGATTTAGATTAATTTTATTCAATGATTTGTATATAATTGTAAATATCTGAAAAGCACATCAGAATTATTTTAATAAGAGAACTCAGGCTTTTTCATTGCAGGTCCATGAAGATAAACACGTGGATGAAAACATTTGATGCATCCTCATAGTCCAACAATTTTAAAAACAAACGGCATGATTTATCTTGAATGCCGTCATCCTGAAACTGAGCAAGACAGGCTCATTCACATTATTTGGTGTCCAAATACAAACATGTTACATCTAAAACCTATAGAGGACTTTTCATTTTATATTCCCAGTGTAGAATATTTAGTGGAAAAGTAATCGTGTTACATGACTGTGATAAAAGTGATGGAATAGTTACATTAACTGTTACATTTTAACAGAATAACTCATTTATAACCTTTAACACTGAATAAGTAACCTGCTAAATAGTATTTGTTGCATTCAGGTACTCTTCGTACAGAGGCAACATCTGCATAGCAACATCCTGTGTTGAAGGCTCGGAAAACGTTAACTTTCTTATCTGGATGATCTTTTAACTGGGTTTTGTGCACCAGTGTAATTACGCATGAAATTCATTGTGTATTCATTCTCATCAAATGTTGATTTTGTTGTGTTATGTCATGCAACCTTTTTAGTAATATTGAATACACAAAAAATCCTTTTTCCCCCCTATCATATACTGTTGTTTTAGTATTTATTTTCTAAGTGTGTGCAAAAGTCTGTGTAAACATACCATCAGACGGCTGAGGTCATGTTACTGGGAACTTTCATTACCAAAGTTAATGCCACAGAGGAAAATGAGAAAAGCTAAAGAATGCACCGAGCACAAAGAAAAGTTGGGAAGGATGATAAGGCAATAATGTAACCCTTCCTGTGGCAACCATTGAACTGGGGCTGCAGATCAATAGATCACAAAAGGCACATGCACTTGATTGTTCCATCCGCCCTACGAGGGAGCGCTGCTCACTGAGATTGCCAGTCTTGCTGACTGGCTTTCTTGCTTCTATAGAGGCCACAGATTCTCTTACACATTATCACCGCCACCACACAGGAGACTGGCCACTCCACACTTATACACAGCAGAAAGGTACTATAGCATGCTCCAGCACTTTTCTTCCCCCTTAACTCCTCATTCCTTTTAAGCTGGTGCAAAGCTGCAGAAAGAGCAGAGTCCGGCCTCTTTGATTAATAAGAAATATATAATTTGGAGAGAAGATTGGAGGTTTGTGTCTACTGTGCCTCTATCACATTGATTCAGAGGCTGGCTGTGAATATGGCAATTATTGTGTCTATGTGACTTGTGAAAAACAAAATATGATCATGAATAAAAGCAGCAACAGCAAATACAGTGAATGACAAACTTGTGTTTTATAATGAAAATGAAGTTGTGATGCATAAGCAAAAATGAAAAAACAGAGACATGATACTTCATTAGAACTTAACATAAGCAGCTCAATTATATTAAAAAGCTCCTTTAGCTGCACTGGCTAAAGTAAATCATTTCCACATTACTTGTCAGTTGACACAGTTTTATCAGGAAATCTATTTGTTTAGCAGTAGCACTGATAGCTTCTGCATACAAAGGAAAAAATGTCATCTCCTCTAGCTTATACGTCATCTCCACAACACATTACCACCAACTGATCAACACAACAGTACTAACTGCTTCACCAGAACCCCAATGCACACCAAACCAAATATGTTCCACTGCACAGTTGTGTTCAGTATTATCTACAGAGGTTTGATCCCCATTCAGAAAATATGAAATCTGAATTGTTTGTGTCAATAACTTTTAAAATGGCCCATCTGTATTGCATGATTAGTTTACAGTACTGGCAGGTTGATATGAAACATGGTCCATGAAAAGTGTCAGCAAAACAAAACACATGTAAATAAATAGTCAAAGCTTTTAAATGTCTGTAAAGAAAATACTGTGCTAAGCTGTCACTTCAAGGGAAGCGTGTCATGTCATTATGTGACAACTCACTTTCTTGTTCAGATAGTAGGGATCCAAATCCTCCAATGGTGTGCCACCCATTCCTCTAGGAACATCGCCGTAGATGAAGGGCAGGCTCTTCCCAGCCTCCAGGTCACTGTTGGGCTTGGGCTCATTCTCGTCAGACGTGTCGCGATGACTACTGTCCGATCTGGGCTTGGGTGGCTTCTTGTTCTTCTCTTCATTGATGCGCTTCTCGATATTAATGAGCGACTCCGGGGTGAATTTCTTGAAACTGTCAGGTCCTGGGGGTGCAATAAGGGGAGCGGCCATGTTTTCATCCTGCAGCTATTTCCTTTTTATTTGTTTTCCATCCCCGACATCCAGCTCTGAGAAGAGGAGAGGGATATGCAGTGATTATGTGTTGAAGAGAGGAAAACAGACACCAAACAAAAAGATAGACAGCTCAAGGAAAATCTATGTTTAAGAAAAGATTTCATCTCTCGAATGTTGTCATCCCAAATTTTTATGAAATGTTTCATCATTTACGCTGAGTGGGAAAACAAAGGGCTGTGATTGAACAAGTTTTACATTCATTTAATCCATTTTCAGGTTCAGTGCTTCACAAAGACTCACAAATGTTGTTCAAGTATAAGCAAACAAAAGCAAAATGGAGCTGAAAGATGCAAATATTGAAAACACAAGCCAGTCTTTGCACAAATTCAGCTCTTTCCATCAACTTTAAATGACTAAAGTGGTGATCCTGTTTATCCAAAAGCCAAAAGCTTATGTGCTCACCATACAGTCAGCATTACATTCTCTTTCTTGCTTACACCTTTGTGACCTCACATAACTCAAGTTTTCTCCTTTCGTGCTCACTACTGTTAAATACTTTAAACCATGCAGTATTTAGAGGCTTGGTTTTACCGAAAAGAACAAAAAAAAGCTCCATTTACCGAGGATGAAAATCACATCCTGTAAGGTTAGCTCTGCTGACATCAAGCACTATAGAAATAAGCAGTTTTCAGCTAATGGCGCAGATACAGAAAACCTGAGTTATAGTTGCTTTCAACATTAATAGAAAAAAAAAAACATTCACTGCACTTTGACTCCTGTAAAAATTCTTCTATGCTAGGCAACTTATCAAAGAAGCCCATATTTCTTCTTGGTAATTGGGCTATACTTGGCTAAAATGGCAACCACAAAACATCCATATGTTGTGTATAACTATTATCCGTAGATCCAAATAGCAGAAAAAAGCAACAATGAATGTGACTGTGAGAATAACTGGGGGTTTATTTAAAAAATTTTGACAGTCAATTTGCTGACACTCAATCATTTAATAAATAGCTACAATCACTTTTATTACATATTAGGCTACAGCTTTTCTTGTTGTTCATAAATATTTCAATCATGATTGATACATTTGGTATTAATTATTAAGCATCTGTGGCTCTGTCTTGATATTTAGAAGGTAGAATTGCAATTTCGTTAATAACTCTCTCTCTCTCTCTCTCTCTCTCTAGGCCCACTCAAACAAGAAATTTACCCTCCAGTTTGACTGGGGATTTACACGGTTTAATTCATTCGATCGACATTTTTTTTAGGCTATATCATTAGTCACAAATGTGAGGATACAGACCTGAAAAAAGTTGACAAATAAAAAAAAGCAGAGAAAGTCTGGAGAAATCCACAGGCAGAGAAAGATCCAACAACCTTGTACTTTCCAGAAAAAAGAGGGAAGTCCGATCTAAGTAACCCAGCCTTGGTACAACCTCCAAGTCTCCTTCCACCGAAGCTACATCAATTGATCCGTCAAGGTGATCCAACACAGTCTGCGATAGCATGACCAGCAGTGCATGTAGGCTACACTTGACACGTTACAGGGAGCAAAACGGAAAGGTGACAGTGAAGAGACTGCTTTAAATTGTGCACATTATGCTTTACAGCTTACTGTAGGCCTACAGCCACCAATTCACTCGGTCATATGAGAAATACAACATAGGTTGCTACAATCTAACTTAGCATACATGTTTTGATTATAAGTTGCTGATCGGGTCAATCTTCGGCATTTAGAGCAGCTCCGAACTGGTGTCGGTTTAGTTAAATCCGCCCTGAGACAGGTGTGTGTGTGTGTGTGTGGGGGGGGGGGGGGGGGGGGAGAAGGGGAAAAATTTGATTGGATGAGGAAGAAAACTAAGAAGTCTTGCAGCCTCTATTGCCTTCCAAGCAGAAGAAGCTGAGCTTTTTCACTGTTCCTTGAGGAACAGGAAACTACGCTGCGTCCTCTGGAGGTGAAACACCCAAAAAAAAAAAGCTCTTATTCAGCTCCGTGCACTCTGGTGATCACCTAACATCTCACAGGGTTTACCGGACACCGCGGAGTTAACTGTGCTTGGGAAGAGGAGGCGTACATGGCACTTGCATCAGTCACATGATCGCTATTGAAGTTCACCCTTTGCTTCCTGCAGCATGTCTTACTGCTGCCTGTTATGTCATTTCAGTTCTTATCCACAGCGCCAGTGAACGCAGGTGAGCGGAACATCACTGAGAGAATAAATTGGCTGATGAATATAAAAGGAGCCTCAGATAACCCCCTTACAGCCTTATTTTTTCCACATCCTTGAGCTTGAGCTGTGTCAGTTTCGGTTAAAGTTGGGACAATAGGGCTGGGAATTTTGATGAGTTTGGGAAATCCAGCCAAATCCGATGAATGACAGAGAGAGAGAGAGAGAGAGAGAGAGAGAGAGAGAGAGAGAGAGAGAGACATCAAGCGACACACAGTTTATAGGCCGCTGATCAGTGGCGCTAAAACATAAAGAGCCCCCCTTTCTCATTAGAGAACTTCTTTCCTTTGGAATGCAGACCACTCGCCCTCCTTCATAATGCACTTAGTACCTCTCATGTAATCTTTATTCACTGACTGAAACTAATATGCAGCCTATGCAGTGCTCGGTAAAAGTCCACTGCTTTATACCGGGGCGCGTCGTTCTCCTATAGGGCCAAAGCCTAAAATACTGCAGTGTGGTTTATTGCTGCTCCACACTCTAACTCCTAGTAGGTCAGTTAAATGCACAATCTATGTCCTGACAACTCATCTCTGCATGAACTCATGCAACATATATGAAGTTAGCCAAACGCAATTTCACGTCATAGAAAGTGACATTATTTGCGGGGTGGGGGCGAGGGGGGGTGAAACTAAACCGCACCCCTACTGATAAGACCGAGACGACAGAGATCTAGTTATGCAGTATTAGCTACATGGTAATGTGATAGCGAATGTTGTATTACTTGGGGAAGACTGCATGAAAAAATAAAAACAGAAAAAGGTGCCGCGGTCTCTTTACAGGACTGCCAAACTAAAGACGCACCTACCTCCTCACGCAATACAGTCTCTGGAGAGATTACAAGCGGGAGAGGAGGGGGGCACAGAGGAAGAGGGTGGGGGTAGGGGGGTGAAACTATCGTAGTTACAAAATGATGCTAGACTAAATAAATAAATATATAAATGCATTTTTTCTAAATTGCAGCTGACATGTTTTTTTTTAAGTGACGCATTATTCACGTCTTAAAAGAGTGCGTTTGTCACCAGTCTGAGAAGTTTAACGTGATCTCACTTCTACATCCCATACATGCGTATGTTTCCCATTCTGACACACTGAAATGTCATTTCATCCAGCTACAGGCCAACTCCCCAAATAAGCCGCCGTCTCCCCGTCTTCCCCAACACGTCGCATCACATATGCCAGTTTGCCCGTTTTCAAATGACATCTTTCCTACTTCTTACTGGTGCATTTACATGCATATTTGGCCATGAACTGGCAAGGAGCCTTCCACAGACGCTATAGAAAAAGATGCTGAGAGAGGGACCGCTCTGCGGCACTGGGATGCAGTCAGTCGACAAAGTAAGACCGAGACCCATTCCACGAGCAAAAATACCAGACAAAGCAGAGATCAGATTGTCTACTTACTTTCACTTGTATGAACAGATATCCCGACAGCTGTCACTGAATTGCAGATGTAGAAAAGAGTCGGGAGTAACTGCGGCTGTCGCCATATTGTTGCTGCTATCTTCCTTCCCAGTGCGTGCCGCTACCCTGCATAATTGATGACTCTCAGCAAATTGTTAGGGAGTGTCGGTAAATGCCTTCGGTTTCAGTAACGGACAAGAGACCGCAGCATCGTAAGCATAAAAGATAGTGTTTATTGTTCATGTAACAACAGCCACTCATATTCTGGTTGGCACTGGTATAGCATTTAACAGGCTTGTTGTCATTTATAATTACTTACAAGTGGAAAGTGTAAATGTTTTTGTTTTTTGTTTTTTTAAACTATTTTAAAGACTTGACCTGGAAGTTGCAATACAAATAAAAGGACAAGGAGAGTTTAAGTTTGCTCAAATTCAGTGGATAGTACTAAAAATGTCTAATTTATCCATCAGGGTTTTTTCATGTGGCTACTTTACAATCAGTCCTGTAAAAACTTGGGAAGAATTTCAGAAAAGAAGTTTTGCGGTTGAGCTTGCCTTGTTTATTCTTGAGGGTGAAATTAACCTACAAGTCTTGTTAAAGTGGTGTTATAAACTACACATATTTGGTCTTTTTAAAATACACAGCTCAGCACATATAAGGCCCTGGAATTGACATATGCTCAAACCCATGACCCTTAAATCAAAACTTCACGAGGTCCATTTGTCTTTCTCTTTTTCTAGACATTATATAAAAATTAATAAATGTTATACTATAATGGGATTGAAACTGCATAAAAACTGACTAAAAATTCTTCTGATTGCATGTTAAAGGGAATAACTGAGACTTTGGCATTAGTACATATAATTTGTTCAAATTCTTTATCAAAAGCATTGAATTCCTGCTGTGATAGCAAGAATATAGAGGTGGTGAACCTTGTTCCATGATTGTACCCAGCAAAAATCAGAGAGTTGGATTAACCACTGCATTATTCTGAATGCTAAACTAAACACAGGTAGCACTCATTCAGAGGGTCACATTGTGAGAGAGAGCTTTACTGTAAATACTTGATTTTTTTTCTTTCAAATAATTCCAATCAAATATTAGTGTTTTCCACTATGGTACCCATTAACTCCCATTTCTATGGGTTTCGATTGTATTTTCAAAGTTAAAGTCAATGCAAAGTCATATCCGTGGTTAATTTTCATGATTTATAAGGTTTAAAATTTGCCTTATATATTATCATTCCTGTTAAAAACTACTTAGCAGTTGGGTAGTAGTGTGGTGATCCCAGACTGCGTTTCACCAGTTTATTGTTACTCACTGTAAAGAATGGATGGTTTGGTGGATGATTATGTCTGAAATAACAGGATGCAGATTGGATTAAATGTCTTCATCAAATGAAAATTAAATGAAAACATGTAACAACCTACATCATTAATGTAAATTAATGAGCTGGGTTTTGCTTCATCTTCAGTGAAGCTCTTCTTTGTTCAGATGGTAGTGGCTGTGTTGACCTGAAGGATGGGGTTATATATCGGGTGTGTCAATAAGGTAACAGGTAATGGAGGGTGTGGTAATGCCAGATGAGATGGTGGAAGGGAACCTGTGATTTGACAGTTCCCTGTAAACTATTAGACAATAAAAACATGTATGTATATATATATATATGTATGTGTGTGTATATATATATATACAAAGCCCAATTCCAATGAAGTTGGGACATTGTGTTAAACGTAAATAAAAACAGAATACAATGATCTGCAAATCCTTTTCAACCTATATTCAATTAAATACACTACAAAGACAAGATATTTAATGTTCAAACTGGTAAACTTTGTTATTATTTTGCAAATATTAGCTCATTTGGAATTTGCTGCCTGCAACA
>JAOXYM010000003.1:26448494-26474610 GCA_028567055.1 Leptatherina wallacei | reverse complement strand
GGACCCGGCTGTCGTATATTGAGTCCAGGAGCAGGAAAGATGCCCCACAGTATCCTCTGTTCTGTTTTCACCACCGGGGCCAAGTCCTTCCTGTCTTGTGCAGTGCGGCTCCCGTACCACATTGTTCCACTCAGACAGAGGATGCTTTCTATGGTGGCTCTGTAGAAGTTTGTCAGAAGCTGAGGGGAGAGTCCAGTCCATATTGATTATAATGAGCATCTACAGGAGTCATTTTCCCTAATAGCCTCTCATTCTGAGATTCTAAGAATATTTTGTTGATGATACACCTGGAATACTTTAAGTACAAAAGCCCCCTACAATCATGCAGATTACATAAGAGAGCAATAATGATAATACATAATGCAGGCTAAGGTAATCACTAACTCTTTCTGATCATGTCAAAAGTATTAAAGTTTATGGATGTGGTGAAATTTAATACTTTGTACAATGCAAGGAATAATTTACTTCCTGGTAGTATACAAAACTGTTCCTGGAGAGAGAAAGGGGATATGAACCAAAGAAAATTTAATAGACTATATGCATTTAAGACTATGTGCATTTCTGTCTGTGGGGTGGCTTGATGGAACAGGTTAGAAAATATTTAACTGAGTAAAACTGTCACACAACTTTAGAAAAACTATAAACAAATAAAAAAAAACCTGGAAGAAAGAGAGCATAGTGTTGGCTAATGGGCTGGAAACATAATTCCTTATACATTTGTTGTTGTGTTGTGGGTTTTCTTCTGTTTGTTCATTCTTATGTCATCTTCTGATTGTCTTTTTGAAACGTGCAAATCTGCTTTCTTCTTGGATCAATCTGGATTTTTCTTCATCTGAAATAAATTTTCTAGATCATAAAATTTCTAAAGATGTTAATGGAGACACCTCAATCTTTATAAAATCAACTGACCGCAATACAATCCTTAAAGTAGACAGTTTCCACCCTCCTTGATTAATAGATAATATTCTTTTTAATCAATTTCAGAGACTTAAACGTATTTGTGATTCAGAAGATTTTGAAAAAAATGCTCTTGACATGAGCCAAAGATTTAAAACAAGAGGATATCAACCATAAACTATATCCAGAGCTTACAATAAAGCAAAATGTCTCCCTAGAGAAGAACTGCTTGTTCCTACACAGAAAGGCCAACCAAATTCAAATCAAGTAGCTATACTTTGTGACACAATATAGTAATCAAGCAAATAAAATTAAGCAAATCATCAAATGAAAATGGGATATATTGAAAAGTGAGTGTCCTTGAGAAGCCCTCCCAGATGCTCCGACCATTAGCTTCAGAAGAGCTCCAACTTGTCAAAAGTTACATTCCCCCTTCACAACAAAAAACCTGGCTCTCCACCAGAAAAGGTAACCACAAGTGTAGACATTATAATCATTGCAGTAATATGATAAATACTAACCACTTTACAGACATTACATCTGGTTGCAAGTTTGACATTAATTCATTTATCAATTGTAATATCTCATACGTAGTTTGCAGACTTGAGTGTCCATGTGGTTGTTTATATATTGGGAGAATGAAGCGTAAACTGAAGGTCAGACTGGCTGAGCACGAGCATGCAATAAGAACTGACAATCCTCAATATCACTGTTCATTATGAAGTTGTAAATCATGGCAGTTGTAACTCCTTGAAGTAATCAGGTATAGAGCATATTGAAAACTCAATCAGGGTTGGAGATAGGCTTAAAAGACTCCTGCAAAGAGAGTAATTTTTTCCCTCATCTTCACTGATGAGCACCAC
Source organism: Leptatherina wallacei (assembly GCA_028567055.1). Taxonomy (NCBI): domain Eukaryota; kingdom Metazoa; phylum Chordata; class Actinopteri; order Atheriniformes; family Atherinidae; genus Leptatherina; species Leptatherina wallacei. The sequence goes on along the minus strand of JAOXYM010000003.1, from coordinate 26,472,850 downwards.
AGGAACACATTTGTCCTACACTCAAGCAGCACTCCATCCTGTTTTTTTTTTTTTTGTTTTATTGTGAAATTAAAACAAACACTTTGAACGATTAAATGGTTGTTTATTCTGCATTACTTATACATAAAGTATAAAACAAAGTACAACAAACCAAAATAGAAAATAAGTGAGAAAAAATGAGAAGGAGTGAACCACCTTGAACGAAGGTGTATTAGTTAAACACCTACCCCCTATCATTAAAGATTAATCAGTGGATCACACCCTCTCGGAGCAAGTGTAGATTTCACCAAATAATTACAATACAACACACAAAGAGTGCATACACAAAATATTGACAGAACAACTCAAGAGAGATGAATACAGTCTTAAGTACACTACTGGTTAAATTTCATTAGTCCTTGTTAGTTACTAAAAAAAATCATGAGCATCACATCTACTGTGCAAGCTTTGAAATTAAATTGCATCTTCATTAGGATTGCATAGTGTGTAAGAACTCTGATGCTAGAAAAGTGGGAACCAGAAGAAGCCCTTGCAGACTTCCTTGCAAAACAGGACTCTGGTTGACAGCAACTCCTCTTTTTCCTTTTTAGGTTTGCAAGTTCTGAGATGACCAGAAGATTCATTCTGACAAATGTCTACATTTTATGGGTACTATTCACAGATTGCACCATGGGACCACTTGGTCCATCCCTGTATCATGAGTTTTTTCTCCCTGAATAAATGGTTTTATACTAGTTTTTTTCTCCAATCTGTGCCCCCAAATGAAAAGTAACTCAAACCAATTTCTTTTTGTGCTTGGCTGAGTCGTGCAAACATTCTGTTGCAACTGTAGGACACAACATTAAAGCTAAAATGGTTGTTGTTGGATTTTTTTTTAAAAAGTGGACTAAAATGGGGGGAAACCCAAAATATTAATATCAGACTTTATATGCCTAAAATTATTCAACACACTTAATGTAACATGGAATGGAGATAAGTCCACACAGTAGAAATCTACTGTACGTACCACCAGTGCAAAGTGCATCAGTCCATTCAGACCTAATGCTTTGTTTCAAACAGCTTTCTAAAACCTGAAGGTTTTCTGGCAAACTTAAACTGTCTGCTAAAACATTTAATCTCTCAGCCTCTGAAGAAAGTAGAAATAATAAAAACAAAACATGTGAGAGGTTAAATCTTTAACTTTTATTGTAAACTGTTGACTGCACTCATCTTTATCATTATCTAAAAAACAATTCATTAGTGTATCTTAAAAATGTTGATGCGATGAGTGTGTCACCTATAATGGGTTAATAAAATGATCATTAAAGACCTCTCTGAATCTGCGTTTGGTCTGGCTGAAAGTTATTATGGAATGAAAGCAAATGTCAATAAGAATGAGAAGAAAAAAAAACTATTTACAGGCTGACATTAAGGGTGCATCACTAAAATACATTATAATCCATTACAAACAACTTTTGAAATTATGGCAAGGAGCACAAGGAAAGCACACGATTTCAGGAAATCAAATACGTTGTGTAAAAATATCTTGATGCTAGTATTTTTTTTTTCTTTTTCTTTTTTTTTTTTTAAAAAAACCCTTTTTTTCCCAGAAATCTTTATTTGCCAATTAATGTTTCAAATGTGGCTCAGCTTTGCAGCTGCATTCACAAGTGCTTATAAATCCAGTGACTGAAAAACAGAAAATAACCATGACATTTGTTTACTTGCTTCTATTGACTACAGTACCAACAACAATGGTTTTGGAATTCAAATTCATTATTTACAAAGTTGAACAAACAAAAAACACAGTCTGAATGACCTTTTTGAGTTCTGAAATGGGCCAAACTCATTAATGTTTACTCCATTTCCAGTATGTAATACAAAACTGAGGAGACCATGCCTGCTCAGTAACACAATGGCAATGGATATTAGATGAACTGTTATGGGCATTCTTTTTACAAAATAACCTGGTAGCCTGAAAACAGTCATAATATTGGTTATTTAGCCTTCTCAACAGACCCCACCCCCCCCCCCCCCCCCCCCACCCCCCGTGGCTGACAGGGAAGGTTAACAGTGATAGTCCTCCCAGTAAACTCTCAAAGCACCTCAACCAATAATCTTCAAATATCCTATATGCTCCTGAAACATTAGTTATAATGCCTCATTGTTATAATAAAATAGATAATTTTTGAGAAAGTGCAATGTTATATCTATATTGACTAATAATGCTTTAAAGTTATTTATTTTTATCTTCCCTTGTATAGCTAGTTTACCCAAAACAAAAGTACTTGTAGCTGTTAAATCTTATTTACAATCTTTTTTCTGCTACTATTACAGTCTCCCAGCTGGGTTATTCATCCAGAAACCATCAACTGAGAGAGGTGAGTCAAACATTTATACATTTTTACAAAAACATTATCTGTACAGTAGCATAGAGTATCTAAAATACAAAGAGACCCTTGTAGTTACAGTACAGAATATGGCCTCTCTCCTCTATTATTTTGATCCCTTTTGATCTGTTAGGAATTCCTCCACTTGTCAAAGAAGAGCACACAGCCATTAATAGTAAATTCAATAAAAATGAAGTAAGGAATGTATGGCTGAAGTTTTTATAAGGCAGGAAAGATATTAGAGCAGGAAAATCTATTTGGCTTTATTATCAGGGGAAAGATCCACTTTCTAAATATGCACACCGAGTGAGACAGGCTGCTTTGCCCTCTTATTCATTCATGTTACTGAGAAATGACCGGGGCGCAGCACATGCATTTGTGTGAATTAGTTTGAAAGCTGCATGTAAAAATATTTCAAGTTGTTGATTTAAGTTTAGCAGCTTTGTAGAGACAAAAAAAGGGAAATATGTTTGTAGTAAGTACAGAATAAAAGGACAGATTTCCAATAAGAAAGTCCTACGTTATTCATTGTTAACTGGACCTTTTGTGTTAATTTTTTTAACCTATCTTCAGACAAAGTACATCTGGGATTTTGCTTTTCTTTGCATTTCACAGTACATGTCACCTGTCCCATTTGCAAAATGTTATTTTTGTATAAAAACACAGTGAACAACTCCAAACGTGGCAGATCTAATCACAGACATGCAGTGGCCAAGATATGCTGGTGTCATATGCAGCTGCGTGTCATGCTTTTGCTTTACACACCCTGCCAAGCCAGTGGTCGAGCTGATGGTGCAGAAGACAGTGGATGATGGCCAAATAGACCCATACCACCACAAGCGCTCACATGTTGTAAGCAACATAAATAGGATCCAGCTGGTCAGCGAGGAACGAGTCCCGAAGGTGCATGCGTTGCTTTTCTCCTCTGGAGTTGATGGGAATAACCCCCGGGTCCACAATGACCACCACACCCACAATTAAGTGGTGCTCCTCCAGGACCACATTAGTGATCAGAGGCACCAGGTCCAAAGCATCCTGCTCTGAACCACATAGCTCCGACACCACCACCAGCAGGTTGGTCCATGTAAACACAGCACTGTGAGGAACAAGGACAAGGTGCTCAACAGCAATGTTAAAATCCTTAGAGGAGAAATGACTAGTTAAAGGTTATGAAATGTACTTTATTTGACCGCTGAGATTCTAAAAGTGGATTTCATCATCAAGGATTATTTTCCAAAGAACAGAAAGTGTGTGAGGTTAGATGAATAATGTGTATGAAGCATTCTCACCTCTCAGCTATACTTCGGTGAGCCCGTGACACTGACGTCTCAATGTCAGTAGGGTGATAGCGCAATCCTCGTAGCTCCAATGTCTCATCTAGTGAACCCACCACAAATAGAGCGTCATGCCGATCTGAGGGCAGAAATGGAGGGAACATAAGCAACCCGGAGAAGTTTGCAAACTCATTAAAGGAAAAATGACTAATTAGTGTTGATTTTCTTTTTTAACCTAAATATTAGCTTTGTCTGTTTACCTCCACTGGCATCCAGCAGCTCTGTTCTCTTTACAAAACCTAAGTATCCAGTTCTGGCCCATAATGTTTGCGGGTCTCCGAAGCTGAGCTTGGTGTTGAAGTGGTCGGCCTGAAGACTCTCCTCTCCATAGATGGTGTAGTAACCACTTGCATTGTGAGGGCTGTTCACCCAGACCTGAGACAGAATTGCACATATTGCTGGATTCAGAGCAAAGACCACCATACCAGGATTTTTTTTCCCCTAATATTGTCATGCTGTTATGACAGAAGAGGAGTGCCAGTTCACGGCTCTCTCACCTCTCCCAGATGAGAATCACCGAGTGGGCCTCTGGTCTCAGGGTTTACGATTATCACCCGAACACCTGGCAGTATCTGCACAGAAATGTATCGTCAACATTGCTATGACTTAGGATTTAACAATTTAATAATCTACTCTACTGGAAACCTTATGATGTTCCCACCTTGCCAGATTCCATTAAAGGAAGACTTTGAGGTGCTCCTCTCTCCACCAGCCTCACTCTGAAACAGCAAACAACACAAACATAAGAAGACATTGGTAATCAAAGCTCAAATGAGGAATTCTTACTTTCATTTTGAATCTGTTACCAACAACACATTTAAAAGAAGTTGAGACAGGTGCAACTAAAGGGTGGAAAAGCTTTTCATGTTTACATGCAATGATTAGCAAATTGAAAATCACAGAATTTTGTTTTTATTAACATTTCACTTAACATCCCATTCAGCCTTTCTGTAAATGTTACGTTAGATTTAGGGTCTTATGCACATTATCCCCGGTGATGTCTCTTGTGTTTATCTTGTGCTTTGAATGTACTAAATAAACCCAAACTCTGCACTACGCTTCATTTTTCTATTAGTGTGACATTTATCCTGCTAACATTTTCTTTAACCAAGCTTCAGAGTTTTATGTCATTTATTTCTGTTGCTTCTCACACACAGTTTTTTTTAACTGCATCATAATGATAAGCCTTCTTTCAGTCCCATTTTGATTAAGACAAAAGCAGGTTAGCAAAATCCATTTGTTAAATGTGGGACTCTGGCAGGCCTTTTTACTGTGGAAAATGTTGAAGGAAAGAAAAGAAGGAGCGTTATGACTGAGATTAGCCCCAAAAATACAATGTACATATGATAAAGAACCATATACTGTCTCGTGGAGGTGTTGAGCCTCCAAGTACAGATAGAACATCTTCAATAATTCTAAGCAATGACTCTACCGACTGTTCACCTCTGTGAGAGAAATGCAATGCCTTCATTCCAAAAGATAACTTGGTATATTGACGATGTTGCTGGAGAGCACTGACATATGGATAAAAAAATCATAAGAGAAATTGAACTGGTTTGTGACCTGAGGATGGGGACATCGAGGAGGAGACTGCTTCTACCAAGATACAACAACTTTGTATCTGATTTGAGGTAGCATTGCTGACCCAAATCATAACAGAAAAGTAGAGATCCCTTCACTGTAGGAGTCAAAGGTTCGGGTTATTCGTCTATGTTTCATTAATCTATAAACTTTCATTTCAGAGTGTTTAAATTTCTAAAGCTCTGTCTAGGATACTAAGGTAATGGGCTCTTTTATAGTTAAAATGGTTTGTGTTGTCACCTGTCATGGCGTAGAGACTTCATGTCCACATACACCGTACAGGGATCGGGACCAGTGGTGCCCTGTAACATACGGAAAAACATTTATTTACAGGTCCAAATGGTTTGCCTTTTACATGTTTCAAAATCACATCCTGCTGGTTTTCGTACCTGCAAGCAGACAGCCAGGTTGACCCGGGAGCCAAAAGCAGTGCTGACAGCTCTGGACGACAGCCCCACATCTTTAAACAACTTGGAGAAGGACTGTGTGAGGGCAAGGCGAGGACGTTCCTCTGCTATCACCACGCAGCTCCGCACACATGACAGGTTCACACCACGCGCCTAAAAAACACCCAGATACCAACAATAAATCCCCGAGTCAGGTTGTTTTTGTTTATGATGCTGTGTGTGTGGAGTCCTCACTTTGAGCAACTCCGTCTGGGTACCGAGTCCTTTAGTGCAGAGCTCCATGACAGAGTAGGAGCAGAAGGTGTCCCTGATACGGTACTGACTGAGCGTGCTCAGCCACAGAGACAAACAGCTCTCTAGCTCAAAGGGGGGGATTAGGATGGATTGATGACCTGAGTAAACACTATGAGACAACAAAACAAAGAAAAAAAAGTGGGTAAGAATCAGTTATAACTGTGCATAACACAGATGTGTAGTAAGTGATGATTAACTGTACCTTGCGAGGCACCACAAGACAAAGCCCAGACCACAGTAAGGATCCAGACAGATGGCTATTTGGCGAGAGGAGTAGAGTTCACACTGAAGCTTTATGGAACGACAAAGTGCACTGACTGCTGCATGAGAGATCTGACAACAGAAAAAAAAAGTTAAATATGTGATTTCTTTTTTTATTTTGTGCCTCCGGACGCAAAAGTCTCCTCATTATCTAAAACACTGGATTGATGCAGCACAGGTTTATATTCGAAGACCCGTCTACTCATTTTGAATGAATGAGTGTATTGTCTTGTATGTTCCAGTCATAAATGATGTTCACATGTGGGCATCTGTGGTTCTGTGAGTTTGAGAAACCACAACCTGACAATGCTGGCTGGTAATTAAATTTACTTCACTGAGCAACACATGTTCAACTAATAATAAACACAGGCAGACTGTGAGGATGGTTGCAAATGTGTTTTAACCATCATAGCAACTCTTAAACCATATGAAGTAAATGCCTGATTTTAATCTCTTTAGAAAACTAACATCCTGTAATGTTTTATCTGAATTATTCTTTGTAAACAGATGTCAGTAGATGATTATAACTGGAAAAACAGTGAATCCTGAACCAAGTTACTAGTATTTGGCCAAAAATGGCTCCATAGTAATGCTACTCTCCTTGTATAATATTTCCTAGCTGTCATCGCAGCAACTCGTGCATGTCTCCACCACATCCACAAGTTAAGGTTAATTTTTGGTGTCAGACACACAAACAACTGGCTGCAGTCATGTTGCTTTTCACAGGGCTTTCGTTGCTAGACATTTAAAATTACATATTCAATGAGTATAGCCTCTTTTGCAGAACTCCATTGGCTATTTTATACATCAGATCTCAACAAGCTCATTTACCGCTGGTTCAGTGTACATTCAAAAAAAGAGGGGCATGCATTCTCTTGCAACACAGGCTCTAGGCAGCTGTTGTAGCCTGAGGACATGAAGATTATATAATCTCAACATGTAAAGGCATGTCAAATGTAGCATGTCTCACCTTGACCCCAGTGAGCATGCCTGTGGTGGACACGCTGAAGTCCAGGTAAGCTATCATCTCTGCTGTGGGTGGCTTATAGATCTGTGGAGGCCGGCGTCGAGGAAGGTCATCTGCAAACAAGAAAAGTGCAGGATTTAAAGGGAGCAAAGAAGTCATGATGCCATATAAAGCATTACAGATTAAAAAAAACCCAGATGCGTTTTGCTCATTGGTGATTTTTGCTGTAGAATCATGCATCACGATTATTAAACCTACATGTTACCAAAAGGAGCTTTGACCATAGTAGTATGAAAGAAAAAAAATTAGGAACTAAAAGAAAAGTAAAGTTGAACTACAGAAAAGGTCAACGAAGTACTTATCAAGTCACAAATCTATCCACTAAGCACTTATACCTGCTGACAGCACACTGTCATCAATAACTGACACCAGTATTTGTAACAGATCTCTTACTTTCTATCATAAACATATCTATCTAAATATACCAGCTATTAAGAACAAATAAGCCCATCTTGCTGTCGCAGTTGAACTCACAATAAATTTAAGCTTATGCTCTTAATTCTGAGTTCAACTGAAAATATCAGAGCCGGTGGATTTAGTGTTAGTTTGCACATTAAAGCTGAGCAGAACTGATCACGATGGCATGCTTCTGTATTTACGAATTGAGGTTTGGTTAATTCACTTTGTATCTTTTGATTTATTACCTGTATCAATGATTGTTGGCCAAGTTTTAATGTTGACAGAAGCTGCAGCCTCTTTGGAGCGCAGAGTCCTCATCAGGTTTTGAGTTGTAAGAATGCATGCAGCTTTACTGACCTGGCAACAAAACACAAGTGTGATTATGTGAACAGGAGAAACTGCTCCAAAACTTAAAAATGAGTGACATAAACACCCATAAAGCAGTACACACAACATGAGTTATACTTCTAACACAGGAGCAAGATTTATATTTCTTTATTTGTAAAAAAAGATGCTTGCTCAGCGGGTCATTTACTGTAAAAGTGTGAAATATGACTTTGTAGCAGGAGCCACTTTATATGCAATATCTGCCTTCAGAATTTAGTTGATGTAGTTTGTAGATGAAAAAGATTTCAGGATCTAATAAAAAAAAAATTTCATTTGACCCCAGAGGTTCATTCAAGTAAAGAAATGCAGCCCTATAAAAAGAAAAGGAATCTGAATACTTTGCAGAATGCAACACCCAGCCACAAAAATCTTAAGACGTCATCCAAAGTCTCCAAGCTGATTTTACTATCTGTAATGTTTGAATTAAATGGAATAAAACACATGTCTCTACAGAAAAACCATGGACATGTACAAACATAGTGAACGCATACATACGTCAATAATCATCCGGACAGTAGGCAGCGTGGCTGCCAGGTTCTGAGGGTGTGGAGGCCTGACGTTTACTGGAACACATCCAGCATAGAGGCAGCCGTAGAAGGCAGCAATCAAATCGATACCTGAGGAAAACACGGAAGACACGGTTCAAGCAAAAAAACAAAAAACAAAAACAAATCATTGATGTTTCTTAGTGAGAAATTTTTGATAAAAAGCCAGAAGGAGAACTTACCAGGAGGATAGAGCAGCACTACGTTCTCCCCAGTGTTGATGCTGCCTTTCTCAGTGAGTGCTGCTGCTATCTTCTCTGCTCGCTTGTGAAGCTGGACGCAGGTCGCCGTGCCCACTGTCATGCCCTGAGGGATGGAATGGAATAATGAACACTGTTAATAAAGCTTAAAAACAACTTAAATATGGGCATTGGTGATACATTAGCCTGTTTGGTGTACAGACATATCATTTTGGTACCTTGGCATTAAGAAGAACATAGAGGACATGGTCTGGGTCTGTCTGGGCCCTCCACTGTAGAGCCTCTGTCAAGTACTGATGCTGCAATGAAATTAGGAAAATGTGCACACGTTATTAAAATACAACCATGGAGGAAAGTCAAGAAAGGTTTTGTACTGATGGAAACAAATAATTTAATAAGCCTGAAAAAATAGAAAAATCAAGTGGTGCTTAGAAACTGCATACCTTGGTAGATAGCTGTCAAGCATAAATTATCACTTGCCAATGCCAAATAATTCACCGTTTACTCTTAGCCAATACAGCTCTTAAGATAATGAACAATAACTTAAGATGTGAAAGGTACAGTACATATGCAGTAAGCAGGGATAACCACGGGGGAAAAAAACTCACACACACACAAAAATCGAAAGCATACCAATTGTTCACATGCACATACAATATTGCCACAATACTGTACAGATTAGAGCATGAATGGAATAATAGGTGTGAGGAAGATGCAAGAGGGAAGATAATTCTTACCATCACTGTGGGCCACATACAGAGCTACATCCACAGGGAGAAATGAGGGCAGAGAAAAAGAAGAATCCAGATTTTTCTAAAAAAAACTGACCCCTGCTTGAGTTTTGGTCACTGTTACAGTAGCAGTGGAAAGTTTTCAAACCTCACGGTTTACCTCACATACACACTTTGAACATTGCTGTTAATCACATGCACATGATTCTTGCAGCTTCTGGAGGACATGCTGTTAATAAGCTATCAGATTTAGAGTTACCCGCTGGTTAAAAGTATGAGTTTCAGTGTTATGGCCAAACTACCTTCCGGACAAGATCCTGGTCTTCGATCATGCCAAGGTCCCTCCCTGCAGCCTGGGCAATCCGCTTCCCAGCCACAAGGTTACCCACCATAACAGATGCAGGACCTACACCCACTACAAGGAGAAAAAAGAAAGAGAATAATAGAAGAAGTAGAAGAAAAAAGCCAGACACAGAGAGAGATTAATAAATGGGATACCTTAAAGAAATACTATTTACATGTTTAATTTTAGCACTTTTAAACCATGTTTGAATGCATTACTGCTCTCGCTTTCATCTCACATGAAAGTGAAACAAATGCTTTGTTAGACCACATGACAGGAATACTAAATATTAAAGAGATGTTGCTATGAATTAGGCTTTTTAACTCCAATGCAGTGGACAGATGCGAAGATCCTGCACATATACAGTCAATGATCCTGCTTAAGCTTGTTTAATAGGATTTGTAGTACAACAGGACATGCAATATTATAAATACATATGTTATATGTTTAATCTCCTCACAAATATTACGTCTAACATCCATATTACCTGGCTGCTTCTGGCGGGGCTTGGGTAGGTTGGTGACACAAGTATGGGGACACATCAGGATGTTGCAAGGGTGCAGGTTGCCATCTAAGTAGAACTGTTTAGTGTCAGAGATGTGGATGCCACCCAGGGGTGTTTTGGGCAAAGTGTTTGCGGGGACCAGAGCCAGACAGTAGAGGCCCACCTGGTGGATGCTGTCTATAGCCTACAGAGGAAACCAAACAACAAGACCAAGATAGTTGGGAATCACTGGCCTGCTGTGAAAATATTTGGCAAATTAGTTATTAAAAGTGCAGAATTTCCAAAAAATGACTAAAGGTAATTTAAGACTTTGATGGAAGGAGCAGTGATCTTGTCTTTATATCATGTAGAGTTTCACAATGAAATATTGAAAGAAGATGGTGAGAGGATTTACCTGAAGCACTCGGCTCATCCACTGGAAACTGTCCTCTTCGCTGGCATCTGGCCTCTGCTCTGCCACAATTACAACCCTCTCATCATAGAACACTGTGACTGAAAACACAGCGATCCTGACATACACAGACACAAAAACACACACATACATTGAAGATTATTCAAATGGTCCCAGACTCATTCGCAAATAGTGTGACTGAGAGATATAGTTGATCAAAACGTTTCGGTTTAGAACGGTTGTGTTTCCTCTCCACCACTAGATGTCAGAAGTGATTAATTAATATTTGCACTTGACCCACCAAAGAGTTCACCCTTTATGTTTCAATCACAATGAAGAATTTCTCCTCACCTCCCACGGTAAACTGTCTTAACTGGCTCCACGGCAAGAGCAGTGGCCACCAGGTCGTCAGCGTTGTGTCTCCGTCCACTCACCATCAGCAGACCCTCAATCTTCCCCACCACGAAGATCAGACTCCCCTGTGCAAGGCCAAACACACAGCAGAGTCATTATACTGTCGGATAAAGGCGAATGACTTCTAAGTAATGAAAGTCGTACTTACTGGGCCAACAAACCCCAGGAGTCCTGATCGCACAAATGGAATCTCTCCAATGGGGACTCCATTCGCATTAACCGGTATCACCTGAGCACCGTGACACACAGACAGAAAGGGTAGCTGCATGAACAACTTTGCTCAACTCTCTTGAGGTAGATTTAGTCAGCACATGCTGGTTGTCGGTTCTTTCATACCTCAAAGGTGTTTTTGGTGAGTCCAGGCAAGCCGTAGTACATGTTGCCTCCAGCACGGGAGTTGATTATTATTTCTCCGATTTCATCAGTTTTACACAACTGAGGAGGCCCGTCTGGCTTAACTATACACATCAGAGCTGGGAGAAGGGGGTGGAGAGGATCAACATTAGTAGAATGAATACTTCCTAATAAAATGGCTGAAACGATAACATTGCACATTTCAGCCACATATCATACTTATGAGTATTCAACCACTACATCTTCCTTCTGGGTAACCATTTCTTGCCTTCCCAGAGGCTTCAGATCTTCAGCTGAACATCTAAAACTTGGTACTCTTTGTCAAGCTATCAGAAAATTGAAAAGCATCATAGAAAAACATATATTTTTTGTTTAGTAATGTTTGTGTGCAGAGGTGAATGCAGTTATCTTCTGTAATAAACAGAGACTGAGAAACTCGTACGTACATGCTGATAATGACAGATCTAACTTGCCTTTGCAATTATTAAAAGGATCTGTTTGACAGTATTAAATGGGACAACTGACACACAGTACAATAGGAAAGTCCAAGTGCAAATCTGAGAAAAAACGATCCAAGATTTACATGTCAGGAATGGCTCTGGAGTTATTTCCTAACAGCTGCAGATTCCATGATTATCAACGCAAACAAGTGTAAGTAAGTATAACTTGAGTTATTAGGAAATATTGGGAAACTTTGCAGGGACCGACAAGATCACGAAAGTTCTGCTCCAAACAGAAAAGAAGAATAACAGCTGATGACTTATCCATCATTTACTTGTTTCTTTTTCAACTTATGTCTTTTTCTTTCTCTGTACAGCTCAGTTATTACAACTTTTCGAATCTGCTGCTGCAAGTACACACATCTGCTCCCTTATGTCAAAACATGACAACTCTGCACTCTGAGTGTTAAAACACTTCTTGCGAGAAATGTGTTTTAAAACTTGTAGTTGTATCTGCAGAGGCGAGAGCATAGATCAGAGTTTGGTTGTACAGGTTTTAACATCATATTCTATTTTGAAACATATTTACCATCATGCATTTTAATTACAAAAGAGAGCATCTCCCTGAATGTGAGTCTTCAGATGTGTACAAAAAATATTTAGAGCTTACTGCAATACAATTCAAATCAGTATTTCACATTATGTTCATGTTCACCTTTGAGTTTAACTTTCTGACAAGATACTTTACAATTTCCTCACAAGAATTTGTTTGCCGTGCTTTGCTTTATACCCATATATCTTTCCTTCTATCCTTACCTCCAGGCATCACGTGTCCCACATCTTGTACAGTCAAGGCTGAGTTCTTATCCTCTGTATTCACCCTGATGACACCGTGACTCAAGCCGCCCATGGAAAGGATAGCGCGAGCTGGGAGGGGTGCTCCTGGGACTCCTGGTCTATACAAGCAGACACGTCGATTAAACGTGCCAGTTAGCTTCAATTTCACCTGTTTATAGTGTGTCTCACTGATCAGTACACCTCTATGCCAGCTGTATCAGTAAAACTCTGCTCAGTTTGCTCTCAGCCAGCTTCAGCTTAAACAACTCAAAAAGCATCATTACCTCTGAATATGGTGTCTTCTAATGGGCCAAGTTTGTTCTGGGTAAGAAAATTAACTTCTTTCTTTTTTTTTGTTAGTCTTTTCTATTCTATATGATAATGAAACATTTTCAAGAGAAATAAGGGTGTGAGATACCTGCGTATAGCTACTGTCATAGCCTCAGGAGAGGTAGCACAAGGACAGATAACCTCAGGCTTCAGCCCATGTGACTGAAACACATTCAGGAAGGCATCACAGGAAGAGACTGACCCTGGACAAGAAGAGACAGGTTATCTCTAATTTATGCTATTTGATCAAACAAACACAGATTAACAAAGCCGCCGAACTCACAGGGGTTAGCACCATCAGCCACAATGAGCATTCGTAATGAAGCCAGGCTGATATCTCTCTGGTCCCGATGAGCCATCATGGCCCAGTGCAGGTCACGGCACTTCACCAAAGCTACACGAGCTGCACAACAGTAAGATAACACAGCACATCATTATACAATCCTTTTGAATAACATTTCTCTAGTTAAAAGTCATGTGTCATGTACCTTTCTGGACATGGACCCTTTGTACCCAGGAAAGAGGACAAGCTTTCATTACTGCATAGGGAACACTGATAGTGTGTATCCTGTTCATTACAGCCTGGGAAAGAAACAAGAAACTTCATGTAATGGGCATCAATTAATATAGTAAGAGTACATTTCTTTATTTAACTTCAGTCACACCCACCGTAAGAACTCCATGCCATAAGCCCATATCCTTTTTGAAGTCCAGAACGTTTACTAAAGTTTCCCCTTAAAATGGAGACAGAAGAACAGACGTTACTTCAGCAGTCCTGATAAAAAACCTTCAGGGAATGGATGACAGCATGGTAACACTACTCACCCTCACAATAGTTGCATGCCTGGGTCAGTGCTTGGCAGTGGGTCAACATGGCCACTTTAGATACAGCCACACCCACCACTGTCCCCTCTTTACTCGCCTTGTACTACAAAGAGACAGGGGATGAGGACAACCTGTCAATGTTCGATTCCCAACACACTGGACATAAAGGCTGCTTTTTATTAGTAATAATTTTATCATGACAGGGACACGTATTTTAAAAGTTCTCAGTAATCACAGACGGTGACATAATAAGCGAAGATCTATTACCTCTATATACGCTGGGTCAGTGTTTGCAGTGGGTATGTGAGGCTGCCAGTCTTTAGATGGTTTGGTCAGATATTTTGAATCTGTTATCACCCACTTTAGTCGAGGCCATCCTGACAGAGAAAGTATCAGGAAAATAAAAGTCAAACATAAACTATTTAGAGAAAAACATTATCTTAATTAAATGTCCTCTTTGTATAATGCAAAAACTTTGAATGTGACCTAAACAAAGCCACTATATGTGTTATACATGACATAATAAATACTCCACATAAAAGACAAAGCTTGCTGACCTTTGAACTGCAGTATTTCACCAGTGGGGGTCTTGGGTAGACCTTTCAAGCAGATTTCACTGGTCAGAGCCAGACCAACACCACAGCTACCAAGCAGGAAGCCCACCTGGCTGATGCCTGCATCCTAGAAACACCACACATGGGAGAAAGAACCACACTTACACAGGTTTGAAATGAAACTATTTCTGCTGCACATATTTGTATGATGATTTCCATACCTTGCGAGACAGCGGTACCTCAATAGGTACAGGTATAACCTCAGCCAGGAGGCAGCCATAGAAAGCCACCCAGAACATCCCAGGGTCACTGTTTGGATAGACAAGCGCCACCTACCAAGACAATCAACTTTGAGTTTAGAATAATTTTATGTGAGATCATCTCTGTTTTTATTTAGAGCAAAACATTTACAGATTAGAAAATATAAAGCCCAGATCAGTCTGATGGGAATGTTTTGTAATGATTTTGGAGATATTTTGTCATGTACACAAGTTTAGACTAATCTGATGTGCTGAGAAGATGCTCTGACCCAGCCACAAAATAATCACAATTTGTGCCTTGTCAAAGTATTTCAGGACATTTTGTTTCGCATTTTAACTGCACTGTAATGAGGCAGTTGGTGTTTTTTCACTTCACGCATCTTTGGATTTAATGTTGTAAATCCAACGTGCTGCTCACGATGAAATCAGCATCAGATTCTTGCCATTTGAAGATATTTCAAATAACTAAAATTATTACGGCCAAATCAGGGCCTGTTGATAATCTTTAGTAAAGAATTAAGGACTACAGGAGCTTGTTGCATGAAATATTGACAAACATTTGTCCGTATTCTCCTATGCTGAGTAAACCTCAGCTCTAACTGTGTCTGCTCCCTCACCCTGTCTCCAGGTTTGAGGATTTGCTCATTCTTGGTGCCCAGCTTGTTCAGGAGAGTGTACGCCAGCTTCACACTGCGACTCCACAGCTTCCCTATCAGACAGAAGGTGGGGAGGGAAGAAGGCAGTTAGGAGGGCAAGGAAGACATCTTACCACTGCCTAGAAAACCTCATGTCACAGGGTTCACACATTTAGTAATATCAGTTGTTTTAGAAATAACAAAGCATCTCTCATTTATGACTTCCAGCAACACTGAATGACCACTGTGAACACCTTCATGTGGCTTCTGCACATTAAATAATTCAATGATATGTCTCACCATAAGTCAGTGTATACAGTGGCTTGCCAGTGATGTCCAGAGCAGTGAGAGCAGGGCTCTTCCCCTGAGTGGCCCCCCAGCGAGCCAATGCTGCCTGCAGCGCTGGGGGCCAGTTACTGACTACTCCCAGAGGCTCCCCTTTCACTGGCATGATCTGACGGCCCTCCGGCTTAGGTGTGTTAGGGTCCGGCTGGGGCACTACAATAAAGACAATAAAGAGATTTTAGGTATGATGGGTACAGATTAATGAGATCCATTATGGCTACAAAATAGGCACTGCAGCTTGCCTGTACTGTATTCTTCTGTATGAAATTCTAATCGTTCATCGTCTCTGCTATCAACATTGTAAGAATGTGGCAATAAATACATTTTACAGAAAGCCGACGACTATACCTTGTTTTTAATTATAAATACAAGCTGTATCAAGTCACAACAACCTCATATACGACGAAGCATTGTTCAAATTTCATTATGAGTTTCATATCTTTAACTAAAAAAGTCCTTTAATATAGACTTTGCCACGCCTATTTTTGTGCTTTGCAACACATATCATGTTATTGTTGTTAGTGTAATTGGTAACCTTATGACTCTCTAGTACCTAAACCTTCAAGCTTTCAAATGAGCATTTATTAATGACCAAATAACTGCACTTAGACCAAGTGAAAAAGATCATCCTTGTTGTTATTGATAGCTTATATCTGATCTATAAAACAGTAAACACCTAGTAACTATAAAGTCATTAGCATCTTTTACAAAACTGTAATCACACATTTTCATTTTAAGCACAGAGAAATTTGTAAATTATTTTTTTCGGGGAGTGGGGGGCTTCTCCTAAATTAAACAGATCATTTCACTTAGCATTACTTGCTGAAGCGTTGTTGTGTATGTTTCATAGGAGAGCAGTCTGCTTTGAAATCTATTTCAGGATCATCTCGGTTAAAGTGTTTCATGAAGCAGCGTACCTTGGACGATCTCCTCCGAGTCATCGGTGAAGAACTCGCTGAGCGGGGGCCTCTTAGGTCTCTTCAGAGTGTTGAGCAGCTGTTGGATCTTAGTGGACACTCTGCTGTTCACAGGAACTCCTACAGTCAAGGTGAAGGTGAAGGGAGGCAGCAGAATGGGGAAACATAGAATCACACATGTCATTGCTCATACAGTCACAAAACCAGACCTGCTCCAACATCTTACCATCTCGTAGCCTGCTGTTCTTCATTCCAATCCACAACTTTCAGTAGAATTTTAATCATCATAATATTAAATCTTGAATTGATTTCAATCTCTTTTGGAAATGAAAAGCAGCAGCATGGGTGGGTGTCATCAACACAAGGAAAGTAGTGAGATTTGGGATGTTTTTTTTTGGTTTGGGATCACACACGAGGATCAAGTTTGTGCATGGACATTGTATTTGTTGCATTTCCATCTGTAATCATCCACTACAAACAGCAGGAAGACTAAGGGTTTACCAGGAAACACAGAAAACTATGGACGTTATTAAGGTTTTCCTTACTCTGCATATTACCTCTTCCTACCAGCCAGTCAAATAAACAAGAGAGGATGGAAAAGATCAAGAAGAAAAGAAAGCAGTAAAGTCTGATTAATAAAACACTGGAAGTCAGCACTTATTTAATCAGAAACAAGCTCACGCTAAAGACACACAAACTAATAGACAGCCGTTACCATCCGCCGTCTCCATCATACTGGAGCGGCTCTGCCCACGGCTCATCCCTCGGGCAACAGCTTTGGAGGTCAGGTCCACCCGAGGGCCTCTGGCTGGAGGGGCCACGGCTGTCACATCTGGAGGAGGGACACTAGGGGCTGCAGGAAAAAAAACAAGATTTCCTTAAGTTTTCATCTTGATAGGAGGAAGGAGAATTACCAGGTGTATTATAAGGGAAAAACGACTAAAACATACAGTGAATTTAATATTTAGTCCCAGCTTTTACAAGCCCAAGTCCTAAATTGTGTATTCATTCATTTTCTGTACCGCTTGGTGGGCTGGAACCTTTCCCAGCAATTATCAGATGCGAGGTAGGGTACACCCCAGACAGGTCACCAGTCCATTGACTAAATTGTGTATGTGTGGTGCAAATAAAAAAAGATAGGAGGAGCATGGATGGGAAGAGGAACCCTAGTTTTCCACTAAATGTGAAAGAAAATCACAATATAACGTTTCTCAGAAAAGACTGGAAAGGATTGGCATTTTTGTCCTCTACAGTGCATTATATCTTTAAACCATTCAAGGTATCTAGAGGAATTTCCGAACATAAACAGCAAGAGTACAAGCCTAAGCCGGTTCATCATTGATGTTCAATCCTTCAAATGACACTAAATCAAGAACTTTCATTCATAAATAGTTAATATAATCACATGGTCATAACAATGACAATATCATTATTGTCTTAGGAAAAAACAAAAAACAAAAAAAACTACTACAACATTACAATTTCCCTCCGGGATACTTAAAGTATTTTGAATCTAATGTCATTTCATGTGCAAGGAGTGACTCTTGGAAACATTACACAATTCTAAGATAGAGTTATATTCACAAATGCCAAGCGAAATTTTACTTTTGCAAAAAAGAAGCCGAGCACTAAATTCCTCCAGAGGCAACGTCTGCTTCTCTGGGCTCTGAGGTATCTGGGTGAATCCATACATGGTAGAAACATGTAGCCTACTATGGTCCAAATGATAAGTATTAATCCTTTATTGAAGAGATGGAAGCTTTAATTTCCAGACCAAAGATGAAATGGACCTTGAACAAACAACTTACATACTAATGTCCACATACTGTTGCATATCTGAAGGTGTGTTTACTAGCAGAATGGGACAAAAGAACATCTGAAGCTCTTTATTGCTTGTTCTCTCAATACCAGAAAATCTTTGAGCATTGTGAGAAGGAATGATAATGTTAGAAAGTAGCAAAAGCTCTCCAGTCAAGACTTTTATTTTAACATGTTGGGGACTTATGGATGTATATTAACAAAGCATCTCTCAAGAATACTTGCACAGCTCTTGACAAAAACTAAAATAAAACTAAACAGAGGTTAAGAAATATTCCCAGTCTAAAACATCTTCTGCATATAAGAAAAAAAAAACCAATATGCTTTATCACTTTACACTCTGTTTTGGTTGCCTTATGAATGAGAAAATCCATCAAGAAATTTCTCTTCATGAGCTAAGATGCTTGACCTCAGGAACAGCTTAGGAACTTGTTGAACAAACACATGCAACACTTGGTGTCCATGAATATTTCAAGGAAATCAGCCTCACCGATGCGACTGTGAGCCAGCATGTCTGTCACTGCTGCAGTGCGGCTCTGCTCATGCGGCTGGTGGTGGGGTTGATACAGAGGCTGGTACTGCGGCTTGTACTGAGGCTGCGGCTGAGGATGACTCTGAGGCTGTGGCTTGGCCTCACCGTGTGACATGGTGGAGGAGGCTGAGGAGGAGGTGGAAGAGCCTTGGGCAGAGCGGTTAATCCAGTCTGGGCTCTGCAAGTTGGGATTGACCAGAGGTGGCGGAGCGGCCATTGAAGATTGTCTGCGCGCTGATGTCTCATCTTCAGAGCCTGACGAGGAGTCTGAATGCAACATGACAAAGCATGAGTATGCAGCATTGTAACCTCCTGGCTAAATTTCTAACTGCAGCGTCACGTTAGGAGAGGACAAAAAGAGGATTGTTTCTTTTTTTTACCATACCTGGTGGGGTCCGAGTTTCGATGGGAGACTGTACGTAAGTGGACCGCCTCTTGGTAGGCATAGGAAGAGCCATCTTCTCTTCTTTATGCTTAGCCAGGGCAGCTTGTACTGCTTCAGAATGGATATCTGTGTAGAAAGAGAACAATACACATTCAGATAGAAAACAATCATTTTCCTGAAACATTAGTGAAAAAAATAAAACGTTTTTTGATTCACTGGATTATTTAGTAATCTAAATGATTCCACTGCTGCTCAAATAATAATAGAAGCTGTAGGACTTCTGGATTGGACGATCCTAACATGACCTGTGAACTAATCTTAGATCACTGCAGTGACATTTACAGGCCCAATTCCAGTTCCTCTTGGCCTAATGGCTCCATTGTGCAGAGTTAATGTGCCCTTTTCTTTCAGGGATAAAGAGGAAAACAAGTTGAGGTCCTCCAGTCCTTCAGTTGGGGAGGTGGAGGCCATTTAGATGGCTAAATAGATCAATAAAAGGGGCAGAAAGTTTACCCAAAAGAATGAAAAGAGATGTGAAAGGTCAAAGGTGGTAACTGGGATGAGGCCTTAGCTTGTATTACAGCTTCTTTGGTTAATGGAAAAGTTCCCATAGGAGAAAAAGTTATTGCAACGGAGTATTTCTAAATAGGAAGAAAATCTTAATTCTCTTGATTAAACCGGTAAGCTGTTAGTGATTATCTGGACAGGGGGAAAATAAGATTGTTAAGATCATATATAATAAGATGATCAGATCAGGAAGCATTCCTTCATTTTGAATGACAACAAGCTGCACCGTTTGGTAACCACTGTAATTTTCAATTGCAGCATTATAGCCTTGTTCCAGTGAGATTCAGTTTTCAGGATTCAGAATCTTAAGAGGAGTCAGAAGAAACATCCTGAGAAGATGACCGTGTTTCCCACAGAAGCACGAAACCACAAGGAGAGAACAAAGCTGTGTATTAGCCCACTCACATGCCTACACACATAAAAATGCACGGCGCAATTAACACACACTCGCTTTCACTTGATGACACCCACAGGCGAATTAAAAAGTGGCATAAGAATAACAACACAGTCAGTCAGACAATCCAACAAAATGTATACCAAAAGATCACATTTTCAGAAAACAAACAAACAAAAAAAACAATAACTTATTATTTCAGTAAATGGAATAAATTAATTTAACAAAAATCTGTTCAAACATCAACAAATTTAAATACATCATAAAGAAAGCCCACTTCACAGCAGCAGTGGGGACCATAATTACATAACTGGCTCTCTGCTGAACAGACTGCTACGGGCTAAATCGTTCTCATAATGTGCCGAAGTCCTCCCTCACACAGGAGCGTCAGCAAAGGCTGACTCCTTACACATGTCCGGGAGGATGGAGGCTGTCGCCACGGCGATAAGCACAGAAGGTTTGCATGGAGGCTTGCTGTGTCAATTACTCCAGCTCCAATCAACACAGACACAAGTGGGCAGCTAGCATGAATATAATGTAATCTCTGGTGCTTGTTACTTTATGTAATACACATTTGAACTAATTTATAGAACATGATTTTGTAAATAGAGTGGCAGCAGAAACCAATCAAAAATTTAGTAAATGAAACTGGCAAGTTTTTAAGAGGCATTATATACAGAAAAGTATAGGGCCACTGAAGAAAGAAAAACTTTTTTGGGGAAAGAAGTCAGAATTCTGAGATCAAAGTCAAAGTTCAGATTTTTTTCTGAGAAATGGAAAAAAAAAATCCTCCCTAAACATTTTTTTTTAGTTTTCAGATAAAAGTCTGAATTCTGACTTTAATCTCAGAATTAAATTTTTTTTTGTGGCCCTAAAAAGCCAAATGAAAAAATAATTCAAGCAAAAGTTGCTCTGGTGGATAGAATGATAATCACTTCCCTACACTATCAAGGCTCTTCGATGGACATATGCTTTCACAGAGATTTTTCCAACTTGTTTGTTTTGAAGCAGGATGGTGCAAAAACAATCCAAATTAAATTTGGTTTTAAAAAAAAATCTGTAACATTTGCATAGAAATAATCAAATTATATTTTGGTTCAGAAGTGTTTGGCTGTGGAATTGGCACATCACAGAGTCATCTACTGGCAAAGGTGAGGGCTGCATTCTCAGAGCTTTCTGTTTCTTCCTGCTGCTTATCATTTCAGTAGTTTTAAAACTACGTTTCTTTGAAAACTCTGTCTTGTCTGTGGGGTGAATACAGCGTTTCTGATTAGAATATCTCATGCATTTTTGAATGAGCCGATATGAAAGTGCAGCACTGTGTGTGCCAGTCACAGATGCATGACAGGAACCTAACTGGGACCTAATTAATAGACAGACATGTCGGAATGAGATTCTGGAGCCATTGGCAATCTCACATCTCCAGAATCAGGGACCTAACTTCATCCTCCACAATGACAATACTCTACCCCGAAGAGCCAAGATCATCAGAGTAAGAGGATGGACTGGTCTGCCGTGAGTCCTGATCTCCACCCAAGACTTGTGGGATCAGCTTGGGCTTAAGTGCTAAAGTGACCAACACAACCATGTTGGTTGACCTTCAACAGCTCCTGGTTGGGGAATGCCATCCCACAGCAAAATGTGACCAGGCCGTTGACCAGCATGAAAAGGAGGTACCAAGCTCTTGTGGCTGCATATAGATCTCTACATGCTACTGAGGTCCCTGACAGTGGAAAATGAATCAAGTGTAAAAATGAATTATCCAATCCAACAAGTGATTGAAAACAAGAGTGAATACCAACAGGAGAATATTGCAGGGGATTTTCGCCCATTTCTGCTACCTACACATTAAGCTGTGTTGCTCATTCCACAGACACAATCCTTATGACTTACACATCATTGTAAAGATGACTAATGAGGCTTTCCGACTATGTACAACAAGACTTGTTATTAATAAAGGGGAGAAATGATCAGCCTAACAGGAATTTTCAAGTTTACATATACAAACATTGCAAAGATTTAAGCACTTTTAATAGAAAGATTAGGACATTTTGAGCTGACCTCATTTTAGCCTATATTGTATCTCCTGATCTTTGTTGTTGAAGCCTGTATCTTGATTTCTTTACTCATCCGATCAGATTAAACAGAACCATGTTGTTTTTCGGACTGTCTAAAAAGCCTTCAGCCAAACTTGACTAAAACTGAAAGACTTTAGATCAGTCTGGCTTTATGTTTAGCCAGCTGCAGTATGAGGGTGTTTCCCATAAAAAGAGAAGAAGAAGACACCTCCTCCTTTCTCTTATAGGGAAACACAGGGTATCAATCTAGAGAGAGAATACTTCATCTTAACCTCGGTGAACATCTTCTACTAATTCCTCCTTGTGTGTTCTTAGTGATCCATTTGATCCTGCTGTCTATGCAGCCTTGGCATACATAGCCAGGTAGTGACATCACTCTGTTTTCAGAGTGGGGGTCTTCTCTGATGGGTTCCCCAGCTGCAAAACTGCACGGCCTCACACACACACATACACACACACAAAAACACACTTTAATTTATTCCTATATAATTGGTCCCTCTGAGACAGCCGAGGGCCTGAGCTTAAAAACAGGCTGGCTCAAAAGGTGAAGCTGACGTAACCCATCAGAGGTGTTTTATATTTAAGGAATAAGGGAAGCAGGATGCAGTTTACTTCCTGATATCGGAGGACTGACCTGATCTGTAGCGGTCATCTCTGGTTCCCCCACCGCGATGCGTTCTGCGAGTCCGACGTTCACGATACCGGGATGAGCTGGCAGGGGGAGGGGCATGGCTGGAGGAACTTGGAGCAGGAGGCTGTACATCATTCTGAGGTGGCAACACTGTCAAACAAGCACAACAAACATGCTTTAGTACAAGAGGCATCCATCACAAACTTAGTGGAAACTTCAGTAACCAGTTTTTCATTCCTGGTAGTCTCCAAGGAGTCGAAGATCTTTTATCACACAGTAGAAAATCAGCTCACCTTAATCATTTACTGGTGATGTACAGGAGTATTTCAAGACCCTGTGGCACTAGATTTTGTTGGGAATACTGTTGCAGCAGTGCACAATTTAGCCAACTATCCAGCAGTGGTGTTGTAAATTGTTATAAAGGCTTACTTACTTAAAGAAACACAGTGTTTCAGCGGTTTAATAACTTCATAGTTTTCAGAGGCAAAAAGATGTAAAGGCTGTGGGTTGAAAAATCAGTTTTGTCAATATTTGTGAACGTTAAACATCTCTGGATGTATCTTCTGGGTATTTTACAGTTTTACAGCTCAGTTTGACACTAATGGATTGCACCACTGCCACAGTTTACCATAGCAGGACTGACTTGACCCATCTCCTGCTGGCACGTCACTGACAGCTCAACTGCATCACTGGAAGAAGATGCTTGCTCTATCAAATCTATCAATGGGACTTTCACAGTTTCAAATGTTGGTAACTTATTTCACAGCAGGAAGGTGACCAAAAATATGGAGTAAAAAATTGTAGTATTTCACACTTAATCTGTTTAGTCAAAACAATCAGCTGATTGTCCTGATAGTGTGGTTAATTTCAGGCCTGGCAATCAAGGCGCCCATTTTCCCATGATTTTGAAACTTAATTTAATATACTTGGTGATTTTTTTAATCAATTTCACTGAGTTGTTAGTTACAAAGTCAATAACTTAAAGGTGCAGCACAGTTGTGAATAGATGGTGGTCGTCTGTGGCCAAGATTCTTCCAGACACAAACATGTTTTCATCTGTGAGTAAACGAATGAAATGAAATGAAATATACTTTATTTATCCCTCTTAGAGAGAAATTATTGTTGTAGCAGTTTTTTTTTAAATAATAACAATAATAACAATAACAATAAAGATACAAAAGAATTTATTTGAAGATGAAGAAGATAGGGCCTTGTTCCGGAGGGTGATGGCTGCTGGCAGGAATGATCTCCGGTACCTTTCTGTCT
>JAOXYM010000003.1:26433331-26448267 GCA_028567055.1 Leptatherina wallacei | reverse complement strand
TGAATTGTATTAGAATTGAATTGTATAGAAATAGATCCAGCGGCCTCAGGTGCAGCAATGACTGCACTACAGGTAACTACTTTTGTTGCCTTTTAAGGCATTAACCTTCCCAAACGGTGCACTAGCACCAAGCGGCAACCTCCAGCGGAGAAATGTGAAGCCTAAGCGGAAGTGCCAAAAATGGCAGTTCGGCATGTAGCTCTTGGCTACAGGCAGCTCATAGTTTGATGAGTGTCAATCATCCCTCCCCGTGCTCACAGCGCCCCTCTCAGCCCCAACTTGTAACTCATTTTTGTATTTTCCCGAAGTGATGAGACTCATGACGCTGCCAAGATGGCGACAGTGGGAACCGCCCACCGAGCCTCAATTCAGCTCTTCAGAAACCTACAAATAATTTTACATTCATTGTCTAGTACCTATCAAACCAAGCCCGGTACTACAGTTTTAGAGCTCAGAGGGTTCTCACTTCACACACAGAGTTGTTTGTCCAATCAGAGACACTGTTGTAGAAATGGTGGCACAAATATGGCAGCTGCCATGCATGTGGACCCACGACAAGAAGTTATAAATGGTTCATTCAAAGAGATTAAAAACATAATTATTTTAGTAAAGGGATTAAATACCAATAGAAATACTTTTTTAAATAATGATATATTAATAATTTCTGTCACTGACTTCTGATTTTGTTACATGCTGCACCTTTACACTTTGTAAATTTCCTCAAAACTTTTGCAGTGTAGCGGGGTGCATAAAACAGGCCTCCCATAGTGAACGATGATATAGCTGCCATTCCTACTGTCCATGTATGTAAAAGTAAGCATGATTCATCAGACAATGCTGCCTTCTTGCTTCATGGCCAGGTTCTGACATTCGCTGTCCACAATGTCCTCATCCTGCATGAACGCTGATCACTGTGTAGTGACGCAGCCCCATACACAGCAAGCTCTGTCACCTTTGTACTATGACCACCTTCAAAGGTTGTTAGCAATACAGTCGCTGCTTTGTGGGGTCAGACCACACAGGCCAGTCTTCACTTCCTACACACATGAGTAAGACTTGAACAGCCATAACCCTATTGTCAGTTCAATGGTTGTCCTTTGGACCACTCCCGGAAGACACTAACCACTGTGAACCCTCCACAGGACCTGTTATTTTGGAGATGCTCTGACCCAGTCCAGCTGCCGCACTTAGTTGTTTGTCAAAGTCTCCTACATGTCTAAGCTTAGCCATTTTTCCTGCTGCCAATTCAAGAACAGACTGTTCACTCTCTGCCTAACATGATGATTAATGTATTCTTCTGGCATGGCAGTGGTTACTATGTTGTTGCAAGCAAGGATGGGTAAAAGTGACAAAAACTGGTCTACTTGGACCCGGTAGTGAGCAGGAAAATGTACACACACATTTTTACTAACTGAAATTTACAGAAAAAAGGCTAAAATCTTCATCTAGTTTGCATTAACATGCAATGGAAAAATACTTTTAGTGTAAAATTGAGATTCAAAAGGGATTTTAAACGCAAAGGAGATCAGTTCTTACCTGGAGTATGGATTATGTAAGGAATCAGGAGTTTAGTCCTTTTCTTCTCGTAGCCTTTCTGTGTGATGTCACCTGAAAACAAAACCAAAATGTTAATAAAATCAAGACAAATAAGTTAATAAAATAACAAAAAAAGAAAAGAAAAGAAAAATGTTTTAAACATTGTACATCAATGAGCAACTTTCTGGACTTGGGCTGGAAAGAGCCATCAGTTCAAATGCAAGAACTGTGATGAAGGAGGGAGTAACAGAGATAATAGACACGGGTAGGAAAACTAGTAAGGAAGAGGATGAAAACAGATGGATGCACACAGTGTTGCTGTAATCTCTAGAGATAGCTGCGGGCGTCAAAGATGTGGCACAGTTGCAGCATTAATGAAGTGAAAAACAAAACAAGGCTAATTCTGAACACATACGGAAGCGTGGGCAAGAAACAGGATGATTCAGAGGCACTATGAAGAGGTATGATTGCAGAGGAGACACAGGGAGATGAAACGGAAATGCAAAGGAGGAAGAGATGATGATGATGATGATGATGATGATGATAAGGAAAGGTCAGGAAGGCAGAGCGGAGTGATTATACATCCGGAGGACAGAAGAAGAGGAATCCCGAGTCCCGGGACGACTTGAACTTGAGTCAAGTGGCAGGCAAACGCAGTGTCCAGTCAACGCCTCCATCAATCCCTCCTGCTGACAGCCCATCTGCATCTTCCTCCTTCCCACCAGACCCAACACAGGCTCACTCAGCTCTCTGCTGACTCGGATGTCATGCAGTAACTCTGCCAAACTCCTCTGTGAGTAAAGCTGTC
The DNA here is from genome assembly GCA_028567055.1 of Leptatherina wallacei. Lineage (NCBI taxonomy): Eukaryota > Metazoa > Chordata > Actinopteri > Atheriniformes > Atherinidae > Leptatherina > Leptatherina wallacei. The sequence goes on along the minus strand of JAOXYM010000003.1, from coordinate 26,445,923 downwards.
AGATTTTCAGACGTACTAAAAATCCATCTGGAGATCCTGCCCTCATGTTGCTCGTAGCAGTGAGAGGCAACGATTCATTCATTATACAGTCATTATAAGCTTTGGTTCCTCTCAGTCGGTCATGACTGCCTCAACTATACTGAACTGAGCTGTCATCCCCATGATTATCTGAAATGATTATATTTGAGAGAAAAAAGGTTGTTCAGATAGTTTTCATGTCAGTCTTAGACCTCAGTGATGTGACACACTTCCTCGTCAACCCTCTGAGTCATTCTGCCCTCAGCTCTATACAGGTGATGTTTATGAGACATGTGGTTGTACCTCTGGTGCCTTTTTATTTAAAAAGCCCTCACTCATAAATGATCATGTAAGTTGTTAGATATTTATTGCACATCTGAAATAAAATAAAGCTCTTAATCACTAAAGTTATACCTTGTGAATATTTTAGGAACTCGATTTTAAACTTTTAATAGTTCTGTGTAGTCCAATCAATTTTATTACATTAGATATTCATATTTTTGCTGAACTTTCACCATATTTATAGATTTTAGGGTTTCTTACTACTCCACTTTTTTACCACTTGGTTTGCTGTTTATTGTTTGTACAAAGTCTGTTGTATTATTTGTACGGCTTCCAAACGAGAATCCCCTCTCAATGAGTGCTGGGGTATAAATAAAGGTTATTCAGTTACATTAAACCTGTATTGAGGGTTATTGTGTATGAAAATATTAACAAGGATCTGATCCCACTTTATGATAAATCGGTCGCTCATCTGCAGTTGTAGCATCTCTCGAAGCTCTAAGCTTTGAAATAAAAAAAAGGGGAAAAAAAGAAAAACATTGTTCAGTAAATTGAGACGCAAAGTACTGAAAAACAAAGAGATAAGAACCAGATGACCCTGATGTTGTCTTTTCACAAAGGAGGATGACAGAGAGACAAGGATTTTCTTGATACATGTACAGTTCAACTGTCAGCCATGCAGCTGCTTGTACAGGTCGCGGTATAAATTCATCTGTGTCAGAGCAAAAAACTATTACACTTATATGACCTTATATCTGCTAAAATATGATAAAGCCAACACAAGCAAACAGTTTAGCCCTGAATGAACTCTCAATCTTTTTCAGCAAACCCGGAGAAGAAGGTCTAACAGAGTCAGAGTTTAACCATTTCTGTAACTGAATCGTAGTTTTCTTCTTTCATTTATTTGCTCTTTTACTTACTATGCTAACAGCTAGCAACACTAGGATGCCCTCCAAGAGATGCAGTCCGATAATGTGTGTCGTTATCGCCATGTTTAATCTATCTAAACCAGACGCAACATTGTGTGTACATATATATATCCCTTTGAGACCCAATGAAATGTGTCCATGCCTTTCTATTTAAAGCCTGAGGCGGCATGAGGAGCAGTTTTATAATGTCATCTGAGGGATCCAAAACAAAGGTATTTTAAATAAATGCTGCTGATCATCTGGGAAAGGCATTAACTTTCAATAAAATCCCCAAAAAACTAAGGTTTTTATTTCAGGTTTCTACGAAACAAAGACAAAATTAAGGTTAAACACATATACTCAATTCTATCAAGTTGTCAAAAAGCTGTTTTTTAAAGGTTGACTTACAGAAGATCTTTATCTTTATGTTTAAAACCTCATCTAAGGATGAAGATGATGATTTGCAAGTAAAAATATGACTAAATGACATTAGACACCGCAAATCTGGTTTTTGAAAAAAGCTGAGCTGTTCTATAAAATCCCTTTTTACACAGGAACAACAGCAGTGTGACACAAAATATGGAGGCTCAAAACTACACAAACATATTCTAAATAGCCAGCTCCAGTAACATTTACCTTTAACCTCATTTGTCTTTGGAATAAGTCTGACTGGTAAACTTCGCTTTATAGATAATATCTTGACTTCTATCTCGCTTTAATGCAACAGACGAGACAGCATGCTTAAGCATTTTTAGACATCGAGGCAGAAAAACCACAATGCTGCGGACACCACTACAGACACGCGGAGAATAGCAAGAATAGCATCCTCCCGTTCGGAGGATTTCGCCTGAGAGCCCACTCCAACATAATTTCTACTCAGGGACCAGGGAGCTTTTTTACTTCAGAAAAATAAAAAAGAAGAACAGCAAACACTTCCATAAGTAATGCATGAACAGTACAGTTGGCTGCGCTCAGTCACATGATTTATTTTTAGCTTATGTGAACAGGCAGTTTCTCTGCAGAAAGACGGAGAGAGAGGGATGGAGTCAGGGATGGGGGGAGGGGCTAGCGTGGCATTAAATAAAACTCAATGTAATCACTCTTCCATCTGGATGATTTGGAATTCATCTGTTTTTCAGTGCTTGCACCATCAGGCTCCAGCAGCTGGAGATGAAGGGTTAAACATCTGCGGGAGGAGTGCAGTCTATCGCTGAAACGACAGGTAAACAGGGGCTGAATGACATTATGATGTTAGAAAGGAAATATGAAAATGGACAAACTGGTGCTCACAATTTAGTCTCAAAGAAGCAGGGAATGAAATCTGCTTAAGAGGCGAAGCACCGCTCCATCAAGCAGGAGAGGGCCTCACTGGTTAACCCACTTTCCCCAGAGTGACCCAGTCATGTCTGTCCCAATGGTGGAGGTCACAATCACATTATTTCAGTGTCTAGATTCATATGCGATTGCCTCATCTCTCCTCTTTCATCCTGGTTTGATGAGAAAACACCTCACCCTGTTTTTTTCTTTCTTTTTTGTCCACCAGCTACATGAAGAAACATCAAAGCTGTGCCTCCTCTCAGCCACGAACACTCTCACACTTTCTAGCTTCGGATTATTTGAATTGCGTGAGGCTGCTCTCTCCTTTTACCCCACAGGCACTCAGTCTGAATAGTAATTAGCCACTGATCTCCATCCTCTTTTTCCCCGTCTTGCTCAACTCCGTCCCATTGCACTCAGTTGCTCTCTCAAGACAAGAATTTAAGATCATGTCAACACCTGCTAGCAGAAAATTACAGGAACGCATGCTAAAATATAACAGGTGACACATGGGCTTCCAGATGTAACAGAAAACAGAGAATTTCAAAAACTGAATACAAGACATCCACTATAACCACTAAACATTAAGCATGCGGTCAAATCCTCCTCATGTAATGTATAAAATCTGCCATTGCAGCAGGCAGGGAAGATAAAACTCAAGACAACACGTGGCTTCTCCTCCTTGGCACTGTGCCACCCCTGCCTTTGTTGAAGTCGGGTTTTTTTTCGAGGGGGTAGTTGTTTGTTTAGAAAACTGACATTGTTGAGGCCTAAAGAGCTGGCACAGTTTTTATCTGTGGAATAAACATCCTACCGAAACCTCCCAGCGATCTCTTTTTAGCTGCATCTAAGTGGACACGAGCTACTGCCAGGTTGACATGAATTATTGATGAATGAAGAAATAATAATACCCTATATATTATGCAGACACTTTAACACACATGCAGAGAGGCTTTAAATGGTCAAGAGTTTGTTGTAGTCATTGTTAGGACCTCCAGGAGTAAGTTTGAACTATTCCCCCAGACAGAGCTGCTATAGCAAAGTCATGATGTGATTGAGTTCATTGGTGTCAAGGCCACAAACATTTCTGTTGAGTTGAGGGGCGGCCGCATCGAGAAAACACTTAAACAGCAACTATAATGATTACAATGTGAGCATCCATTTCGCTGTTGTGGGAAACTTTTCTGTAGACAGTGACACCATGCAGCTGTAGTTGTACTCAGGCCCCAAAATGGGTTTTTTGTTTACTTGCAACTGCTGTGTTGAACAGAAAAACTAATCAGAAGGGTGTGGGTTCACAACATGCTAAAAACGCAAGAGGACTGATGCGAATTGAACAGGGTTATGACAACTAACTTCATTAGAGGCCAAATTTTCATATTTTATTCTTCATGATTTCATGATGTCCTGACAATAATCAAAAAGGACAAATTTCAGGGACCCTATCAGTATCAAAGACCCCTTGGCAGTGTGCAGGACCTAATCTGATACTTTTCTTTTTCTTAAATGTGTAATTTCCAACCTTTTATCAGGTAAACTGAAGTGGCAGCCAACAGCCAAGAGTTGATGAGTTCAGAGAAAGAGTTTTCCAACATCATTAATAAGCTCACATGTAAAAATATAACAGCCAGAAAACATAAAATCAGTAAAGTATGTGACATAACTTTATTCCAGTTTTAATTAAAAGAAAATTAATGATTAAGAAAAAAGGTGTGGCGCACAGACATGGATCTGTACATCTTTCATCATCATGGAAGAGGAGGATGGGATCCTTATTAACTCAGTGATCCCGGTGATATCATTTGCCACTTTCACTGTCGCTATAGTTATGCTGTGAAATCTTTCACCACTTTGAACTGGAACAATATTTTCAACCATCTCTTTGTATTTACAGTTATTAGTAAGGATGGGCCTTTATGGTCTGGTATTGATCTGAAGTCATGGGCTTATTTTGATATTAGGGGTCATTGCCTCATTGTATCTGTTAAGCTTTCTGCTTTACCTCAACTCTGACATTATCCAGTAAGATATCTTAATAAACGGCGAGTTCCCTGTGCCCAGAGGAGAGAGGAGAGGCAGACTCAAAATCAAGATGCTTCCCATCATCTTTTACAATTTCTCTTCAGGGGATTAATAAGGTTTTTTTTTTATTTTATTTTTTTTATTTAATCTTGTATATGAACAATCTTGTCAGGCAGTTTTAGAAATAATGTGTATTTGTTGACTTACCATGAAATAGTATTTAAGACTTCAGAGTTCCACAGAATCCAAATAAAACAATTTCATGATAAATATCAATCTGTGTTAAAAGTGTTTCGAAAAATTGGGCCACGTTTCACCTCTGGTAAAAACTTTTTGAGCAATCCTGCAAAAAAACCCAAAAAACAGAACATAAGCTGCACAATGACTAACACTGCTTTAAGCCTGGAGCTTTTATTCTGGGCTTCTTTATGACATTGCTGGCACTCGATTAAAGCGACCTCAAAAGAGAGGCAGTTTGTATCTGTGTGGACTAAGAAAATATCTAAACTCAATGCTTAGTTCAGGATCTATTTATTTGTTTATTGGTGAGACATGGTTCACATTAGCAGAAGCTTCCTGTGAAGAAAAAGAATTTTAAATGTATTTATTTATTTATTTAACTATAGTGATTAACATACTTTTGAAAAATGTCCCAACAATAGATATTTTAAAAGTGTATTCAGATTAATGCAATGATTTGTATCGTTAGTTAAAAGCTGTGGACCATTATAATTTAGAACTAATACTGTAAAACTAATTTCCAAAGTCTTTTGTTGTTTTAAAAAGAGAAAAACTTATAGCCACTGTGCTTGTGAACTTGTTTGTTAATGAAAAGTTCAACGTGCAAGTCAATACAGGACGGCAAGTGTGTCAACAAAAATGCACTGTGACTGATATCATGGGAGATGATGCAACTCACAGAAGTTAATGAGCTTTTTGAAGCTTTATAACTTTAATATTTTACCATTGTCCTTCACTTCAAGCTGCTTTAAGGTTGGAAATACAATCTCACTGCACGATGTCTCACATATTTTCATGCTGCATTATATTCAGAAACATTTCTTCTTAAACTTAGCTTGACAAAACTGGTATAGTTGTAAAATTTAGCAAAGATATTTATGGTGACTTATCTTCCTTTCAGTTTCAGGTGTTGAACGCCTCTTTCACATTAAAAGAAAACAAGTCTATCTCCAATATAATGAAACCTCAGAGTATTACAACACTATTGCCCTCAAAGAGAAGCTATGTGGGCACCATTATCAGCTTGTAAAATAGGACTGGTATTACTGGCACTGGTGAGTAAAAGAAACATTTTTCAAAGGCTTAAAGCCTCAACACACACATACACACCCTGACACACATTTTTTCTGTAGTTCTATAATGATTCTCTGTCAGTGAAATAGCGAGCTGGGTGCGGCCAACTCAGGTAACACAGCAAATCATGTTTTCCTCCACAGTTATTAAACCTAACTGGAACAGAGTGAGGCCACAGCACACACACACACGCACACGCACACACACACACACACACAGTTCACAAACACTCCTGCAGGCCCCAGAGGGCCAGAAGTGGTAATAACAAGGCTTATAAAGCAGAAAGGCAAATGAGTAGAAGGAGGTACCTACAAGGAAACTGTGACTCAGGCCTTTAAGCTCCTGTCGTCAGCTTTTTCCATCTTTTGTTCGGCAGCTGACAGAATGATGGAAGAAGGTGCGGTTGAAGCACCGAACACACCACACTTCACACATTTCAGGACTGAGAGTAACACGATGAAAAACTGATTTGTCTGTGACAGTTATGACGAATAAATAATGACATGATAGTATTCATTGTGGGAAAACTAAACAAAAAACCCAAACCTGTTGAGTTTAAGACGAAGTAGTTGCATGTCTACTGCCCGGTGAGTAATTACTGTATTCAACTTAAGTGTGATTTTACAGCTCTTTCTAACGTTCAATGTCTCGTCAGGCTTTGCAAAAGCAGCAATGACCCTCCCCATAAACTAAAAGAGAAAACAAGAGAACATAAAACAAACTTCGGGAAATTAATTTTCCAGTAACTAGGATGAGTACTAGTAGATTAGGACTTCAGGGTAGAGGAAATGATCAGTAAATTGAGAAACTAAGTGAATATGTGGTCTAGATAATATGATCAGGACATTCTGATTAAGTTGAGGGCGGCCAGGTTCTGCAGGAATATATTTTTCTGAATTTCTTGCTATGAAAGCACTTAACTTTCTTGCTACAACGGTGGATGATGTACCTTTTGCAGAAACTAGGCTATTTAAGGTCAAATAATTGGATTACACTCAGGGCTTTGAGTTCAACTTGTCTGATCTCCTGACAGCATGCACTTCCTGTCTGACTGGAGTCTACCAACACTAGCTTGATGGGTCAAATGTTAAAATAACTTGAAGAAATACTCTGAAGAGTAAATACTCTGAAGAGTTGAGCAAACTCCAGAACCATCTAAATGCTTGTATCATAATATTACAGATTGTAAGAGAAAAAAACTGAGTATCTGAGGAGTTTTTCCCCAACAGGGAAAAAGTGGAAGGGTCCCATTCACATCCTTTCTTGTCCTGAGCTGCCACATAACAGTAATTAAGGTCAAAGGGGATCAACCAGAGTTCTCAGACAGTAGGAACCTTTTTGTACAGTAGTTCTTATTACTTTGGAAGAAATTTCACCTTCTTCTTGTGTAAGCGCTGATCCTGTGGTTTGTCTCTACATGTCCAGCATTATAAAGACTAAAATAGACTGGTACTCTTCATTAGCTCATGAAGCAAAAATCACTTTCCAATTTAAAGACTTATGCTGTTGAAGTTCTTATTCATTACATTTATACACTTTTGTATATTCTGTAAATACTTCTGTTGAACTTTTTTTTGTATTCTTGCTCTTATCTTATTCTTAGTTTGATTAAGATGAAGGTCATGTCCATACAGAGACCGATTGCGGTGTAATTTATTTCATTTTTTTTATAACCATTGGACGTTTCATTCACATGGAATGGGGGGAGGGGGTCATAAAAAAATCTGCAATATAGTAACATTTCAAAACATTCATCCATGGTCAAAAATGAAAAAAATAAAGCCACTTATAAGGCCAAACCTTGTGCATCCACTCAAATTTGCTCCATCTACTGTGTGGTTTTGTGAGCTGGTGGAGCTTAATGTTTATCCTGAAATACTCCACTAACCTTGATTTTTTTTCCCGGCAATACATCAGTAATGAAACATGTCTGATAAAGTGCAAAGGATTCGTCCTTTTTTTTTTTTTTTTTTTTTTTAAAGTAAGGCTATATGTTGATAGTCAACTTAATTTGGTTTCATACATAATTTAAGGCGAGAAGCAAGCTAATGAAAGCATAAAGTCAAGTGTGGTTATAGCAAAAAGCACGGCGGGGGGTCCACAGCTTTCTGATAGCTGGGATCTTCAAGGAAAATAGGTCGGGAACCACAGGTCTAAAGTATGAAACCACTGTATATGATGGAAATTGCAAATTCTGGACAAGAAAGATCTATACAATCACAGACAATTCATTGGGTTTAAAACCTGACATTAGTGGTTTATACTTTGGCCATAAGTTTAAACACAGATCAGCTGAGCTCAGATATCTTAAAAACAACAAAAAAAACCCAACATGTTCACTAATTTCCTGGTCTCAATGAGTGATGAAAATTGTTTTAACCAAGAAACAGCTCCAGTACATTCCTCCGGCAGCAGAAGCCTCATGTTTACGCTGTAATGGTTTTAACAGCTTAGCGCAGCATTTAATTGTGCTGCTGTATGAGTGGTTCAAACATATGGCTGTTTTAATCTGGACAGGCTTTATGGAAAATTTACAGGGGGGAAAAGGAACAGGGGTATAGGGGCACCACAAGGGTTATATCCATAGCAACCAGGCCCATGTGGTGATTGCATGAGGGAATATGAAACGTACAACCACGGTGACAAAACAGTGTGGCACAACGAAATATAACAAGGAGCTTTAAAGAAATGAATAGTTATATTAAATAAACAGACAGAAGCATTCTGCTTATCATTTTAGGGCAAATTCTGATTTGGTTTGGCATGAAAGAGAAAGTTACCTGTAAACAAGGGAGGGGAAAAAATGGGATTAAATGGCATTGGATTTCCTGTATCTGAAGCATGTGCTGCAGGCAGTCAGACTGCTGCTTCTACTTGGCACTATTTAATAATTCAGCAAATAGCACAATGACCTAAGCACCACTTACACTTCTCTGTCAACCACCGTCACCCTCAATGTGGGACTTCTTTGGGTTGAGATAATATAAGTTTATTCCAAAACAAGAAAACCAAACAAATCAGAGAAAGCATGATGAAAATGATCAAAAAGGGTGTTGTAACGTACAACTTTAAAGGCTCAACAGGTGGAAAGCCCACCTATGGTTTACTGTGAACTTGAAAGTACGATGATTCAGCCACCCAGCTGGCAGTGTGTATTTGTGTGGAGGTGTACACTCGCGTCTCATCTAAATAATTCAGACATTTTTGTACTCAAAGCTTCAGTGCATTCTTAGCAGTGTACCGTGTTTTTATGTGTGTGCGTGTGGGTAGATGTTCATGGTAAAATTTGAGATGTTACGTTTTATGTAATAAAAAAAAAAAAAGGAAGAAATCTTGATATCTGCTCGTGTTTCTGTGTGACACAAGTGGTGCAAGTGCCTCCCATTTCATGGTGTAAGGACAAGTATGTAGCCTGAAGCACCAAAAATCAGAGGACAGCTCCACTGCAACACTTAATGAGCTAAATCAGCTTCCTTCCTGTCTCTGTCACTGAAGAGGGTCCACACAAATAAATGCAACTGTAGGTTCTGCAACACATATGTACTGTTTACAGCCTTTTAAAGACAAAACAGAATATTGTTTACTTTTTCCTTTAATCAGAATCCCATGAAAAATGTGTCCTCGTGAAACATTGCATTTCAAGGCTCAGACTCTGGTGTTGGCCAAAAACTGTTCATTAATTCGGGATGACCCAGCAGTTGGGTGGATGGGGTGCATGTCAGATGTCCTAAGGGACCTCAAACACCAAGCCAACAATCTGCCATCAGAACATCGGTGAACAGCTGTAGTTTTTGGGTGTGACTCCTCCATCACCACTGTCACACCGACGAATGCACAAGTAGGTAGGTGGCAGTGATGAGAGAAGGCAACCCAACATGTCCAATACAATCCTCTCACCAGTGGAAGTATTACAAATCGTGTTATGAGAAAATTAATAATAGCCCAATGAGCATACTCACTGGCAGCAGGTATGGAGGAATGTCTTTGTATAATAAGCATGGTTGATGATGAATAAAGTTTGAATGTCACACCATGCGTCGTGTGGACATTGGAGTGCCATCTTCTAAGGAGGCTCTCTTGTATAACTGTCTAGTACAGTCATTTACTGGCTAGCTTTTGATTTGTTTGGCTGAAAATGGTCAAAAATAATGAGGAAGGGAAGAACTGAAGAGAGGAAAAGGTGAGAAAATGGACCTTAGCAACAGAAACTGATTGCAAAATCTTTGTTGGTATTGTGACTAAATTTGATTCCCCATAAAATTGGGTCTTATTTAAAAAATAAATAAAAACAAACAAACAACAACAACATATAACAATGTATCAAAATGAATTGTATCACTTTCAAATACATTCAAAATTTTTCGATTTCATGGAATCATATGCAGTGGGTTTTATTAGTCACTATATTGATAATAAAGTTGCATTTTGATATTGAAAATATGTTTTTTTTGTTTGCAATTGTTAAAAATTTGGTTCTAAAAAGTAAAAATGGACTGAAAACTGATTTTAGACCTTGATCCTACAGTTTGAACATAGAAACACTATCCTGAAGTTAAAAAATCGAATAAAACCATATTCTATTTCCAATAGAACATTTAAAATATCAGATGTTGAAACTGAAGCGGTTTACCATTTCATATGTTGCTCATTTTACTGTATACAAGCATATGTTGATGTAAAACTTCTATGGTGAGTTCACAAGTGTGTAAGCTAACCACACCATCACAGATGTAGGCTCATGAAATGCCCATCCATCCATTCTCTGCCGCTTATCCGGGGTGGGGTCGCGGGGGCAGCAGCCTGAGCAGGGAAGCCCGACCCGAAGAAAACACTCCACCTTCTTCCGGCTGAGGACCATGGTCTCGGATTTGGAAGTGCTTCTAATCCCGACCACTTCACGCTCGGCTGCGTATCGCTTCAGCGAAAGCTGGAGATCACGGCCCGATGAAGCCAACAGAACCACATCATCCGCAAAAAGCAGAGACCCAATCCTGAGGCCACCCCACCGGATCCCCTCAACATCTCGGCTGCCATAAAATTTCTGTCCATAAATGTTATGAACAGAATCGGTGACAAAGGGCAGCCTTGGCGGAGTCCAACTCTCACAGGAAACGAATCCAATTTACTGCCGGAAATATGGACCAAACTCTGACACCGGTCGTACAGGGACTGGACCGCTCGTACAAGAGGGTGCTCCTCCTCAATCCGAGACTCGACTATCCGACGAACCCTCCACTCCAGGACCGCTGAATAGACCTTACCAGAGAGGCTGAGGAGTGTGTAGTTGGAGCACACCCTCCGGTCCCCCTTCTTAAAGAGAGGAACCACCACCCCAGTCTGCCAATCCAGAGGCACTGTCGCTGATGTCCACACAATGCCATAGAGGTGTGTCAACTAAGACAGCCCCACAGTAACCAGAGCCTTAAGAAACTCCGGGCGGATCTCGTACACCCCCGGGGCCTTACCACCAAGGAGCTTTTTAACTACCTTAGCGACCTCTGCCCCAAAGATAGGAGGGCCTGCCCCTGGGTCCCCTGGCTCTGCTCGCTCTTCTGAAGGCGTGTTGGTGGGATTGAGGAGGTCTTCGAAGTATTCCTTCCACTGACCCAAAATGTCCCAAGTCAAGGTCAGCAGCCCCCCATCTCCACTGTACACAGTGTTGATGAGCACTGCTTCCCCCTCCTGAGCTGTCGGATGGTGGACCAGAACCTCCTCAAAGCCGTACGGAAGTCGTTCTCCATGGCCTTTCCGAACTCCTCCCATGCCCGGGTTTTTGCCTCAGTGACCACCGAAGCCTCGCTCCGCTTAGCCTGCCGATACCTGCCAGCTTCCTCCAGAGTCCCACAGGCCAAAAAGGCCCCGATAGTACTCCTTTTTCATTTTGACCGCATCCCTCACTGCCGGTGGCTCGTGAAATTTCCATTGATAACAAGGTAGAGGGTTCCTCTTCTCTGGCATCCAGGGTTCCTAAATGAATATAATATGTTGATCCATCTGACCACAGAATAATCTTCCAGTTTACCTCAGACCATTTTAAATGAGCTTTGGCCCAGAGAAGACAACTGCGTTTCTGGATCATGTTCACATATGGCTTCTTCTTGATGTGAGTGAGCTTTAACCTGCACCATCTTGACCTGCTGCCATTTCACCTAATTAGTTATCAAATACTCCTTCAGTTGTTTTAGGCTTGTGCTAAGTGCTTTTCCAGCCTTTTGTTGCACCTCTTCCAACTTTTTTGAGATGTGTTGCTGCCATCAAATTCAAAATGATCTCATATTTTCTGTGAAATGATAAAATGTCAAATTTTCAATGTCTGATATGTTGTTAATGTTCTACTGGGAATAAAATATGGGTTTATGAGATTTGCAAATCATTGCCGTCTAGTTATATTTTACACGGCATCCCAACTTTTTTGGGGAATTGGAGTTGTAGGACTCAGGGTCTGGGCATACCAAAGAGGAAAAGCAAAAACAGAAACATCCAAATGTACTGACATCTGATGTCAACTTTACATTCTTAATAGTGAAATCTTGACTAAAATCCTAGCTGAAGCATAAAAGTAGGGGAGAAAATCCATCATCACTTCTAGTTTAAGTGACAGGCTTTGTATCCAGGCAACCATATGGACAACTAACCATCTGAATTTGTGTGGTGACAAAATCATGAAAAAGCCAGACCACCTACCCCTGAATAAAACATATGTTTTTTTTTTTATTCGTTCGTTTTTTTCT
>JAOXYM010000003.1:26407539-26430266 GCA_028567055.1 Leptatherina wallacei | reverse complement strand
AGCAGCATATTTCAAGAGATACTTACACACCCCAAAACTATATGAATGTACATATATTAGCAATACTATGTAAAATAAAGTGCCAAATGTCAAAGGTATCGGCAGCCCTGATCAAATGCTGATTCATTCATTTTGTATGCTGCTTATTCCAATTATGGTCGCATGGAAGCTGGAACCCATCCCAGCAATTAGCAGGCACCAGTCCATAGCACTGCATTACTTTGCAGCACATCAACAGTGCACTACAAATATTTTAAAGCAACAAAAGATGTTCAACTCAATATTTAAATAATGTGTGTGGTCACAAAAAGCACAAAGAATTTTTTTTTAAACTAAAAAAATATACAATTTAAAATCATTGAAAGACTGGAGGACAACTAAAAAAACATACTGCACCATCCAGGTTGATAACCTACAGTATATGAAATGCACATCTGAACGCCATGCTTTGTGTGGGCTGTCCACTTGTATGAACAGTAACTCTGCAAAGCAAATCCTCTTTGGTTCCTTTGAGCTTCCTGACATTCACTTTCACACATTCACTTACAAATCTGCATAAATGCAACTAATCAACCAACCATACAACCATCATGATAATGCCCACACACATATTCTTGGGCTGAGCAGCTTAAACTGTTGTGGTTTAGTGCTCTAAATTCCAGTCCAGTTCAATCATCAAGACTCTGACATCCCTCAAAGGTTTTCTTTGTGTCCTTACAGTCATGGAAGTTAAAGTAGGTGGAGCTCCCTCTCTGATACACATGCATACACACTTACATGCACACTCGCACTGCAGCCCACTGCTATTTCTGTAAAAACACAAAACAAAAAATGCTGATGCACATTTTCCTCGCTTTGTTGCTATTGGAGTCCCATCTATGTGGACAACAATAGGAGGATTGTTGCTATGTAAAAGATATCCTTGAGAAAGTTTGGGACTGGCTGGGTGTCCAGCTGCTGTGGCATCAGCCTTATGCAGGCCGAGTGCATGTTGGGCAGGCGGCAAAGATGCTTCATATCTCTTGAAGTTGGAGCTACGAAAGGAGGACATCTGGACAGCAGAGCCTTTTCATTAGCAAAATAATCATGTCTGATCTTAGGTTACCAATGACACTGTTGTCCCCTGCGGCTCATTGAGTCTGCAACAGAAGGACAGGAGGTGTCACTTTTCCACTCAGTCTCACATGAAATGAAAAAATAAATAAATAAAAACAACTCAAACTGTTGCAGGTATCTGTAACTGTGCTTTTAGGTTTGCTACAATACAGTGCAAAGTCTTGTCCAGCTCATCCCAAAGATTCTCACTGGTGTTGTCTAGTCTCTATAGTGGCAAATCCTTGAGTGAAAGTGATGTCTCTTGCTCCCTGAACTACTCTAATGAACCAACAAAATTGACTGGATTTGTTGACATGATTCAGAGTTGATCAAAATCATTTCACAATGAAGGTGTCGCTAAATAGGCTCTATAGCACTTGCATTATGCAATCATGTCACAGCATTCAAGCTCCAGCCCACAGCAGGCTCATTCATCTGGAACTAGATTCAATTACATCTTTCACAAACAAGCTGCATGTAATTTCATGGAGAAAAGTGTTCCACTCTCATATCAATGTTGTTAATTGTTATGGCTGTGGAATTATTTTCCCTCCCCCACATGCCTGTGTACATAATTAGTTATTTACAAAAAACATCCACCTTTAATCAATCATACAGCGAACAGCCGTTCTCTCATGATCAACCCTCAGAAACACACTGCTAACTGTCGTCTATTATAAATCACAGCATACGTAGACACTTTCATACAGTAGAGTAAGTGCAATGCTCAAAAAGAAAACTGTCCAACAAGGTTCCTTCAAGTGATGCGATGTTTCACCTGTCCTCCTGCAGTGCAGAGCGGCTCAACATATGCAAAAGAGTCCGTGGTGCATGAGGGACTGAGACATCTTTAACGTACCTCCCCCTGCTTGGCTCTATGAGAAACATAACATTACTCATCCACCCCCAGGCACCTGAGAACTGCAAAGCACCAATCAAGTTGCTGCCGAGTGATTCACAGTGTGAGGAGGAGAATTGCATAACAGCAAGATCCATATTCCCTTTTCCTACATTTAGCCCTTTAAAATAAATAGCCCTCCTAAATCTGCTGCCGGTCAGGGTTCAGACTCTGAGAGCAGCAGAACTGAGTGTTGGAGGGACCACAGCATCATTTAGTATCCACTGATCTCTGTGGCTACACACACACACACAAACACACACAAACACAAACACAAACACACAGGGCCTCAGGGATGCCAAACTTGACCCATATTCTTCCACAGGAGTGTTTATGCTCATTTAACTATAAAAAATGTGTGGAATAAACGAAGATAGACTCTGTGGGATTAAATCCAATTAAAAACAAGAAAATGGAAAACAAAATAAAAAAGACAAGGGAGATTTCTAAAGTAAACGTGTATTCATTTTATGAGTCGCAGCCTACACCGATAATAATCCCTATGTGGCTTAAAAGTAGCAATGACAGTTGACAGAAATAATGGCTTAAAAAGGAGGTCAGTGTGGTGTTTTTCTTTTTTTTTTATGATGATTTCTTGTCATCGTGACCCGATCGACTGCAGCAGCTCCGACTCTCCCCCAGCTGACACAGGAAAGCGGTGTGAGGCTTATTCCAATATGAACAAGCTCGGGATCTACACTAAACTTGGGTTTACATCAAATATCGCCGCACTTCCAACTATTATACTCAATGTAAGAGCAACCTACCCTCCGATAGCTCTAGATCCAACTCCGCCAGCTGGTCCCTGACCTCTTTAGGCAGAGCCGACAGATCAACGCCGCGGTCGGACATCGTTGGAAGCACAGCAGCCTGCAGGATGTTAGCGATAACTAAAGTGACAGCACGTACAATCCACCATGAAGCTACGACCAAGAAAAATCAAGATGAAGAAGTGCTGTTTACTCCATCTCCGCGACTCCCCGACACCGCCATGACTGTGGGAGATGGAGCAACTCGCCAGAAGAGTCCGGTGGTCACGTGACCAGGCTTGATGGTAATTTCTATGACACGATGGAGGGATGAAGCAGACTCTCTGCTCCCTCTGCTGTTTTGTTTTCACAGCTGGGAGATGAAGCAGCGCTCCTCCTGACCCCAACTCACCTGCCACATCATGTATTTCCATAGTGATATTACTAGCATCCGGTTTTATCAAATCAAATGTCGGGAAAAAACCTTTATGGCTGTATTTATTATGCATTTAACATTTAGTGACGGTATATTAAAAGGCTTATTTGAAAGACGGTCCTCCCTTTAATCAAAGTTATATTTTCCTGTACCCAAAGATGTGACTGGAAATGACACTAAGTACAAATAAAATTAAAATGTAATAATTATTCATACACCTATGCATATGTGTACATCTGCAAATTAAAAACTACAAAAACTAACATAAATGGGGTTTGTAAAATGTCAATATAAACAGATGGAATATGGGCAACAAAAGGCTGGAAAAGTAATTGGCACAAATCAAAACAACTGCAGGAGCATTTAACAACTAATTGGGTAAATTCTCGACAGGTCAGTGAGATGACAAAGTATAAGGAGCATTTCAGAGGCAGAGCCTTTCAGATGTAGAGATAGGCAGAGGTTTACCAATATGTGTCACGAAATTGTGGAACAAAAATATTTCTCTATGTAAAATAGTGACGTTAAAAATCACACAATCCATAGTGTTTAATATTGTCAAAAACATTCAAGGAATCAGGAGGAATCTCTGTGTGCATGGGACAAGACCAGAGGTCAAAACTGGATGTTTATGGATGATCTTCGAGCCATCAGGTGGCACTACATTAAAAACAAGCATGATTTTTCCACTGTAAATCACTGCATGGACTCAGGGACACTTCCAAAAATCTGTGAAGTCTGTGAACACAGTTTCCCATGCAATCCACAAACGCAGGTTAAAGCTTTATTGAGTAAACAAGTCATATGTGAACACGATCCAGAACCACCACTGTCTTCTCAGCACCAAAGCTCATTTAAAGTGGTCTGAGGCAAAATGGATAACCATTCTGTGATCAGATTAATCAAAATTTCAAATTCTTTTTAGAAACCATGGACACCGTGTCCTGTGGACTAAAGAGGAGAGGGACCATGCAGCTTATTAGCAGCAATTCAAAAGCTTGCATCTCTAATGGTGTGGGGTTGCATTAGTGCCTATTGTGTGGGCAGCTTATGCACCTGTGAAGGCACCATCTATGATGAAAAGTACATAGAGCAAGGGTCCCCAAACCTGGTCCTTGAGGACCGGTTTCCCTGCCTGTTGACTCAAGCCTGTTGACTTGAGTCAGGTATGATACAACAGGGAAACATCTCAAATCTGCAGGACACCAGCCCTCAAGGACTAGGATTGGGTATCCCTGACAGAGGTTTTAAAGCACAATATGCCCACATCCAGATGTTTCTTTCAGGGAAGGCAATGCATATTTCAGCAAGACAATGCTCAACCACATAATACATCTGGATAAGAGTCTGGGTGCTGAACGGACCTGCCTGTACTCCCGACCTTTCACCAATAGAAAACATTTGGAACATCATGAAATGAAAATCCAGCGGTCAAGGCCCAGGACTGATGACAAGCTAAAATCCTGTATCAGACAGACAAAAATGGGACAACGGGATGCTACACAATGGTAAACATCACCATCTTCCAACTTTTTTGAGATAAGTTGCTGCCATCAATTTAAAAAATGAACTTTTTTCCCCCCATGAAATGGTAAAATGCCTCATTTTTAAACATCTGTTGTTTATGTTCCATTGGGAATACAATATGGGTTTCTGAGATTTACAAATCATTGCATTATTTTGGGGAAATTAGTTGTACATATGGGTACTTAGTTATGAATTTAGGTCCATACCCTGCTTTAAGCTTTGTTCTTGCATCTTTACTAACTCAAGAGGGGGTTAAACAAATAAATGCGTGCATAAAAATCTTGCCCCAAATGCTCACTAACTTTGTGTTTTAGATGACCTAATGTACAGAGCCCTTCCAACAACAACAAAAAAGTTGAAGATGGCTAGTGGAAAAAAACACAATCTACACAAAATGAACCAGTGGTTATTTTCCTTTTCCTTCAAAATGCATTGGGCATTTATATTCTCAAAATACTCTCACCTCAGTTAATGCACCAACAAACTAAAGTTTTTCATTAATTTATTTTACTGTTTGCCTGAAACAATTTTTTCATTAGTTGAGACTTTACAAGTAATTTTTCCCATCTTGAGGCCTGAGTATTGAACAAACTTCCTCTAAACATATAGCTCCAACACATTTTATCAAGTAGGTCAACCTCAGTTAAATACACACAAATTAAAAAAAGACAAAAAAGAAAAAAAGAAAAACGCATTCTCTTCAACAAATTAAGGGGACATACTGTCATACCAACATTTCCACAGAAAAATAGAACCGTTAAAAATAAAAACAGTGACGAGGGGGAGAAACATCATCTTGGAAGTACAATGCTGTATAAAATAATTTGCATTTCAAAACTTAAAATGTCAAAAGAAGCACCTTGCACAAGTTTTAGGTCTACTTCATGATACGACTGCTTATTATATGGTGGCAAACACCCAAGACCAGAACATCTGTAACGCACTACAAATGGGCACTAATCAACAATCTCCCATTCACTCGAGAACACTCAACACCACATTTGCTTTGGTCACCTCATAACTATAGCTTTCGACTGAAGTAGACCAAACCCCTCTCAGCAGCTGGACTACTTGCATCAGCTAAAAACAAGAACATTGATATTCAATAGAAAAATATATTGCACTACTCTTTCCTCAACTGAAATGCCTGGGTATAGGGTTTAAAATCCATTATGTCTGATTATCATATAAAGGTTTTCTAAAAGACTAACCTTTTTAAGTGTGTTACATTAGGACTGAGGATGGAATCCTTACATAAGATCTTTTTTTTTTTTTTTGCATCAATATTTTGATGTTACAGAACAGAAGAAAAACAATAACAGTATAATGAACTACACGTCAACAGTGGTATTCTTCAGCACTGAATAATTCATGCAGTCAATCGGGTCTGATACAAACGACTGATATCATGACATTCATTCTAAATGGGTTTAAAATAAATGGGGGAAAAAAAAAAAAGGTCAGGCACACAATCACAAGGTTAACAGTGTTCACGTCCACATTTTGGTTTGTTATAAACTCAGCTGACTATACCATTGAGTGTGTATATGGAGATTTTTTTTTTTTTTTAAAGAAAAAAAAGAACAGATATAAAACTAAAGGACTGGTTAAAAAGTAGACGCATACAAAACAGAAAAAAAAATAGATTTTTTTTTTCCCAGGCTGCCTTTAACTGAAAAGGAAAGAAACAGAAGTCATCACAGCCAGTGTGGGTAGAAATTGGACTGTTGCTGCTTTTTTTTAAGTGAAATGAAAATAACTGATGACTGACTGGTCAGATTGTTCATTCAGATTTTCTTCCAAACACTCCTCACTGAACAAGAGACGACCCCTGACCCCTGCAGAGTGTTCAACTTGTTTTTCGTATTTACATGAGCAGAGTGACAAAGCTTCTTTGAAAAAGGTGTCAGCTGCGAGTGGAGGGGTAGACGGAGGCGCTGGGCCATGTCTTTGTGTGATTACTGTAGGCTGTGAGGGGAGAGGTTATCTTAAGTCTGGGGTGTTGGTAGAGGGTGGGTCCCTCTTCAGGAAAAACTTTGCACCAGTCCGGCCTCCAAATGCCTTTCAAGTTCATTCTGGTTGGCCTTTGTCCGCACATCATCTTGGCGCTGGCTGTGACTGCGTTGCCATGACAACCCCTCCAGGCTGACCGGACCCCATGCCTGCCAGGACCGACATGGCCACCGCCTCTGCAGCCCGGACGCTCAGCCCGTTGATGGTGGGCCCTGGGCTTGAAGCCGAGGCGGGTGGCGACGGCCCGTGCTGAATAACAGCCGCCGGGGAGCCGATGGGTTCAGCCGAAGCATCCCTGGAGGCTTCTTCTCCTCCTGCAGCTACAGACAGACAGAGCAACATTCACCCTTAGAGAGGTGAGCGAGTAAAAATAGCACATTAGATGAATGAAATGATGGATGAACCCTGTCATAAGAAGTGAAGTTTGCTAGTTGGTTCATTATCTTGAATGGTTACCTAAGAAGGCTGCCTTTTTCTGCATGACAGTGACGGGGCAGTCTTTATGAGCGAGGAGGAGTTGCTTCAGCTGTGCCACCTCATTCCTCAGTAGACTCACTTCATTCTAACACCAACACACAGAAACAAAAGCACATAAGTCATCTCGGCCCTGTACAACAAAACAATGCCCGATCAAGTTTATATGGTTTATATAGAAAACTAACCGTTAGGGAGACATTCATGTTGGCGAGATCATCTGCCTTTTTCTCCAAAGAGTTAACCCACAGTTTCCGTTTCTGTCTGCAGCGGGAGGCAGCCGCCCGGTTTCTCTCCAGAAAACGCTGCCTCCTTTCATCAGGGTCCATCTCGGATGCACGCCGCCGGCGACCCCCTGTTGGCTGAGCAGGGGACACCTAGAGAATGAGGAGGGGGTAAAAGTGGGCTACTTGCAGTTACAAATGTGGCGTATTTGTCAGGTTTGAAATGCAACATAAGACTCATGTTTACACCCACGGTAAAATGTCATAGATGTCTAACTACACTGCCAAATGATCATTTCTAAGACTGAAATTAAATACAGTGCTGGTACATTGGGCAAACTAGATAGGGAAATGGAGAGATGAAGAGAAATCAGCACCTTCCCACAGAGCTGTACTGAGGTGTTTTTAATTGTGCTTTAACACGTCACCTTTGTGAATCAATGAGTTTCAGAGATTCACTATTTTCTGTTCTATCCTGACTCTTTCTTTAGGCAAGTTTATTTGTACAAGAAAATTCTAAGTGCTTTACAAAAAACATTAAAAGCATCACAGCGGTGTGCAGAGGTAATTTAAAATCAAATTGAAGAGATAAGGAGAAAGAAAGGACATGAGATTAAAAACATGATGGTTTTTTTTTCTTTTTTTTCCAAAAAGCCTTTTAAACCACTGTAGCTCACACTGCACCGTCTCCTTCACTCACTGAGACGGACATGAGCGGCCCAGCATGAATGTTTTACATACAAACAGTAGCAACATTTCCTGAAGTATGCATTAATGTTTACAGGTCTTAAAAGGTATGGAAGAAATTGAATGTCACATCAAAGACGGAAAGATGGAGCTAAGATTATAGGAATACTCGATCAGGAATGCTTTTTTCTGCAAGCTTCATGCTGAATGTTCCATTTCCACAGTATCACTAAGTGGAAAGCAGCAGCAGGTTGGAAGCAGCACCTCTTGCCAGAATACATTATTGCCGTTACTGCTTCAGAATAAAAACTGCTGCATTCACACACTGTCTCACTTGGCTCCCTTTGCAACCAAAGCAGTGCTGGTTCAGGGACGGAGCAAGAGCCCGTTCTAAGTTGGTTCCAACAAAGAACTGGTTTGGTTTTCCACATCCAGAGAGCCACCCACAGAGCCACATCATTACAACACAACAAACATCTCTACCATGTTTAACCCCTCCCCCTTCAGTGTATTCTGAATTTCCAATGAGGATCATAGAGAGCAGGATGCCAGTTTATCTTCACATAAACATCACAATACAGTGTTTGTCTCATTTTCCTGGCACACTTGCTTTTTCTTGCCATTTCAAATGATTGTCGTTTGTGAACACACTCAGTAGTGTTTCAAAACACTAACCGGTATTATGCATAGCGATACAAGCAGGATTTTTACAAGCTGTTTTGCGGGATCCATAGACACCAGCTGACTTTAAAACTGACAATGTAAATAAACGTAGCTGCAAATGCTTAAAAAAAATTCAACTGCAAACAGTGATAATGAATACAACTATATACGGTACTTTGAGCAGCGTTCACAAATGCTTCACAAATTTTCTTCTTTTTTTTTGGTATAGTTACCATTTTTTATCGTGTGACATGTCAAAATTAATCTTAAGTGTAGTCTTATGCTTCCTGGTATCCATTAGGGGCAGAAGATAATTATCATATGTATCCTTTCTGAGCAAAGTTTTGACCATAAAGTGATGCAAAATGTCTTAGAAACTGTATGTATCAAATTTGATACGTTTGGCTTTATAGGGTTAAACATTTAGCAGGTCTGGTGACCTATGACCCCACCCCCAGCACCCAGTGTAAGTGGTTATTTGCCCAGGTCCCTACAAAGAGGCATATTTATGCTCCCTTTCTTACGTAAATGGGGATGTCCATTTCAAACATGCTCATGCGTCTCATTCTATGCATTTTTTATGTTGCCATGGTTAATTTCCACTAGTGGGTGGTGCTGAGTTCATAGTTAACTCCAGCAATCCAGTTGGTTTCAGACACCAGTTAGCAGCGGTAATGTGCCGTTATAAAGTTGTTTCTAACCACCCAACACGCCCTGAACACTCATATAGCCTTATTTCAAAAGCTTGCGCAATTTTTACATTCTTCTTCTGCATCTTTTCCCTTCCCGTTCCTCCTCCTCTTCTTCTCTGGTTCGACTGCCACCGCGGTTTCTGGTGGTATTACTCCGTCTTCAGTGTCGAGTGACAGATGTGCAAGGACCCTGAAAACGCATCAAATTAAGTGCGTAACCGACGTAGGAGACGGACAAAACTGTCCGTCTGTCTGAGTATCCGTCATCTGTGTCGAGCACAAGTGGACTTTTAGTCCCAGTGTAGCACCAGTTTTTTTTTGTGTGTGTTGAAGCCAGAATATTGGCAGCTAAAGGTGATTCTAACTTACCTGGGTTCAGAACCAGCACTAGAGCCGGTTTGGTGGAAAAACCTTAGAGATCTTTCAGAGATATTGCTCAGGTTGGCCTGGAAACTCTCTTCAAAAAAGTGGTGAGTGAATATATTTTCTCATGCTGCCCCTCTCTGGAAGATTTCAGATCCCTGCATGATTAGCTTCGGTGTTGCTAATGCTACATAATTCTCTTTCATATGACCAGTTTTGGCAAGTTGGCTCAAACCCACAGGTTGACTGTTCCTCGAGTCTTTGAAACTCAATGCTGCCAAACACTATTAACATTTTGAGTAAAAACTAAAGCCATAAAGGCTGACAAAAACAATCGACTTTGTGACCATCAGTTAAAATTTGTCATTACATTAAAGTTAGTTCATAGGTGTGATCTGTTTGCAAGCTTATGTAATGTGTACATTTCTGTACCTGTGGTTGGGCAGGTGATGGTGCGTCAGAGTTCTGAGTTGGCTGCTGGCTCTGCTCCTGCCGCTGGGGGACAGCAGGAATGGTTCCTGAGCCGCTGCCTGCTCCGTCTTGTGCTGCTGGGCCTTGATGAGAGAGAGCTGCCTTCAGCCGCTTCAAAGACACAGACAACACTCCACGTAGGTCATAAGATACAAAGCTAACAAAAGATAAAATTTGTGCTTCTGATTTAACGCAATTAAAGTATATGAGCAACTTAACCAAGTTAAGTGAATGTACCATAAATAGACAGTTTTTCTTTTTATAGCCCGCAGCCAATGAAAATGACAGCATGACTGGTAATCTCACCATTTTGGTCTCAGAATGAAGGCCATATCCAGATGGGGAGGAAGAACCACTGCTAGCTCCTCCGACAGGGGGTCCTGGAATCCCTGGGATGTTAGGCACTGTGTTCACTGGCCTCGCAAGCTTCATGTTGCAACAAATACCCACAAGGGGGGTAAGGGAGAAGTAAATGAAAAGGTAAAATACCATTCTAAATACCATTTGTTGCACATTTCTTCCAAATCTCAAACATAAGACTTACAGATATAACTGAGGTCATCTGTACAGGACTGGGCAAAAGAGGAACTGTCTGCCCATTGGGGAGGTGCCTCATCAGTGGATATGCACTTGTGGGGGAGCTGTTGACAAAATTAGACACTTGAAGAGTAAATAAATTATGCAAAACGGATTTGATGAGTAAATAAAATGTTCTAGGTAGTCACTTAAATAACCAACAAAAAAACATTTTCTAAGAAAATATTTGAATTTTGAGATGCTTTGCTACTGAAGTAAAGTGAAGAAGTACCCATATAAGCAAATAGGAACACAATGCAGTTTACCCAAGCTGTCTGTTGGAGGGTGGAGCTTGCGTGATCACAGAAGTTGGTGATGGCAGAGTTGGGTGTAGTGGGTCATTACTTAAGTGAAGGGGAAGAGAACCTGGACGCACAATAGTTGGAGTGGGAGCTGAGGTTGCTAAAGGCTTTGTGAGAATTTCCTGTTAAGAAATCCATAAATTTATTTTATACACATGCATGAATAGAAAATACAGTATGGAAAGCACTTTGCAAAGTACACAGCTTGTGCCAATGCACTGTATCTTCTCTCTTACCCTTGAGCTTCTGCTGTTGTCAGACATGCTGGATGAAGAATCTGGACTTTCAGGAGGGGATGAATCAACTTGTAAAGGACCCTCATCCTCTTCTTTCGCTTCAGATGGCGTTTGTAATGGTGTAGCCTTAAAGATCAAAAGCAGAGATAAGATGACATCTTTCAAGTCAAGAAATAACAAAGGGAAGCCAACAATATACCACAGATTGAACATTTATCCTTTTTCCTCACATGGTGTTTTGTCTTCTGCTCGTCTTCGTGTGCTTTGCAAAACTCCTGTTCAAAGGAGGTGGCCAGCTCATTGAATAGACCGACCTCCTCACAGTTTTTCAGGAAACGTGTGGGGGTGGGCGTCTGGTCTGCAAGAAAATGACATTAGTCATACAGTTAGGAAAACAGAATTATTGCCTTAAAATGTATGAGTGGTATTCAGTGTAGGCCTACAGAGCATGATAACTTCATTACTCCTCAGTTCATTACCTGCAATGATAACAGAGTCCGTCCTGGCAGGACCAAATTTTAAAGTCATTTCATGCTTGTGTTTGTGGACCGACAGGTGGTCTTCATTAGTGAATCTCTGCAATAGCAAAGAGTCAGTTAAAATATAGACGATGTAGAAGTTTATCATCACGATAAAGAATTAAAAAGACAGTATCAGTGTGTTTGCAGTGCTGCCTAAATATGACAAAAAAAAAGAGAAAAATCTGTTTATAGTTCATGCCAGATATATAACAGCACTTGTCTCCTGAACAGACGATCCGCAATAAAGCAGACCACCACTATGAAGCCTGTTCCCCAAACGATACCAAATTACAGTACCCTTTCTGAGTCTGATTAGAAAAAATCTAAAAAATTAAGGGTTCCGGGTTATTGGCCAGACAATTACACACTCTCACTGCCATCCTCACAGAGATGAATTCAGGCAATGGTTCATTTTGATTAAAATTGGCAGCTCATTGTACATCTTATAATGGTTGGCGAGAGGCTAATTAGTACTTGAATAACATTTTGATTATTTGATCAGTTAATAAATAAAAAAAGCTCAAGTGCGAGATGAAGATGGAGAAAGCCTGGTAGGCAAAGCTGCCTGCTTTGTTACATCCTGTCATAAACAAACCATAATGTCAGAGCAAACTGCAAGCTTTGTGATTTCCTGATTCACAGGGAAGAAGATCTAGTTGAGATTTTACTGTGTTTGTGAAGTCATGATGATACTGCATATGTTTACAAACCATCCATTGCTCATATGAGTAAATCTTGCAAGCACATTATGTAATTGACATTATGTGTCAGGCTGGATGTAGTCAAGCTAAATACTGGCCTACTTTGGTCACTGACCAATCAATCTTTGCATCTCTGTCTTTCTCTCTCTCTTTTTTTGTTACATTTCTGAGCTGGATGCTTACTGTGTGTCAAGTAGAAGACAAAATGGGAAAGAGAGTCATGTGTTTGAGAAAACTTACCTGCCCACATCCAGGGGCAGTGCAGACAAAGGGTCGGTCATCCCCCATCTCAGACAAATGTTCTACAAAAGCAACAACAAAAAAACACCTCAACAACCTAAAAAACCTGAACAATTATATATATCCATTTTCTGTACTGCTTATTCCAATTCAGGGTCATGGGGAAGCTGGGGTTTATCCCAGCAATTAGCAGACAAGAAGCAAGGTACACCCTGGACATATTGCCAGTCTATCACATGGCCAACACAGACAGACAACCAACTAATCACACCTAGGGAGAACTAAGAGTGACCAATGAACCAAACATGCATGTCTTTGCATGGTGGGAGAAGGCATATATATGTATGTGTAATCAAATGCATAAAAACATGCTGAGCTTGTACAGAAATATCTGAATGTTTCAATAAATGTTTAATTTATGCCTTTTCACTGTAATGACAAGGTTTATTCATAGTCAGCTAGCTTAGGGGGAAAATGTCTTTTAAGAGTGTTATGTCTGTATCTATGTTGCAGCATTAGTGTGGATAGTATGACTGCCATGCACCTGTTGAAAACTGAAATCTGTGTCAACGCCACTGATTCCATGTGCTCACCTGTCAGCAAAAGCGCTCGAACTAGTCACACTACAAATGGTTAGGATGGAGGGACACAGGCCGAACACCGATGGCCTGTTTGTAGCATTTGCTCTGGACTCAACAGAGAAGACTCAGGGACAACCGTTTAACGATGAGGCAGCAGAGCAAAGGCAAGCTCCCACACAACCTAGCAAATTGTGTCATCGAGTCGTACAGCATTAGCTACTTTGACTAGTTACTTACATTGTTTCAGTTACGGTCAATGAAGTGGTTAATCTAAGTGACAAATCTTTCACTAGCTTTGACTTTCTGAAAGATGGGCCCCAAGGTATTATGTCTTTATTGCTAACCTCATCTAAACATTTCAATCTAAATCTGATTTGTCATTATAGCGAGCGTGTAAGCTAATGTCGTGGGAGAAAATGACAAGTATAGGTAAACCAGATAAGCGAGGCAGAAAATAAATTATTTTTTTACAGTATATTACAATCCCACTAACGCTAGCTATGTTAAAGCTAATAGCTAGGCGAAGCTGCATTAGCTTGCCATGAAAATTTATACTAACAGGTCCGCCAAGTCGGTTGCTAGCGTTACACGTTAGCAAGCTAATGCTAAGCGAGCTATGCTCATAAACTGAACTGCAGCCACAAAGGTGTGTCACATGCTTCGAAAGCATTGACAGGATATATTTCACTTAACGTCGGAATTACCGTTAGGTGATCCGAAATATACCCAAACTCACCTGACGTTTGAACTGTCTCTTCACTCCCCCCTCCCTGCTCCGGACAGTGCTGCTGCTGCTGAGCTGCCTGCCCGTTGTTGACACACTGACACTTCCATTGACCAAACCTCGCGAGAACGGAAACAATGTCAGCGTATTACGTAACAGGGTTGATCTTGCAAGAAAATTATAATGCCGAAACCATTAATATAATCTAGATCCTTGCATATCCTCCGTCTTTTGCGTTTACATAACATCTTTACATAAACTGAGCATAAATACTGATAAGTCCTTTTAGAGCCAAGCAACAGTGAAATCTTCTGCAAACTTTCACTTAAAACTGCAACCTATGTCGGTTACATAATATTTTAGGCTATTTCCGGATGTTTTCATGGCAGTACATTGCATGTTTGATTTTGGTGCCGAGTCGCAGCTCCTGCAAGGCCAAAAGACAAAAATACAAAGCGAGGAGTTTCCATATTCGAGATGTCAACCTTTCCTGAAAACAGGCAAACTCAAATAAAAACATATCAAAACAAATTTTCAAAAATATCTTTTATTTCATCCATTAGACTCAGTAATAAAATATCCAATTGACAAACCAGTGTGTACTTAATTGAAAAACTGAAATGTCATGTTAAATCTATTAACAAGATCATAGTATGAATTAAGTGGTATTGGCAAGCTAACAGAAAAAAAAAGTGACAAAGGACAGACTTGCATGCACCCACAAACCTTGGTTGAATCAACCCCAGTCCTGCTGCTGTGCCTTCAATAAACTAAGATTTAAGCTCAAAAAGCTTTTCTTAGTTGGTGTTTAAAGTCATTTAGCTGAAAATTAAACACCAAATAAAAAGGCACTGGAGGTTTGGCCTAAAATACCATTTAGGTTTACTGAAACATGAATGAATTCCATACAAGATTTAAAAAACAAAATAAAACCTCCCTCAGGTTCTCTCACTTCTTACTTTTGATTTCTTACAATTCAGATCAAATTCAAGCTAAATTTAATATTTACAAAAAAGTAAAGCATCCTTGTACTGTGCAACATCTTTTCATGTCTTCCGTCAGGCTTAAAAGCTTTGAAATCAAATGGAGGTGCATTTCATAAAACACCATTACAGGCATGTAGAACCAATGGTACATTTCCCTATCCAACTCCATTTATTAAGTATATTTTCTCAGATCAGGTAGAAATATTGAAAAGCTGAATACAGTTATAAAAAAAAAAAAAAAAAAAAAAAAAAAAAGTGGAAAAAAGTATATACTGGTGCAGAAAATTTGCATTACAACAGACTGGAAAACCCAGATTACAATATACACACACGCAAACGCTCAGACAGCTACAATAAAGACATAAAATCAAGCTCACCAGTGGTCATAGACTACATTCATTTGAATCTCAATGTTGCATTAAAAGAAAAGTGATATCACTAAGTCTATTAAAGAAACTAATCAACCATAAACTGGTACTTTAAATCAAGTATTAAAAGCATTCTACTGAGTAGGAAAGTCAACACCTGCTCCTGGTTCCTCTAACTGTACATTAGTAGTGCTAAAGCAGAGGCTAGCAGTCAACAACAAACACCTCATTCTCAATAACAGCTGTTCTGTGAACACTTTACAAAAGCAGATAGAACATCTGTATCCTACAGTACGTTACTAAGGGTTCCCTGTTTGCACCGTGACTGAAGGCTTTCTGTGTGAGGTGCCTCCCACAGGCAAAGAACATAGTTAGATTACTCAGCTGCACTAAAAATAAAATATGATAATATAAATGGACGATTGTCCCAACTAAAAGAGTTCTGCAACACCCAAAGCCAGAAGTGAAACCAAAGTTCCCAGATTTGCCCATTAAATCATGTTCGCTGAAATAGGCACCAGCATGACTAAAATCTAATAAAAAGATGGTTTCAGTTTTCAGCTTTTTATTGTAACAAATAACTAGTGAAGTGATTCGGCAAAAAACTACTCTTGAGCATTCTTAGGTAGCATATTAACTATGCAGAGCTGAGCTGTTTGAAAGTTAACAAATATACAGAATACAAACCAAACATCACATTCTAGCATGTGAAACAAAGACATGATGCCTGGTTGTTTGAGGAAAAAAAATCCAACATTACATCTGATTTGCAAACAATGTGAACCACTTAGATTAGAAAAATCTTGTCGGTTAGATAAGAATCATGAATTTTCCATCTATTAACTAACAAAAGATTTTCTTTTTTCTTTTTAAGACTTCAAGTGAGGAAACTAGAAATCAATGAGTTGAGCATGTTTTCTATGAAGGAGTGAGAACTGTCTTCCAAGCCAATATCCAAAATCGATCAATGGTTAGTCACTTCTAATTACTGTATGGACTGGAGGGGAGAAATGGTTCACATACTTAACTTGAAGTGCTATTTGAGTATCTAAAAATCACACATTCAAGGCTTCCTTAAAACTCTTACTTTCTAATCTTTTAAAAAGGTAAATTCTCCATCTCTATTACCCCAGCATGGACTTAACATGTTCCATTTCATGCTCCACCTCAAATAATACATTTGTGGTTTCAACGCAAAAAAACAGTACAGAAACAACTGAGAAATCAAGTGTGACTTTTTGCCATTTCTGATGACAAACTACTCGTTTTTAGATTAATAATAAAAAAATAAAAAACTCCCTCTATTGTCTCACACACATGCAGAAACTATAAAGATTAGGCTCGTCTATGGGAGTAGCTGTTGTATTGTTGAAATGACAATATACAAAATTCAGACCCATCGATGTTGCACCAGAGTGCCAGAATCCCAGACCAAGACCAAAACTTTATCTAAAAGTTCTTCTTTTTAAGCTCAGGGAATCCTGAAAGTTTGGCTCCAGCTCAATGCTCCTGACAGCTCTGAAGAGCTGTCTATTACTTTAGTATATCTTTATGGAGTACTGCTATATCAATGTAAGAAATCTTATATGTTTAACCTTTTTGGGATGTATAACACCCAAAGTCAACAATTCTTTCCAAATATCTATTTACAGTCTTTGTGACTAATTTAAAAGTCTGCAACAATGTTGCGATTTTTTTTTTTTTGACCAAGTGTGTCAAAACAAATAGATTCATTTGTGTATTTACAGGCTTTATACATTTACAAATAGCTTGGAAGTCTTTTTAAGGTCATGTCTTTAAAGACTTTTTAATTTATTTTATTTTGGTGAAGTTGGGGGAATGTTCTGCTCTTTTCCACTGTGCCTGACTCCTCGCTGTGG
The DNA here is from genome assembly GCA_028567055.1 of Leptatherina wallacei. Classification (NCBI taxonomy): domain Eukaryota; kingdom Metazoa; phylum Chordata; class Actinopteri; order Atheriniformes; family Atherinidae; genus Leptatherina; species Leptatherina wallacei. The sequence goes on along the minus strand of JAOXYM010000003.1, from coordinate 26,412,859 downwards.
GAAGAATGGTTTTCCAGAACTCAAGGCCCCCCGATTCTCTCGCGTATTCATCCCCAATCCTTTGACCCTGGCTTGGCCAGGTGCTCCTCTGAAGCTGCGTAATGGCTGCCGAGTAGGCCGTTTATTCCCGCGTTTCTCTGGAGGTTTTCTAGAGTTGAGCCGAGGCTCCTCAACCGTATTGACCTTGAGCTCTTGGAGTGGTTGGCTGTCTGAAGAGGCATGAGGGGTGGGAGAAGATGTCTGTGCTGGCGGTGGGTCTCTGGCTAGCCTTTGGCACACCTCTGCATAGCTGAGCCTTTTTGGTACCTGGTAAGTTAATAGAGAAGAGAGGAAGAAAAAGAAATATGTACATGTATGTATATGTAGACCTTTAAAATGGATGATTGAGAAACACAAATTCAAGATGACAGAATATTCCCACTTGAAGACTGTAATAAAAACATTAAGTTCTCATCTCAAGTACTTGAGATTTAGAAAGCAGGCCTTACCTGTTCCGAGGATGGAGATGAGGGAGATGAAGCAGATGGAGTTGTTGTTTCTGAATGAACAGCCTGACTACATGTGGTGGGGGTATGTTCTGACTCAGTTGCAAGGGGGGCTTCTGTTGATGGGGACGTTTTTCCCGTTGCAATAGGAGGTTTAGTCTCATCTTTTATTACCAGTGGAGAAGCACTGAATTAAATAGGAATAGAAGTCATTTTCATGTATGGTCTTTGGTTATTTAATGACATTTTGTTGTCCTGAAATTGAAGTTACCTTAATGATGAAGGGGTTATCGTCTCCAGCCTCACAGGTGCAGGTTTAGCAACCAGACTGACAGAATCTGGTTTACTTACAGGACTTCCTGAGCTTTTTGACTTTTGGGTCGAGTTGTCCTCTTGGTTCACAGCCTAAAATAAAGATGATGGGCGAAAAAAACAAACAAAAAAACAGATAATGTTAATTTATGTATTTATACTATGAGACATTCTACTATTGAAAGAGAAACTTAAGTTACAAAAGATGGCTAGTCACCTTTATTGGTACTTTCAGGCCACGCACAACATCAGAAAGGCGCACTTCTGTCACAGTTTCTCCCTGTACAGTGACCACAGATCCAGGCAAAGGGGGGAAATTTGAAGCTTCCAGGTGAAACTTAGGAGGTGGTGCTTTGGTCTCCATCACAGGTTTCTGGGGTTCATTAGAGTGATCCCAAAGGAGAAAGAGGAAGAGGGGGCAGAAAAAAAAAACCCTTGAGATGAAAGTACACAAACATTTTTAATAAGAACATAGTACTGAGATGACAAAGATAAAAAAGGAAAATAAGCTTACCTTGTTATGCTCTTCTCTGTTTCTCCTCATTCCTCTATGGCTGCCTCTCCTACAATAAAATCAAAATGAGGAAGAAAAAAAAAGAAAATTTAATTTTTTTAGGCAATGGTTCTATGGAACTGACAATGAAGACCACTTGAGGTGGCTTTTACATCAACTCTGTCAAATGTAAACTGATAGCTTGAGAAGAACAAAAAATGTGAGTTGTGAAAACAGCTTACTACCCAAACAACTCTCATTGTGTATTAGCTGGTCACGTCTCAGTCAGAAGTCTTGCTATTGATTGCTTCTTAGGCTTTCCGGAATCATTGTTTTATTGCACTCTTAATGTGCGAGATGTGTTAATGAGTAATAATTTTCAGAAGAAGATAATATTCATTCACCTGTCCCGTCCAGCCCTGTTTAGATCCCCATTTGGCAGGACTGCCAGTGAAGAACTGTGTTTAAGAATGAAAGAAGATAGAGGGACTGTCTGTGATGTGGTGTCAATCAGTGCCCCTGATGCTTGGAGGTCCTGTGGACTCAAGGGACTAGACATGCTATCCATCATGGTTCCTGGATCCAAAGAAGATGGGATGACATCTCCAGGTCTAGGGTGACCTTTTGCATAGTTTCTATGTCCAAACAAAAGAACACACGATTTATAAGCTCAATCATTAAAGAAGTACATTTGGTTTCACAAATCTAATGATGGCACAACATTAGCAGTAATGCTAAACCACTACTCTTAAAGAAAGTATGTTGTTTTTGACTGATTCCATGTGTGCCTGTAATGAAATGAATGAATGAAAATGAAATGAAAAATACTTTATTTATCCCTTTTGAGGGAAATTATTGAATAATAGTAATGTTGATTTTTAAACCCCAAACTTAGTATAGGACCCTTTTAATGCCTAGAGTACAATTATTCTTTAGAGTGATATAAAACCTACTTAGATTTCATCACTTATCCCTGTACCACCAGTTTGTGAGCTAAATGTGCTGAAGCAGAAAGTCTGGAAAACAAATACTGTAACAACCCATCTAAGTAAAGTATTGACTGCATTTCAGGACAAAAATTAAAAAGACAGGACTTGAACTAGAGATTTATCACGTTATAACTTGCACCAACCTGTTCCTGCCTATGGGACGATAGGCGTTGATAGAGCTTGAATTCGTTTTGTAGCTTCCTGTGCTGCGGTAACCATTCATGAATCCACTATTGGGGAAGGGTGCCTAAACACAAAAAATACCAAAAGAAAAAAATCTTCTTAAATAATGCACACAATACGTATATCATACAGACTGTAATAATTTCTTTGATAAAGTTTAAACGTGAATGTTTAAATTAAGGACCACCTCAAAATGCGCTATGAAAAATTCTGAACACTGCTTACCAGTGGTGTTTCAAAATGAGGCATGACTGAAGGGTTCCAGGAAGGAGACACCACAGGATAAACAGGGTATTGCTGCTGTGGGCTGTACACCTGCTGCATATAGACTGAAGAGTCAAACTGGGCCTGCGGCTGGACATGTTGTTGGTACACACCTGCATCCATTCTGTGGAAGCCATTCTTTCCAAAGAACGTGTTAATGGCCTTAATGCGGGCCTAAAAAGAAAACAAATGCGTCCTATGAGCGAAGAACCAACACTTCCAGTATCATCATCATTGTTACTCCGTTATCCTTAAGTCCCCTCAGATCTCATAATCTCATGGTCATAAGGCCATAAAACACTGCACTAACCAGGGGGAGAGAAGGGGAGCAAATGGTGGAAAAAGAAGGGAAGGAATATGAGGAAAGGTAGAGGTAGAGCAGAGATACAGATGAAGAGCACAGATACAGATGAATACAAAGTTACTGAAAGTTCCTCCCAGATAGCCACAGTGCATATGGGTCCTTCCAAGCGCGATACTGATCATCACTGGGGTACAAATAGGACTATTTATAGATCACTGCCCAATTTGTTTTATCACAGGAAAAAAAAAAAAAAAAGAGTAGGGCACAAAGCTCAACTGGAAAGTTCAGAAAATGTGAAAGGCTAATTATGATAGGAGGGGTATCCATGATGATCATCAAGATAGTCAGGACGGTCACAAAGCCCTAACACTGCCACAGAGACCACTTTCCATATCAAGTTTCTGTACAAATAAATGTCAGGGTGACTCATGAGGCTAAAACTTGGCCAAACAGCTTCTTCTTGTGAAGAGTGATATGAGAGCACATATAGTCTTGGGCAACACAAACTGCTTTGAGCTCCACATTACTTTATTTATGGGCCAATAATAAGCAGAGATTAAGGACAATATCAAACTTTGGTAGTGTAAGTTAATAACTCACCATGATTGGTTTCCCCTGGAACATTTTCACTTCCTCTCGTAGATACCTGTAAGCCTGTGAGGGGGACATGACAAAAGAAAAATCATATTACTGTAAACTGAATTTTGACCCTGTTAAAATGGAAAGATAAAATTAAAGATTTTACATTCAGAGCTTTAGTGTGTACAAAAAACAAGAAATAAAAGAAAAAGAAAAAAGACCCATGTGGTCAATGATATGCAGACATACCTGCAATGCATCCATATCCGACTGAAAAGTTATGTACCAGTTACTGTTGTGAGCGAACTCTGTACTCAGCACTTCTGGGCAGTTTTCACTCTTAAAAAGAGCCTCAACTTCCTGTGAGAGGAATGCAAGGAAGTCATTATTCACTTCTGCTTAAGAATATCTCCTTACGTACAGACACCGTTCTGGCACTGGTCTCAGAACCTCTGTGCTTTCTGGCGACTAACCTGCGTTCACACCAGTTTAACCACAACCAAAGTGGTAGGACTTTACTTTGCAGAGGTAAATATCAACAGTTTGGAGATTTAGTCCTAAAAATTGATGGTTAAGTTGTCATGCTCCATTATAACCCACTAAAATTCCTAAAAATCAAAAATAGGCTATACTCAGATGACGGATTGAATTTCATGAGATGTTGGGACGTCAACGCGAACTTTCGTTTGTCAGGGGCAATTGCATCAACAGGTTGTAAAAAAAAAAAAAAGACGTGTCTAGGTTGTACACACAGAATTGAAAAGGGTGGCATTTGCAGATCTTTTCACTTTGGGAACCATTTTAGAAGAGCAGTGGTTCCTTTGCTTCCGTGTGAACAAAACGTACAAATGATAAACAACTGTAGCAGATCAACTAAATTTGTCCCTCTGTGAATACAGACGTAATTGCAGACTCATTTGCATATTTAGACTTGTGCAATTATTGTTTTTTAAATTTAAATTACAAGGTAATTCCATAATTTTTTTCTCAACTAAGCAATTTAACAGTTATCCTCTTCTTGATCTCAAAATGCAAAAAATTTACATCAGTTTTAAAATTCTGAGGTAGGATTTAAAAAGCCAAAATGTAGGGCTGGGCAATTAAACCTATAGTTAGTAATCCTGTTCAGAAACACTTTTTGTAATACTGGATGAAATGGTCCTTTCACCCTGAGAGTAGTCAATACATTATGTATTCATAAAAAGGAAAGAAAAAAGTCAGACCTCTGTGAGAGCTGCAGGCTTGCAAAAACTGACCAATCCCTGCCATTCGGTCAGAATGGAAATAACCAATCAGATGCCTTCATGTCTCGTCCTGTCCACGCTCCCTGTGTGAAATGTGCTCACGTGCCGATTGCTGAAACAGCTGTGTCACCCTCCGCAATTTATTTTTATGAAAATCGGGATTATTCCCCCTTTTATATGCACCACAATCTCCTTGGGCTTCGAACATTAGCAGCGGGCTAAGCCCTCCCTCCCATTGACTGTAAATATATGGACCAGGTTTCCCCGTAGGTTTCTGAAGAGCTCAAAAGATGCTCATTGGGAGGTTCCCACCGTCGCCATCTTGGCAACGTAACGAGTCTCGTGACTCCCGGAAAACCCCAAAAATGGGCAATGAGGAGGTGCTGAGAGGGGGGCTGTGAGCGTGGGGAGGGATGATTGACACCCCTCAAACTCTGAGCTACGAGCTAACAAAGCTAACCCGGAGC
>JAOXYM010000003.1:26372371-26404389 GCA_028567055.1 Leptatherina wallacei | reverse complement strand
TAAACCATTCAGTGCTTTGTAAACTAACAGCAGGATTTTGAAGTCAATTCTTTGACAAACAGGAAGCCAGTGTAAAGTAAAAAAAAGTTTAAAAAAAGAGAAACAGCAACAGTGATTGTGAAATAATAATGTTTATAGAACACTACAATGCTCTAAATAAGCTTTGTCATGCTTTGCATTTACTGCATACGCCCAAAGTCAAGGGTTACAACGTCCTCAAATACAATGTTTAGCTGTAATTATCTTGGTAAAGTTAAGTAGATACTATTCATGTCTACACTTGTCACAAAGTCTTTCCACATTCTTCAGGGCTGCATCAGTGCAGGAACACCAGTTTTTTTTTCTTTTATCTACCACAGGGTTGTAAATTAAAGTTAAAGACACAGATATATATCTATATAGATATATCTATAGATCGATAGATAAAAAGAAAAAAACTCATACCTTCAGTCGTCTCAGCAGGAGGAGGATAGGTCTGAGGCCAAGGAGAGTCTTCTGTTTCTCCTGAGAGCTCATTCTGTTGTGCAGGAATCTCTTGCCACACTTTTGCATTGGGATTCAGCCCTGCTCCCTTAGTGGTTACCTGCAAGATTATCAGACTATGATGCAAGTTACAGAAAACACATCTGAAAAACACACCTAATGGTGCAGTCTTTTCTTAAACACTGTGGTATGGAGCTACATGCCCTGCACCTAATTTCAAACACAAATTTATATAAATAGAGAATGGGAAAGTGGAGTGGCTGCTCAACTAGTTGAGCTACAAGCCATATACAGTGGATACAGCTCTTCGGAACAGCCGTCCCAGGTTCGAGTCCCGGGGCCTTGGGAGTCTGGGGTCCTATGCTGCATGTCATTCCCTGCTCTCTCTGACCCCTTTTCCTGTCCAGCAACTGTCAGAAAAAAGCCACTCGAGCCCCCCCAAAAATAATAAAAATAAATAAAAAATTTAAAAAAGAAAAATTATGGGAAAATACATCCCACCAAGTTGCACATAGGGACAGGAGCGCCATCTTGTGAATACTCCTGCTATCTGCACTAATTGTTTAGTTTTGCTTAAAAGATGGTCAAAATTGCATGTTCTCCCTGTGCATGTTTGGGTTCTCTCTAGGTACCCTAGCTTCCTCCAACAGGCTAGAAACATGCATGGTAGGTTAATTTATGATTCCAAATTCACACTAGGAGTGACTAAGTGGTTTGACTTTCTGTGTTGGCTATGTCATAGACTTGCCGTTTGTCCAGGGTGTTCCCAGACAAAGCTTCAAGTATGAGCATAAACACTTGATCCAGATAATGGCTATGCAGGGTTCTTTCACACTAAAGACAGCCTGTGCTAGTGGGATCAACACGGTGTGATATCAGCTTCAAATCCTCCATTATGAGCACAAGAAAATGATATTCAAACTTTACTAGTTTCCAAAAGTGGTCTAAAATCTTTAAAGGCTTGCTTGAGTGGTGAAAATGTAAATGGGAAAAATGTTTATCTAAAAACTGTTGATTTTCATGTATTTTGGTTACTTAAAGTAAAAGTGGCAGTGGCAAGTGGTATAGTGTAGGAGAGAGTAAATTAAGCTAGTGGGTAAGATGACCCACCCCCTATATATATGCAAAGGTACATTCTTATTGTCAGGTGGCCACACATTTTGGATGCAGCCTTTATACATCTCTGGCTATGAAAAAGAGTAAATCATGGTGGTATGTTAAGAATGTTTTTTTTTTCACAAAATAAAATTTGCCTATAAAAGTACATTTTCTCAATGTCAGCTAGAATGATGTTCCAATCAAAGCAAATTCATCCAGGTCTAACTACATGTTGATCATTTAGTGTATTCAACAAAGTGAATCATTTAAACTAAATGCTAACCTAAATTGTGAACAATGTTGTTTTTTAAAACCAAATGATGGCTAGGGGTTTAAGTGAGCCAAATGGCTAGAGGCAAGTTGAACTGGGGTTCAACTTCTCAGAATTAGACAAATTAATCAGAGTTCAAAATATCTAAAATTGTATTTCAGTTTAGTATTTTACAACAGATTTTTTTCTTCTTCATATTTCAGACATCATAGAATGTCTATATTGCCAAAAATATACAAGACAAAGACAGACAGGGGCTCAGCATCACTTGAGATGGACAGAGAAGCAGCTGATCAAGGGTGCCAAATCCATAACAGCAGTAGAATAGTAGTAAACGATGGATTAACAGGTCAACCCTATGCAGATTCATAAGGAAGAAAGAGGCAAACACAGGTGAAAACAGAAGGATACAGTGGGACAGCAGAGGCAAAAAAAAATTTTACATGAGGAGATGGAGAAAGAGCTAGCAGACCATATTTATAAACTGGGTGACCAATTACACGGCCTTACTCCAAAGAAATGCTCTGAACTGGCATTTAAATTTGCACAGAGAAACAGAATTCAAGTTCCTAACAACTTGAGAGAGAGCAGTTTTGCAGGAAGGGTGAGCATCAGTTAAGATTACCTGATCCAGCAGGTAAACTAAAGCTACTTATACAATAGGATTGTGTTTTAAAAATAAATCCGGTTTTCTTTAGGATGAGATTAGGAGAGAAACAATTTACCCCTAAGTTGGAGCAAATTGAGCCACAAGACCTTTTTCTTTTTTGAGAGGTCGTATTTTAATCACTCTTTGACAAAGAGCTGCTCTTATCATTTCCAGTAACATGAGACATCCTAAAATAATGGCAGATGTTTTTGTTGGAAATCTATAAAATCATTCCTTGCATCGAGAACAGTAAATGTAATTTGTATGCATTTACTTTTGAAAGAGCCTTACACGAACAAATAAAAGCCATAATAAAATTTGATAAAGATACCATAGTAAAGTGCACTTGCTTCATCCCAAAGCACTCATTTTAGTCAAATATACCATATCAAATCTGGTGAATGAAGGGACTTCAGCTCAGCAGAGCCTGTAATCCTTTCTGGTTTTGCAAAAGTCTCGCCTTCGTGCGCATAGACCTATAAACCTGAATTGTCATTGGCTCCTGGTTACTCTACCGCCGCCTCTCTGTCGGTCACATGCAACCATACATGGCGCGGATCCGCCTTTGAGCTTCAGCGTGGTTGCAACAAGGTGCAGTGACCTGTCATCATCCGTTACAAAACTATGAGGGCGTAGCGGTCATTGATGAAAGCTAATGAGTACGTTAATATCAGTTCTCACAACCTTCCATTTTCACCGATATTCAAGTTTTTGGTTAATAAACAATAAATCTAGATTTAACGTCAAGTATTGTCTGAGGTTTAGGAGGAGCACGTGGCGCCAATGTGCCCATGCTATTTTAAACATGTCACGACTTTCAGAAAGCTCTTTTAAGCTCATTTCAAACCCAAGTGTAGCTGGTTAATTCATAACCAAGCTACCCCAACACTCATAATCTTTCCCAGTTGATGTCCAAGTCGACCTTTGTCTTCGGTAGCCACTCGACTACACTTATGCAGCAGCTAACGTTTAACACGAATCACGTGCCATAGTTTCTACACGTGCAATGTCAAATTATACCTTTCATGTAACCAATGGCAAGACAAGATGCCTAACTTTTACCCAACTCAATGAGCTAAGTGATGTCTGTTGCAAAACGGCGGATAGTTGTCACAGTCATATAACCATATGTTAACTTGCGGGACCACCATTACCGGCGTTGAGCTAACTAGCTTATGTTTACTAGCAGACCAGTTGGAACCGGCCTTACTTTACTTTGCTAACATAAGCTAATTTGTTTGACAGGTTGGTGCAAAACATTATGACTGTTAAGATGGATAAATAAAAACCACGATTCGGTTGTGAGCATGAAAACTGTTTAAGTGTACTGTTAGAACAGACGGCTGCGGCGTGCTGGAACAATACCGTGTGTAAATCTAAGCGAAGAAATAACTGAAACAGGTTGGCACTCTTTAGCTGGGGTACTCGCTTCCAGGCCCTGTACTTACCATGTTTTCTGTCCGACTCGGCTCCAATATATTCAACTGGTCGGATGGTTTTTTGCCCTCTTGATAGACTTCACCGTGTAAAAAGAAAAAAAAATTTAAATAAAAATACTGGTGGCACTTATTAAAAGAGTTACTCGTCCTTCCTTTCTTCGTCTTGACGACCGTCTCCAGTCAACCGCTAAGAATACGCCAGCGCGTGCTCCGATTCGAATTATCCGTCGCGTGGACCACAACTTTAACCAACGTGTAACACTAACAACTGTTTCGCGATGTTAGAGAACAGCGTTTCCCATATCATCAGCTATCTTCTTCCGCTTAGATTCCCGTGCCGCAGGTCAGCTTTGCAGCGGTTACCCAGCATGTGACAGCTGCGTCTTCTGCCTGCCAGCCACCCTCCGACCCAACAACAGGCTGCACCCCGCCCGCTTCGACCTTAACGGCAGCGCAGCGTTTGTGACCTCTGAGAGGAGGTCGAGCGGTGGAGTCAATGCACACAGGACAATCATATGCCTACTTGGAAAATGGCTTAGTCAAGTGAACGCTACCAATATTATGTCAGGAACTACCTAACCTACACAGACTGCAGCCAACTTCTAAAGCAGTTTTTGCAAATACCAGTGTATATTATCGGTATATAGATTAATGTAATTGTAATCCAATAGGGTTTAGGAAATAAGCCACAAAATGATTTTAAACAGTACTTTAAAAAAATCTACAAGTATATTGTACTGCGTACACAACAAACTTGAGTTCTCTTCAATTAAAATCTAGTGCCATTACCAATGACCTACATGGAAATATCAGGAAAAGCCTGACCATAACTGTACTCAGCTGACTTGATTCAAGGTGGCTTGCCTGTTGACTCAGTGACTTACAGAAATTCCAAAGGGAATGGGGCAACTTTAAATCTGTGAAATCTAATGTGATATTTAAGTGTTTTTGTATGACCTGCATGATGTCACATAAATGCCAATATATGATCAAGTTGAGGGCATTTCCTGTATAGTGGATTCTAGTTTGAGATTTCCTGGAATACTTTGACGACTTCTGTCCACAACAGCTTGTTCTAATATTGCATTAACAGTTCTTCAAAAAGTTGTATTTTTAGAACAATGCAGAAATGAGGGGTGTGGCTGCTCAAAAGAACAAGGTGACCCATCTGAACCTCTATAGATGACAACTTTGAGACAATTAACTTGTACTGTACTGCTGAGTTCAGATGTTTGCCATCAAAGACACAACTTTAAAAACTGTGCAACACCACTGATGTATTCATGATTATCTTTACTTGGAAGCCTTGTTTAGATATAAATCAGATAATCTTGTGCTCATTTTCCTAAGAGTATCGGGTTCTGATGGACCCATTTTAAACTGATGTAAAGGCAAGGCAGTTGTTTAATGAAAGAGAGAGGAAAAGAAACATCTATAAGTGTGCAGGAGTCCTGCAAGTTGTACTCGAGAATATTTTGTTTACTTCTAATTGTGAAAATGTTACATGATCAAGCAAGAACAAAAATATTAACTCACTGATGAACAAATGACAATGAGACACTTTAATATCCCTTAAATCCACAGTGACCCAATTTTCTACATGTAGACACCCAATTTAGTTAATTTAAAACTGATCAAGCACACATTTCTTCATTTTGACAATAGCATACTTATATTTGAAACAAAGTTGGTGCATTTCAGATTTTTTTCTTTTATGGACACAAATTTAAAAATGCCACAGTCATAAAGAGCTCAAACAGTTTTTGTCCTTAGGCCTTGGTGCTTCCAACCATCTGTGATCCTTGTTGGCTCTGTTGTAATTGCTGGATCTTCACATTCATCACCTCAATCACAGCTGCAAGACAGAAAAGTACATCAAGTAAATCTGCATGTAATATGGTCTTCACCAAGAAAAACAAAAGAAAAAAGTTTTTTAATCCTATTAGGATTCAATGAAAATATTTCCCAATAAACACATTTTATTGCACCTACATATGAGATGAATTTCAGTTGCACATTTAACATGTCAAAATTTACAACCGATGGTGGCTAAAAATCTGTGTTCTTATATTTAGCTTGCTTTTCTTTATTTAGAAGAACTGCTTTATGAAGACTAGGCCTGTAGACAACTAGTTTATCTAACAACAGGTTACCTGCTCAGTTCAGCCAGTGAAGCTCATTTTTTATCCACACCAATGTGCTCAAATATTTTTTTTCCCTCCATGGCATCTTGCAGGTGTTGCATGGGATTAAAGACAGGTCTCTAGGAGAACGTCTTAGGGCAGGGATCTGCTCTTAGACTGGCCCTGAATCTTGGTCCTTGAGGGCCAGTGTCCTGCAGGTTTTAGAAGTTTCACTACTACAGGATCCCAGTCTTTTTGAATTATTCTTCAATTACAATACAATAGTCATGGATATTTGCCGTTTTGCAGGACAAAAGAATGAACCTAAAATGCACTATAACCTTTACTTGTGACCTTAATTTCACTGTCGTTATGCTTTTGAATGCACACATACATCTATTCAAAGCTTAAGTACAACATTATAACATAGCAGCATTATATATTTTGTTGCATATTTTTGTTGCATAGTGCTTTGTTTGTTTTTGTGCTGCTGCTGAGTCATCACAATTTCCCTTAGGAGATCAATACAATTATATCTATCTATCTATCTATCTATCTATCTATCTATCGTCTATCTATCTAGATATTCTCAACAAGGTGATTAACAACTAAAACAAAAAATCCCAAAAGCTGTCTGAAACATGAATTGACATTAAATATTCTGGTTCAATGACAACTTGCATCTAAACAGTGGTCTTTATCAAACTGTTGACATCATCAGACCAAGACGACACCTAACACATGACAAGTTATTGAGATAGACATTTTTCATATTGTGGTATACCCAGCTGTTGTCAGATTTTCTTTCAATAGATTGAATGGAATGGAGGAATTACCACTGTATTATTCTACTTAAACGTCCTACATTCATGATATAATATCAGAGTAGTGTGAACAAAAAATATACTTGCACCAACTATCTCAGGAGCAAGTGAATTGGAGCAGGGCTATTCAATTGAGTCCTACAAGGTCCTGGAGGTCTGCAATGTTTCCCTGCTCCAACACACTTGACTCAAATTAAATGGATCCAACAGCCTATGAAGTTCTACAGAATGACTCATTCATTTCAGTAAGGCATGTTGGAAAAAGGAAACATCGAAAACCTGAGGACCGCTGCCCTTGTGGGACTGAACAGAATAGCCCTGAATTGGAGGATATAACTAGTTTTTTTTCTCTCTAAAAAAATAAATAAAAACAGAGAGCCACAAAATACTCTCACTCAGAATCAATTTGATTGTTTAGACTAAAATTCAGGTATGTGTATATCTTCATTACAGGTATTTGGACACTGAACTAAAGGCCCAGAACAATCTAAGTTAATGTATGATAAGCAAGTTGTGATGCTAAGCAAAAATAGTGGGCTGGATCTTCCAGTGCTTAGATTTAAATCTGCATCTTTATCTTGATCCTGTTTTTACTCCGAATCCTTTTTACAATCTTTATTTATGTACCCCTCTATTACTAACCCATGCGAATTGACTGGAAAGTATTTCAGGTCAACCTCTTTTTAAATGAAGATTTACGTAAAATGATGAGTTTGATTCCATCAATCATGAAGACAAATTAATCTTCAGCACTATAACACAAATGTTTTTAAAATGGTTAGACCTTTTATGTTTTGGCTTACCTTGTTTCATAGCATGTTTTTCTTGAAGAGTTGGCTGAATTTTCTCTATCTGCTTTGTGAGAAAGTCTATTTTGCGCTTGAAGAATGCCCTCGAGTCCTCCACATTCTACAGAGCCAAATGCATATAAAACAAAATAAAGTAAACATGGCAATTTTCTGTTTACTAAAAATACATTCAATTAATTACTCAATATATCTGTGGTCTTTCAAATACAAATATACATTACCTTTTCAACATAATATCCTGTTCCCACATCTACTAAGACATGTTCCACATCATTTAATGTTCCTGGGACATACATCTGATTAGAAGCAATCGTTAAGGACAAGAATATAGATATAAAAAAGGGATACAACATCAACAACAGATACCACATAACATGGGAAAATATTTGTTGTCCTTCATACAGTAATCACAAACATGAATTCTGTTTATGCATTTACATCATCTTTTTACTGTAAATGTGACTAATCTAGCAATTGGGCTCTTATAACATAAACAAAAACATGTTTTAAGTGATGCTGTGCTTTTGCACCTTGACATTTAATCAATAATGTCCATGTCAAAAATGTTAGAAGAGGATACAGAACTGGTGAGAGGCACAAGCAATTCTTTTCCTGTAAACAGAGTCAGAAGAGAGGGTCAAGGCAAGTAAGGTGCAGAATTTCTTCTATTCTTCAATTATTTTTTTCTTCTCACAAACTATCATGCTTGAAATCTGAACAAATGCACTTCTTTTTTATTTTCAGACTAAACTAATTCAACTGATATTTTTTCAAAATGTCTTCTGCTTGTGATGTATAAGTATTTCTTATGAAAACAACATTTCGTGCAAGTAATTTTGTTGAAACATTCTGTTAGAAACCTCATTTACCCACCTTTATTGTTTTGGTTCAGGACATTTAAACTGTCTTTTGCTTCAACATACTTGGTCTGGACAACTTTGAACTGACCTATTGAAGATGTCAGGAATTCAACCTCCTGGAAGAATTGAAAAGTCAAATTGAAAAGTCAGAAATGCCCATTTTAAGTTAACAACTTTGAAAGACCATGGTAATGACTGAACTACTGAGGCACACACAATGCACAATACACACAGGGTGACTGGGTGTTTCTATGGAGCTAACGGTATCGTCAGCTGTGCGTGTTAGCTAGCTAACATGCCGTCCCGTTTTCACCGAGATCTTTGCAAGTTAGTAAGAACACAATATTTGGAGATATTTAATAAAAAAATAAATATATAATACCTGTTCTAATTGGCTTTTCAGTCCTTCTAACTGAGGAAGGGAGAGGTCTGTGAGATTCACCGCCATATTGGAAGCGTGATGACCAAGCCTTTTCTGGTTTGGACTTCCGGGTGATAAATATGGGGAGTTGTTAGTCTAAAACACCGCCCCCTTGTGGACATTATGATGATGATAGTTTCACAAAGCGATATTTCTCAGCACTGAGTGCTCATCCTTTCCAAGCATAGTTAAATTACACTGCTCTGCTCACTCATTTACAGACCAGAAATGGTAATCTAGTGTGTCAGACTGGTTTTAACATCATTCTTACAACTAGTTGTAAGAAGTTGTCATCACGCTTCCAATATGGCGGTGAATCTCACAGACCTCTCCCTTCCTCAGTTAGAAGGACTGAAAAGCCAATTAGAACAGGTATTATATATTTATTTTTTTATATACTGTCGTGAGTCTGGAGTTTCCGTCTGAAGAAATAATGTAAAATTCTATGGTCTGTGGCAAGAAAGATTTCAGGTAGCGTTCTTTGTGACAGTGCAGCTGGATGAGTCTGTTGGAGAAGGAGCTCCGCTTAGTATGTGGTGGAGAGGTTGGTTTTCCCGCCATACTCCTCTCCACCACACGCTCAAACGTCTCCTGCCTCCAGTTAATGACAAAGCCAGCTTTCCTGATCAGCTTGTTGAATTTGTTCTCGTCTCTGATGCTGCTCCCCCAGCAGATCATGGCGAAGAACAAGATGTTGGCAACAGCATCCTGCTACAAACATGTTGAAGGATCAGGAAAAAAGTATTGTGTACGGCCAGGCTGTTGGTCTTCCAGTCCAGTCTATTGTCCATGTTCACATTCAAGTACTTGTAGTTCTCCACTGTGTAAATATCCTTCCCCAGGATGCAAAGGGGCTGTGGAGCAGTCCCTGATCACCACCTCTATGGTCTTTGATCACATTCAGCATCAGGTGATTTTCACCAGTCTAGTCCACAAGATAGTCTACCACCTGCTTGTACTCCCCTTCCTGTCCACCGCCTTACCACTGGTGAACAGGAAGGGTGACAGCACAGTCCACTGTGGAACTCCTACATCACTCACCACTGTGCCAGACAGAGCACTACCCATACGGGCTAATTGTGGTCTGTCTGTCAAGTAGTCAGGGACCCAGGAGAAAGGTGGGCGAACTGGCACCCATCCTGCAGCTCTTCACCCAGAAACAGAGGCTGGACAGAGTTAAATGTGCTTGAGAAAAAAATAAAAATAAAATAAGTGTTTCTCACCATGCTCCCAACGCCATTCGGGTGTGAATGGGCTCACTGCAGCAGATAGATAACATACCATACCAACTTCAATTTAAAATGAACTCTAAAATGCACAGGCAGCCAGGGAAGTGAGGCTAGAACGGGTGTGATAGGATCCTTCATGCATGCTCCAGTTTAGACGTGTATATTATATACAGTAGCAGTCAAAGGTTTGGACACACTTTCTACTTAAATCCAAAGGATAAATGTGTCCAAACTTTTAACTAGTAGTTTATGTGTGCGTGTATATATATATATATATATGATATTGAATACCTAACTCATACCTTTCAGTAAGAGATGAGACAGCCAGGGGCCAAATAAATACTGCTCAAAAAACATGAAGGGAACACATAATCGTTAAGTGACAGTCAGTCCCACTGCTGGGATATCAATCTTTCCAGTTAGGAAGTAACACCGACTGTGAATCAATTTCACCTGCTGTTGTACAAGTGGAACAGACAACAGGGGGAAATTAGAAGCAATTAGCAAGACAACCCTTATAATAGAATAATCCTGCAGGTGGTGGCCTTTCTGGCTGATTTTGTTTGCATTAACAGGTAACCTGAAGTAAGATGAACCTTAGCAACCCCCAGAAGTTGCTAAGGTCGTTAGCTTATCCAGGACGGCACATATGGTGGGGGCCGTAGGACGACAACAACCCAGCAGCAGGACTGCTATGTGCTCCTTTGTACAAGGAGGAATAGGGACACAGCCAGAGCTCTACAGTATGATCTCCAGCAGGCCACTAATGTGCAAAATATCAGAAACAAACTGCATGAGAGAAGTATGAGGGCCCGCCCCCCCCTCTCATGAGAATATGTGGTAATAGGACTCAACTGGAGTCTACAGTGGAATGATCTTTCTCAGATGATGGTGGCAACTTTCACAACACATTTCAAGCTTTGAGCTTCACTTCTCAATTATATTCACAACAGAAACAAAACTGCATGTGGAAACTCATTTATTAAAAAAAACCCAAAACTGAGGCATTCAAATAAAAACATTACAATCAATTCAAATCATTGAATGCTAAGACATTTAAAACTGGAAACGCTGGTTTTACATAAAATGTATGCAGTGATAATTGGGGGGCGGGGGAGAAGGGGGGCGGGGGATCAAGCTGGTATTTAACTCCAAATTTAAGCCACATATTCCAGATTGTGCGCTAAAACAATAAAATCTAAATACTGCATTCACACTGCCAGTCTTATTGGAGGTGAATTGGTAGACCATAGACCACAGGTGCAGCTCCAATGAGGTATTTGAGGTGTGTGGCCTGACGTGATGAACCCATGTACTCCAGGAGAGGTGTGCCGGACCCAGCAGAGAACCATGACTCCAGCAAAGCTTTAGTGAAGCGATCTATATCCCGATCTGTTACATCCCACAAGTTGCCCAAAATGAACGGACTAGAAAACAAGACAAAATATATTCAGGACACAAAGACCAAAGGGAAATCATTAAATGGGACATTTAATGCCAAGTCTGTCTATAATAGAACAAATGAGATGCTATTTACAAAATTAAGCTTTACTATTCACTTGTGTTAAGTTACCTTTAAGAACAAATATTAAACTAAACAAGCTTCTACAGGATTCAACACCATTTTCAGATATTTCTGGTAACCATGGACACACAAGATGCCAAAAGTCAACAGATATCTCACCAGCCAGCAATGAGGTAGTTGAGAATGATGCCTTGTCCCTCCTGATTGCCTCGCACAGCCAGAGCGGCGCTGCTGCAACCGAACAGCAGAGAGGCTGCGGTCATCTGCTGCTTGAGAACAGATTGACTGTCCAGGAACCTTGCACCTGCACCATGGCCCACATAACTAAAGCATGTACAGAGCAATTGAAACAGTTCAGTTTAACGGTTCCTGTCAGTCTGAACAATAACTATTTGCAAAATTCAAGGCTACATATTTCATAATATGCAGTGGATTCACACACACAGTACCATACTGACCACATCCATTACATTAGAGTTACATTTGACATTTTAGAAAGGATTTTTTTGTTGTTATTAAATGCAGATGGCTGAATAAAAAGTGACATTCATTCAAAATGAAAAACACATTGAAGATGGAAAAACATGAAGGAGTCTGAACAACATTCATTTTCTGCCTCTTTGCTGGTACAAATATTAAAAAGAGCATACTTAATCTCAAACTCACATGTATAAATCCTTGGTTGCAACAGCTTCTTGTAGTTGACCCAGATCAGGAGCAACACCACACACACCTTGCCAGTCCAGTTTACTTAAACACAGATTGTTTTTTTAATGAAAAGGAAAGAACATAAACCAGTAACAGAAATGTATGAGAATTTCTAAATCATACTACCCATTATAGTTCGTCTCACCTGCAAAACCATTCCTTGAATCGATCCTGAGCGTTTTTTAAGTTGGCATCAGGGTCCAACACATAAAACACCTTCCTTGAATTCACACCTTGCCTCAGGATGGACTGAGGGTCAGTCTAATAAGGAAGATTCAATCCATAAGGAAATTATCTATTACTGTAATGAACAGTTATGGAGTGGATTATATCAGCGCCACAGTCAATGCTCAGTCATGGAGCTTAATCTTACCTCTTTCTGAAGGCTCAGTCCAAGCAGTGAATGCAAAGAAGGCATCCGGCTCATAGAGCAGGACTTTAAGATGGACATGCTTTCCCATGGCAACTTCTGAAGATACTGCATCAAACACAGGACAGAGGCTGATAAAATATTTTCCTTCTTCACAAATGAAACTAATTCCATTTTTTTTTTTTTATCTCTGACTAGTGCACAACCAGCTGTGTATTGCAATCCAGCAAAGAGTTCAGCATTACATAGAGATAACAACACAAACCTTGTCTAGGATTAGAACCACATGACTTCGAGGTTCATCTCTCTTTGAGAGCTGGGACGTTGCAGTATGGAGAAGACGATCACACTCAATGTCCCATTGGGGAGAAAGTCCTAGTGCAAATGCTTTAAGATCTTCCTCAGAGAGCACAGGAGATGCAGAAAGCACAGCCTAAGAGACAAATAAGTTTTAATAGATGCTGCCTTACTGTTGCTTTTTATAGAATAAGACAAAGGCCATGAGATAAAAGACATACCCTTAGCATCTCCACACTGACTGTCACTCCACGTGCAGATAAGGCCTTGCAAAGTTGCTTAGCCTGTTTGGAAAGCTCCGGATCTGATGAGATGGGTAGAAGAAGGCTCTTCCAGCATCCAAGCAATCCCTCCATTTCCTTTAACAGACGCTGAAACATGGCAATGTGTTTCAGTTCTCACATAAAATCATATCTGAGCATAATAGGCAACCAATGAAAGTTTATCTCCTAAAATTTTAATAAACCGATATAAATGATAAAATGGTGTAAATTACTACAAGCCATAAGTCTCCACAGCAGTCTCATTCTGTAACACTTACCTCAACTCGAGAGTCAAGAGCCCATCGGCCTTCCCACCACTTTGCCTTCTCAGACACGCAGCTCACAACCTTTTGTTCCACCAGAATGCTATCCATCTCCTGCACCAACCAGCTAATGTTGTGCTGCACAACACAAAGACAAAACAGTTATCTTAAGTAGTTTGGATTAGCCAGAGGGATGCTCCATCATGGGTGCTCATTTCAAATCAGTGTGCGTGCAGCCAGTGGTTACGTTAAGCTGAATTGCACCAGACCACAGGTTTGTTACAACTTGAACTCCTCTTTGTGTTTTCATTTAGCATCATTAACAACTCACATACAGATCTTAAACTCTGCTTTTACATAGCCTTGTGTTGGATGAGTAAAAGTCATTTTTCTGTTTTTATCCACAAGTTCTAGCATAAAAAAATAATGTCTTCATGTTGAGAGGATAGCAAAAAATCCTTAGCAGGACGATAAGCTAACGACTCTCAGCTCTATATTACTGTCTCGGCAGGGGACTCTGAGGCACAGACTTAAGTTTTGTTTGAGACCAGTCGACTCAATGCCTGGATGTGCCAGAGTACTTATCTAGAAAAGAGAAAAATTAAAGCTTAATCATACAATCTTCCTCACCTGCTGTTTAGACGTGGAGATACGCAGAGTGACAGGGGCAGAATCCTTCTCAAGACGAGACAGTAAAATGGCGTCTCCCATTTCTCCCGGTTTCATTCCAAGCACAGATATCAAACACACCGTCACCCCTGGAGAGGATAAGACGAGGAGAAGAAAAAAAAAAATAATTATAACAAGTAGGATTCAATTAAGTTTTATTCAAGCATGAAAGATCAGACATGGAAATATAGCAGCTTAAAAGGACCTCTTCACCTGGAGGAATATGTTGAATTTGTTTGATAAAGTCTTGGCAGTGGTTCTGAGGGAAAGATGAAGGGTCAGCAGTGGGGAAGGAGAAGATGTCCTCCATCTGAGACAACCTCTGCTCAGTGGACGCAGTCCTACTGGGATCATTCAGACTCAAAGCATCCATCTTGTCTGCCAGCTCGCTGGACGCCTTTTTCAGCTTACTGTTAAAATAATTTTTTTTTAAAATAAAGAGTTAATTTTTAAACATAATTTGTAACATTTAAATACAGAAACAGTAGCAAGATTAGGCAAAAATTGCAGTATAATAACACAGATGAAAGAATTGAAGACTAGAAAGTCATAAACCACTGAAGCACATGTACACAATGTGCTTACTGGAGAGAACTGGACAAATGGCGGATTGTGCGATGGCGACTGGTGACTCCTAAGGACTGGGCATGCAGCATTGCTGTCGTTATGGGGTCTTGCTGTCCCAGAGTCAAGGCAAGAAGAGCAGAAAGGGTCGGATAGATGGTGGAGCAAGGAAAGTGCTGAAGTGTCAGCCAGGCTGAGCGGAGCAACAACTGAATGTCCTCCAGAGAAAGATTGTCTGATTTCAAATAAAAAGAGAAATAACATAAAAATGAATAAAATAAATTCTCATGTGAAGCATTATTTGGACAAAAAACACTTTTTCTACAGTTCTGACTCTTCTCCATTTGTTATAAAGCTAGAGAAAAAACAAAGTGAATATAATAAAACAATGAAGTTTAAAAGAATTGAGACCAATTTCTGCATTACAATAAAGCATAAATCTAATTTTGTTATTACATCAATGAGTGACACGTGTCAAATCTGATTCTGGTTTCAACTCACCCAGCCGGCTGTCTGAATGAGAGATGTAGGTCTGTGGACCTTCTCTTAGATGTCCTTTGCTCCTCAATTCAAACAGATCATCTCTGTCCAAGTGACAACACATATCCCTTCGCAACACCTCAAAATCTACGTCTAAATGAGAGAAGAGAGTTTTGTTGACTGTGGTGACATTTCAGGATAAATTTTTCATCCAGAAACCCATTGCTGATTTTTTTTAAAACAATTTACAGCTTAAAAAACAAAAGGGCTATTGAGGCACTTTGACAACATAAAATGTTTCAGTATCTAATCTGGTATCATTGATGGACATAATCTGAAAAAGTTGTTTGTGTGAAGCTATTTTCTCAAAGTCCAGCTGTGTGCACAGAATACATACTGATATCTTTACTGGAAACTGTGTTATCCTCAGCTTCCATGTCTGATGTCCGTAGCTCCTCAATGCTCATGTCGAAAACTTCATTAGTTTCCTCCTTGATGGTCCTCATTGTGTCGGGCTCCTCCACCTTGGAAAGATTTTTTCTTGTTCTTCCTCTTCTAGTGGAGACAGGTTGACTGATCAAAGTGTCATCATCCTCAGAAGAAGAAGGCATGACTGAGGTGCTCTTTTTCCCCTTTGCTTGCCTCTTGAGTGGGATCCTCTCAGCGGCTGGATCTGGGGCCATTTTGGCAGCGGAGGCAGCTTTTCTTGTGGTTGTTTGCTTTTTAGGGGCATCTTTTATTCTGAGCTCTCCTTGGGTATTGGCCTCCGAGTCACTTTCATCACTAAATTCCACCTGTGTCAAAATATTAACAAGTCAGATATATTTCATAAAAACAATAAACAGTAAATCTATAAGACTAGACAGCAAAAGAAAGCCTTTCCAATCTATCTACATGCCCTTCCACTAAAAGAATAACAAGTAATATGCAGTCAGTTGTTCATATTTTGGGAGTGTTTTTGTCAATAAACTGCTGAAGAATCCAATCAAATTCTTAATGCACTTTTTGAAAAATAAATCCTTTTTGTTTTGTTTTTTTGCCTACCTTAAAACGGGATTTTTTTGTCCTCTTTGGGGCAGCAGGCACACGCTGGGCTTTGTCCTGAACTGGTGACAGCTCTTCATACACATGAAACCGAAGCTTAGAGGCAGTCTTTGGTGCTTTTTGCACAGAAGAAGGGCATTTCACTTTCTGGACAGGGGTACAAGCCAAAGTAGGTACAACTGTGTTGAAGTCAAATGAGCCAAGGTCTCTAACAGAGGATTTAGATTTTGTCATTACTGGTGTCTTGGGAACAAGAATCTTCTCTTTGGTTGAGGAGCTTTTCACTTCAATCTTTGGTTTGACAGCCTTGACTTTCCTTGCTTCCCTTTTTTGATCAGCCATATCGGGGTTTTTAAAAGAGCATTTAGGCTTTTTTAGTGTGGATGAGGGAGGGACTGTTTTTTGTTCTGGTTTGTGCTCTGGTGCATTCCAGGTCCAGACATTTGAATATAGTTCCTCTGGGCTGCAGCCTTTCTTGGTAGCCAAGATCACCAGTGATGCAATGGCTTTAGTTGCCATTAAGCCAGCCCTCACCGGCCTCAGGACAGGAAAGGTCGCAGAATCTACAAATGCTAAGCCAGCTTCCAGTGTTTTCCATATACCACCGACCTTGTTAAGCCTAGTTTCCAGCCCAGCCTGGGCCATGCGAAGATACACATGGCCAACCACATCTTGCATCAGGGAGGGTTTAGGGATATCTTTGGCAGGATCACAGGAAGGGAAGAGCTCAGACAATTTTTCTCTGAGTCGAATGATAATATTTTTAGATTGAAATAAAGCTGCCAAGTGAAGTTTGGAACCGACACTGGTTTCAGTGGGATCCAGCTGAAGAACCAGATCAGCCTGTGTAGCTGCCCAGCGAGCTGTGGCCCGGCTTAAACAGGGTTCAGAGCAGCAGGGGCATTGACAATCGGATTCATGGGCCAATGAGGAAAGCCAAAGGCGAGGTGGAGCTTTGAGAGGTGGGGAGCAGGCCGGATCCTTCACTACAGGTTCTTTGGCGATCCACCTGGTGCTCAGGATGTCCTTTAGATCATCCTCCACTGTTGGAAGAGGAGACTGAGGTCTCCGAGCTGGACGGCCTTTCCTTGGTTTGATTTTAACATCTGTTTTCTGAACTTGATGGGAAATATCTTAAGGATGAGGAAAAAAGAATAAGGGGGAAAAACTGATGTGAGTTACACTCCCAAAAGAGAATAAATCCATCCATCCAGTAAAATAAAGGATATGATATATGATATGGCAAATATACACAATGATAATTTAAGTGAGGGTCAATGCAAATAATTAAATAAGTTCTATTAATGTTTGAGTAGACTTTACCATGAATTCCTACTATGAAAAGCAACAGCCCAACTTTACATAGGCATCATCACTAAATAATTCTTCTGAAAGTCAACTAAAAACAATAAATTATCACAAAAGTGTCATTAAAACGGATGCATCTGTGCATGGACTGACCAACCTGTACAGTGCTCCAGAAGGTTTTTGACAATATTCAGATCTGTTCTGCTTTCCTCCCTCTCCCCCTGCATCAGCTCCAACTCTGCTTTGATCACCAGCAGCTCAGCGCATCTACAACAAGGGAAAAAAGAAAACAATGAATCCAAGAAACATTTGACTGTGATGTTTTTGAGAAGTCATAAAGTGACAGTATGAGCTTTAGTATGTTTATCTTATGCACAAGATACTGAACATGAATTTCGAACATATTTGACTGCCAATCAAAAGTAAATGATAGACTTAACATTAGTTTAGAACGCATTACTCATGTCCAATGAACTTGACTTAAAACAACCATTAATCTTTTGGAGCCCAACTCCCTTTTTCTATTTTCACATGTACATACTGGCTGAGTGCTTGGAGCTTCGTGGCCAGTTTCAGGGCTTCTAGACATTGGAGTCTGGCATCATTGATAGCTCCACAGCTGCTTCGCATAGCCACCATCTTCTTGGAGCACTTCAGCACCTCTGAGAGCAGCTGCCACTTCAGCACCAGGTTGTCACCTGTTCATGGATCAAAGATGAGTGTGAGAGACTCACATTGACCAAAAACAGAAACGGATCCGTTTTAGAATTTGGGGCAAGCATACCATGGTGGATAAAGCGCACATCTGAGATGCTGCCATTGGTACCATAAAAGCCTTTCCCCACTAAAGTGACCAGCAGACTGCAGAGAAGCTTCAAGCTCTCATACAGCGCCGCATCTGGGGTTTTTATACCTGAGACAAACAAAAGCAGTCCCTTGGTTATATCAGAGGATATCACCTTTTTACTCTCACATTACAAATTAATAATACAAAGCCGTCTGGGCACACAAAGTGTTACAAATAGTTCTACTAACCAAGCTGTGCAACACGGTGCCGTTGGGCTTGTGGTAGCTGAGCTGTATCTAAGTCCAGATAGGAGCTGCAGACCTGGAGAGTCCGTGCACGCAGCAGGTACCAGCTCTTTGACTGTTTTTGCTCATTGACTTTTTTAAGCACCTCACACAGACAAGGCAAGCCACGGTCAACCTGAAATATGGTCAAACGTTAGATCAAAGCCAAAATGTGACAAACAATAGAAACGGGGATGTAACAATGCGACATACCTGTCCTACGCTGTAGAAGTACTGAGCTTTTAACAAAACCACCAGCATTGAGAGAGCAGAAGGTCCGTCATCTGTCGGATCTGAAGTCAGCATTTTCTCTGCTTCCTCTAGCTGGGCCTGAAAATAATAAGTTAAGGATATTGTTATTCAATTTCAATCAATTTATGAATAAATACAGAATTAAAAAATGGGGAGGGGGTAATAATAGGGGGTTAAAAATAGTTTACCAATTCAATACAGATAAGGCAAGATTCACTGTTTACAGAAATATAAAATAATCAGGACAGAAGTGTATTACCAGAGCCAGCTCAGGGCTGCCAACATCCAGAAGGATACTGGCTGAATGACAAAGAGAGCTAGCACAACTCTGAGCATCAGCCAGTTCACGTGAAAATCCAACCCCAAGTTGGTAACCTTCCAAAGCTTTTAGAGGCTAAACAAGAGAACAAAGGGATTTTTAAGAAAAGGGACAAATACACATAATCACTCACACCTCTTGCTTCCACACACATCAATCTAGAATTATGCACGAAGTATTTTTAGCTTTATGAATCATTTTATTTCATAGAAGATTAAAGTTTTTGTTTTTTCAAAATCTGAACACAAAAAACTGAAAACAACCAAATAAGACCATGTGATGTGGAATAGTTCAGACAAATCCTGTCATTACCTTTCCCATGAGTCTGAAGAGAGCTGCAGCTACAGCAATGGAGCTGCAGGTCTGTTTAGCATTCCTGACTGAGGGATGTGGTTGACTCTTGAAAAGAGTCGACCACATGTCTAGCGCTTTTTCCAATGGTTGACACAACTCTTTGGATATAAAAAACAAACAGGCAGAACAACAAAGTGTTAACAAATAAACAATTTAAAGCTCAAAATATGACATAAGTCTGCATAACAGGATAATTGATGAATTCAAAAATAGTATTCTTACTGTTTTCTGCAGCCAGATTGAAATGTAGGCCTTCATAGACCAGGGTGCTGTCCTGTGTCTTCTGCTTGTCTTCATAATCAAAATCATTGCTGCCTATGGGATCAGCTACACACTGCGTCTGCTCACGCAACTCTCTCCGTTTTTTATCACTTTCAATGGCCTGGCCAAAAAGAAGACAACAATCCCAACACTAGATCACTTATATGTCAACAACACACGCTATTAAAATGTAACAGTCTTTTCTTTAGAAAAATATGAACATTAAGAGTTTTGAGATAGTCAAAGAGATCACCTCCTGGAGATTTTTCTCCAGACTGCAGATATAGAGCCAAAGTAAAGCCTGAGCTTTGTCGTCCTTTAGTCTGTCAGCGTTCTCTGGAGTCTCCGGTTCTTCTTCGAGAAGTCGTAAAGCTTCATGGGTGAAGTCCACTGCAATGCTGTGTAGTCACAAACAAATAACAGAAACAACAACAATGATGGCCTTGAATGATGCAAAAAGACTTGTTTCTTGTTCTGACATTACTTTAAAAGAAAAAATACAATTAGATTGCACCCAAAGAGCATAAATAAGTGTTGTGGGGGACAAAAAAAAAAAAAAACAGAAATGTTTACCAGTCAGTCTGTTCACTGAAATCCTGGAAGCACACAACTTGGGCCATTTCGCAGAGGAACACAGCACGTAAATGGGTGTGAGAACTCTCCTCATGGCAGATGTCCAACAGATCACAGAGAGTGTTGTACCGTTCTTGAGTCGTGTCCCTTGGCAACTCCTTATAGGCACGCAGCTCTTCTGCCAAAAGACCGAGCATTATTCGCTCATCAGGGACATCAGGACCAAAACCATCACGCAACGTCCTGTTCAAGAACATGACAGCACGAGGCAAACAGTGAGTTTAATTTTCATTCATATTCAGAAAAACACAGAGAAGCACTTAATGAGTACATTTGTGTACCTGAGTCTTATGTCCTCATCAGAATCATGAGCTGCATCAGTCTTTGTTTTCACCCAAAGAGACACAGGTTCAGCCATGTGAGTAGTGATATTGTCCCCAAGAGCTTTCAGCCACAGGATCACCCAATCCAGTGCTCGTTCCAATTTTCCAGCCCGACGTGAAGTTTGAACAGCTAGCATGAAGGGTCGACTCAGCTGGGTGGATGATAACAAGCCATTAAATCGCTGAATAATAAACACAAACTCCAGTAAAACTTAGTAAATGAAACAATAAATTTCTCCTTGGGAAGGATTTGGGTTTACAATTAAACCTAAATCTACAAACATGAAAATACCAGAACTATATTTCTCACATAATGAAAATTAATATTCTAGTCTGATAACAAAACAAACAAATTGCATCTAATAAACTTACTCGATCAATAGACAATGATACGGGGCAGTTCTTGGATAGATCCCTGCAGAGAATCTCAACCAGTGTGAAGGCTTGGTCATAGAGGCGTCGGTTGTACAACCCACAAGCCAAGTTGCTCACATCAATCACTACAAGGCACATAGTAAACAACACAAAAGTTATAAGAAAATTAATCATTTTTCAAAAAATGCCTCTGTATTTTATGATAATGGAAATTACAGGACCACTCGACTGGCTTGCTGACATTAACAACAGAGACAATAATGAGATCACCTGCTTTGATGAAGAGGTTTTCATTTGATAACTTGTGCAGCTCTGTCATCAGCAGTCCAGCTGTGGCCTGGCAGTAGAGCAAAACTCTGTCCATCGTGTCACTGTTCTCCAGCTAAATACAGCAAACAATAATTACCACTAAAATTTAATCACATTAAGAAAGGAAGCAACATTTTGTTACTGTGGGGTTTTATTCATTTTTTCTCCCCAGTTTTCTTTAATAATTTATTTATTTATTCACTGCAGGAAAGGATGAAAAAGCAATCAGGCCTGACTCAGCAGAAAACAGATTTTCAGCAGGTTCTTGCTGTGCAGAAACATAGACAAACACACAACAGATACTCAAAGACAGCACAATCACACTTTCTTACAGACGGAGAAAGCAGCAGTTGGAGGAGGCTATGGGGGTCATGAATGTACCGTAACGGTTATGAATAAAGTGCACTCTCACCTGTGACGCCAGCATGCTCTCATTAGCAAATACAAAGCCTTGGTAAATACTCATGCAGAGGGCCTGCTGTAGTCTGCTGCTCTCAGTCTGCCATGTTGAGTTATGGATAAGGGGGTAAAAAGTAAAAAAAATAATGATTAGTAAAAAAGTATTCATTCCAAGAAATTATCAAAGTTTTTTTTTCTTCCTTTTTTGGGGCCAAACTAACCTTTTTAAGCATCTTCATTATCAACTCTTGGTGCTCCTCGAGAAAAGAAAACAAAGCCAGGAGCACAGGCCCAGATAATCCCTTATTGTGCCCACTTTCAACAGCCCATACCACTAAACTACAGCCTTCCAGAAATGCACGACTTTCTCTGTTGCCCATGTCAGCTGAGAGAGACCTCACGGCCCTAGCACATTCGATGAATGCCAGCCCGCTCTCTTTACCAGCCTTTATTGCTGAGTGAATTTTTACTGCCCATTTGCCAAGCACCAGTGGTGTACACTGAGAGCCAACACAGTCTAAAACATTGCTCTCCATTGCATTCAGGAAGGTTGTGGTCAGACTGTGGTGGCCAGCCTTACAAAGCATCTTCACAATATGCAGTACCATTTCAGAAAGCGCATAAAAACTTGATGTCTCTAAATGCTGGTTGAATCCATCTGCCTGGCAGGCTTGATCACCAGAAAAGCATCTGTCAAAAAGTGTTTTTATTTCTCTGAGAAGAAAAGAAGCATCTTCTTTTGTCACTGCTCCACAGTTACTTTCAAACTCAGCAATTGCATCCTCTGCATAAACAGGGACTTTAGAGAAAGAGGGCCCTGCAGTTTCTTTGTCCAACAACAAGAGGAAACTCAAAGCTTGCATCTGGCAGCACAGCTTATCCCGAGGGCTCAAGATTTTCTTGTTTTTGGCCGCAGATAATCCACTCCAAAGCACCGAGAAGCAGCTCTGCACGAGGACACAGTAGTCTTCTTGTGCCTACAGATCATACAAACCCAGTTAAAGCTAACAGGGATGATCCTGTCCATTTACATTCTAGAGGACATGAATAAATTAATCTGCGATACATACCTGTCGTGCTGCGGAAAGTCTGTTGTAAAGCAACCCAGCTACATGACCACATAGAGTGTGAACTTCTAGAGAGCTTAGCTTCTTGACAATATGGAAAATAATTTTTTCCATGTAGAATGGACTGCTATGAGCCACAAGTTCTGCATAAATATCATAGCCATGAAGCGAAATCTCCACCAGCTTTACTAACTGAGAGATATGATCAAAGTCCAGGGATCCAACTCCAAGCTGATGATGACAGGCTCTGATTACTCTGTCACACAGAGTACGTCCCTGAAGTCCAGGTTGACTCTTGACATATTTCTGAAAGGTGTAAACCAGACTTAGATTTTGCTTTCAGTGTGAAAAAATAGTTACTGCACACCTGACCGACATATTTCTTAATTATGTTTACAAAGCATTGGCACCTTACACATTTCATTAAGACAGTTAATCATTTTTTGAATGTTATTTAAAAGACAAGGTTTCTAATTAATGATGTGAACTTGTAAAGATGGTCTAAATCGTGATTTTCTTCTTGAAATTGTGGTAATGCTAACCTCTAGTTCTTCATATAAAAGTCTCGTCTCCTGAACAGATGAGGTCTGCCTGATGTATTCGTCCACTTTCAAACACTTCATATCGACACCTGAAGAAGATAAATTAGCGAAGGACAAATCATGTTACTTACAAACTTAAATAGAGTAGCTAAGCTTAGCTGTTCGTAACAGCGCGTCAACCGCATCATAACGATTTAACATTTGATAAGAACGGTAGCTGGAACTCACCTGAAGCTCTCAACGTTTATGTAAATTACTTTTGTTACGACAAGAAAGCCGATTTAATGCCCATGTCAACCGTTGAAGAGCGGTTGAATTTAGAAAATCATTTTGTGTTCAGTTTCCGAACCTCGTCTTCTTCTTAGCGTCTCTCCGAATTCCTCCCCCGCGCACTGTTTTTGAAAGATCTTTGCTAACCAATCCGAAAGCATATCCGCTGTCAACGGAAATGCGGTGACTTGTGGGTATGGTAGTTTTCATTTGTTGCCCTATTCTTGTTGGAGAAATATATAAACTTTTCATATAGCTACAGTCAATGGTAGAAACCTAAACATCTTTAATAACAACAGACTTCATAAGCTACTTATTTACAAACAATAAAAAGAGTTAGATGTTAATTTTATGAATGCATTTATGCACTAAAACCTTTCATTTTACAGTCATTGACTAAAACCCATAGTGATTCTAAAATAAGCTTGATATTCTGATTTTATTAATCCAGCAGACTTATAGAATTCAAACGGTTTCTGACTAGTTTTAGTCATTGATATTCTCAGAGATAATGTTTTTAAAAATGATAAAATAATGATAATTATAATACATAATCATATTATCATCATAATATAATATAACAGGTGGAAAGAGATGTATAAAAATGTTTGAATGCGGGTAATACAACAGCCTTATCTGACAGATAAGCACACCTTATCAATTCAAATCCATCCCCTATCACACCTTGGAAAAATCTTGTTATAAATTTGACATGAAAACCAGTAGTTATGATTTTTGATCTTGTTCTTTGGTTGGCTTTTTTTCTTTTTTTTTTTTTTACAAAATTCCATGCAGTAATAATGTTCAACTTGATTATTATTTCTGTGATTGAAAATTTGAATACATGTCAAAAGAACAATTTCTAAGTATTGCGCAATGAGAAAGAGAGTTTCTTTCTTTTTTATTATTTTACAGTGATACAGTACAGTGATATTTTCATCAAGAATGACCACTGACAATTTTATTGTAAGACTCTGTCCTTTTTTTTATTATTAGTTTCTTTATTCATATTACATTCTTCTCAAAACAGAGTTTAAAAAGTGCTTTCAAGGAAGACAATAAGCTCCTGTCCAGTCCTGAGTAATGACATAGAAAGGCTACTGAGAAACCAAGCCTCTCTTCTTGATGACATGTTCCATCGCAGCCGTCTCAGAGGTGTCCAGGCTGATGTTGTACTTAGCCAGGATTTTCAAGATGGGCCTCAGCCTCAGCCACCACTGGTTCTTTGGAAGACGGTGCCTGCAGATGACATCACTCATCAATAAAAAGAGCAAAGTAAAAGTAACAACAAAAAATTTATTAAAGCTCAGTGTAGTGAAATATTTAAAGAAACATATTTTGCTTAAATTAGGTGACTATAGGAAGCTGAAAAAACTCACTTTGAGTAGCTTGATAGCTAAGGCTAAAATATTAATAAACAAAATGTAGTATATGAATAGGCTAAAAGTTTTATGGTGTTAAAAAATAGTACATGAATATTTATGGTAACCTCAGAACTTGAGAGAAACAGTGCCAATATGAGTAAGAGTCAAGAAAATACATTAAAATAGTACAAATAAATCCTCACTCGACGTCAGTCTGTTCTTTGAGTTCTCCCAGAGGCTGAAAAACCAAGGCTCTTTTCTTCATCCCCAGCACACAGGCTGAATCTTGAGAATTGGCAAAGATGCGACCTAGAGGTTTGAATTTAGAAAGCAATCATTAGCCAAGGGGCCTAAAGGGAGAGAGCATCAGACTTCAATGCTTCGAGTGATATTACATCCTCACC
Organism: Leptatherina wallacei; assembly: GCA_028567055.1. Lineage (NCBI taxonomy): Eukaryota > Metazoa > Chordata > Actinopteri > Atheriniformes > Atherinidae > Leptatherina > Leptatherina wallacei. The sequence continues at coordinate 26,378,749 of JAOXYM010000003.1, read as the reverse complement.
GTGTCTGTAGCATTCCTTCAGCTTCTCAGTTATCCAAAGGACAGACTTCATCCCCATCTTTGTGCCAAAGTTCCTGTCAAAAGGAGTGGGTGTGCCACCCTAACCCAAAAGAATATATTAAAGTGGTTGGCAACTAACACTGAAGAAAAAAAACAGAAAATGCAGACTGAGTTGCACACCTGCTGCATATGACCAAGCACATTCTTCCTGCAGTCAAACACACCCTTGCCCTCCTCTGAGTACAGGTTGAAGATAAAGTCAGTGGTGTAGTTTGCATTACATCCCTCATTCCTAAAACAAAAGCAGAGTAACATAAGAGACATTAGGTAAAAATTAACAATGTAAAAACCACGGTGACAATTTTAAAAATATCATGCCAATTCCCTCAAACCTCAGAATCAGTCCTCTTTTCACTGTGGTCTTCATCTTCTCTACCAGATGTTCCACATTAATCTACAAACAAATCATTTATTAGACCATTGAGTTTAAAAATATGAATTCATCCCTAATTTCTGAATTTCATTGCTTTATTTCCTCTCTTTTGTTCATTTGTAAGGATGCAGACAAACCTCAAGGTCATGAATGTTGAAAGGGTCTTCATAAATGTAGGCAGCATCAGCTCCAGATGCTAACCCAGCCATGGTTGCCAGGTAGCCACAGTATCCTCCCATAGTCTCAACAATGAACACTCTTCTCTTGGTGCCGGCAGCAGATTGCTTGATCCTGTCACATGTCTGCAAAAAGTAGGCGTGTGACAGGAGAGTCCAATGGTGAAAAGGACTTCTTTTTTTTTTTTTGAGATTAGCTTATGTTTTTCTGTGCTTTCAAAGAGAGGTTTACCGTGGTTATGGTGTTGAGAGCAGTGTCAGCACCAATACTGAAGTCAGATCCTGGAATGTTGTTGGACACAGTAGCAGGAACAACAACAATTGGAATACACAGTTCCTCGTACTTTTCTCTACTTTGCACCATCTCCAGACCTCCCATGAATGCCTGGTAGGAGGAAAGCAGAAGAACAATAATGCATTATTATTATTTGAGGGTAGACAGTAAAGTTCTAGCAATCCACCAGGAACATATTCAGGGCCAGTGAAGAGCTGCTAACCTCAAAGCCTCCAATAATGATAAGACCATGGATGTTAAACTTGGTGATAGACAGACTTATCTCTTCCATTACCTCGAATGGCAGTGATCTTTAAGGGAGAAAAAACACAAATCATCATAGATTATATTATGCCTGACTTGTAAGCTAAAACTAACCACACTTATATTAAATGTAAGTTAATGAACATTTAAATCACTGAAACATGGATGGTTATAACTGTATCGAGATGACTCACCTCTTTGTGCCAAGCATGGAGCCTCCCTTTCCAGTCCATCCTGCTACTCCAGACCAACCAATAGGCTCAATCTGTGCATTGACAATGTATGCATTGCTTTATCATTTGTGTAGGTTCAGCATAAAAACACGTAATTGCCTCACCATTAACCTCTTTGCTTGGTTATGTCTTTGCAAATTTTGTATTTTACCATCCCATGAGCCAAGCCATCAAAGCCATCGTGCACTGCCAGCATCTGGTGGCCCTGGAGGAGCCCGGTCCTGACAGCCGCACGTACTGCAGCATTCATTCCTGCACATGGAGCACCCACGTTCACTATGGCAATGTTGATGTTACTCTGGTAAAGACAAATTCAAAGGCATAGTTATTAGAGCAAACGTATTTTCCCAAAGAAATGATTTTGTGTTGGCAATAAAACAGTAAAAATGTTGTTCCTGACCTTTGTTTCTGGAGGGTGCACATGAGCCAGCATTCTATAAGTCTTCCAGTTGTTCTCAAAGCTCCTGTTGTCAAAGTAGCAAAAAGATGTGGACACTTGAATCCCAACATAATGCAAGACTTATAAATAGACAAAAAAATGTGCATTCCTCACTTCCCCCTGAGTTTCACTGCATCTTCATACCGGCCTTCAGCCATGGCTACTGTGACATCTTTAGTCTGGTATGGAAACAGGTGAATAGAATTTGATTCTGATATAATATGAAATAACAAACATAAATCCAGTTGGTGCTTGTGCAATGTGCAGTAGTTGTGAAGGTCAGCAAACCTCCTACAGTTAATGTCACATTGACTCTGTAATTCTATCTTGTGTTTGCTAAGGGATTGACTCACCACTTGCACGCACTCCATGAGAGGCAGCCTGACAGCCATGTTTCCAGACAAGCTGACTACACAGGCTGGGGTTTCTGGTGTGGCCTCCAGTAGAGCCATAACAGCCTCCACACCCATTCTGCTTGCCTGAATCATCACAATGACGGAGCTCATTTAACAAGAATGACATCACCAGATGAGTAATTGTAATGATCAACTGAGGTCTTACCAGGATTCTATCAAAAGCAGAAGGGGTACCTCCTCTCTGTACATGACCCAGGATGGTGGTACGAGTGTCAAAGCCAAGTTTCTTGGACACCAGCTGGACAGACGAATACCTTATGAACAATCTGCCTTAAACAACTTGAGCCTGTATCTACGTGCTGAGATATTGTGGTACTGCTATTACTGACCTGTTTGACATCATCACAGGTGATTGGTTTACCTTTGCGATCCATGGCTCCCTCCGCAACAATGATGATATTCAAACGGGAGCCACGTTCTCTTTGCTAAGGGGGGACAAAGCAAAGATTTAAGTTGAAGCCAAACCGATCATGAGAATGATGTAGGTCGGAGGACCAAATATTTACATCTGTCAATCTTCTGCACAGATGCCCCTCCCATCCATCTTCTGGGGGCATCTCTGGGATGAACACCCAGTCAGCGCCACAGGCCAGAGCTGTCACCAAGGCAAGGTAACTGGACAAATTGACAAATCATTAAAAATCTATAAATAATCATTCATATCTTCATCGACTTTTGTTATTAAAGAAAGACAGGTCATTGGCATATTAACGCAGCATTGTAAACATTTTGTCAAACAGCATCACATTATATATGTTTACATAACTTTAGAAGTTGATATAAAGTAAAGGTCAAAACACCCTTTTTGGCAAAATAGAATATATTATATTTTATTTACCTTTGCTGCCATTTGCTCATATAACTCCAAACAGACAATATGAATACAGTTTTATAACCCTTCACACGGATGTCATCACGGCACCTTCACAAGCTATACTCACCCACAGTGTCTGCCCATTACCTCCAGGATGAAGGTCCTCTGATGACTGCAAAAAGACACATTTTTGGAGAAGTCTTCAAATGAGCTTTCTGTTTTATCCTTCTTAATATATTAAATGTTTGCAGGTGCACCTCTGCGCTGTGGTAGTGATAGCATCCACTATTTCTATGATGCGATGCAGGGCAGAGTCAGTGCCGATGGTCATGTCTGTTCCACAGAAGTCATTGTCAATGGAGCCGACCATGCCAACAATGTTGAGGTGGGAAGAATTCTTGGCCTCATTTGCTGTGATTTTTCCTGAGAACACATAAAGAATTCACCAGTATGCTAATGGTAAAAATCACACAATTGTATATTCAGTATCAGTTCTGCACGTATGATGTGGTGGATTTCCCGGGTCACATATCTCACCAGTTTTAACCAGGTCTGCCAACAGTTCTTTCCACTCTGTTCTGAACTGGTTGGCACCTGTCAGACTGCCATCACCTCCAATAACGCAGAGATTGGTGATACCGAGCTTGACCAAGTTGCATGCAGCCTTGGTGCGGCCCTCCTTAGTGCGGAAGTCCTGACAGCGGGCACTACCGATCACAGTTCCGCCCTGAAGTGTCAGGCAAGTGGGAAGGCGTATTAGTTACAGACATGTATGACAGGGAGACGAGTGAGGAGAAGGGGTGGGATCATCTGAAACCTAAGCACTAATGTCGAGGGTTCATGAAGTATTATTGTCTAATGAACTTTGGCATTTAACTAATCATTGAACCAACAGCACAGCACCATATGCACAAAGCTTAGACTGTAGTTACAAGTAAAAAACTGCATACAGTATGTAATAAATATACAGTCTAAGATGTCTGGATTTTTGCAATTGTTCTCACCAGCTGCAACATCATTGACACACTCTCCCAAGTAGCAGGACGGATGTTGTCACCCCCATCCACCAGACCCTGGTAACCCTGTCAGCAAACAAAAACAACACAAAACACGATATTACCTCCTAGAAAAAAGGTAATTGCTGGGAGGTAGCTGTAGCCTTAACAGTACAGGCAAGCTGTTACTCTAGCATAGACAGCGAATCTAGCAAGTAGTGAGTTAGCAGAATTATTTAATGCAATACTACTGATGACAAATAGCTTATCAGAAGTTAATTTTATGATTGATTAATTGTTTATACAAATTTTCAAGCTAAAAGGGCAAACACGGCAATGTTTTTGTTGTTTGGGAGCATTTGTTGCTGCTTTTTAACTTTCAAATTTTTATTTTGTTGGAAAGAGAAATGAAGAATTGTACTTGTTTATTTATATATTTAATTCAAAAGTTAAACTTTGTTGTACCTGCACAAATAGGGAAAAAAACTAATAAAACATAAAAAAATTTTAATTAAAAACACCCTTTACCTCATGGACAAAATACACCTTGGCTCCAGTGTACAGACCCACTCGAACTGTGGCCCTCACCGCTGCATTCATACCTGTAGGAACAGCATATGTTGCTTCATACAAAAATACAGCATCCTTGTGAAGGGGGTTGGGAGTTTACATAGTACATTTTTAGTTAAAAAAACCCCACCTCAAACTAAATGTCAAACAGTAACGTCAGAGGAAAGAGCATCACTGAGAAAACCTTAAACTCTGATACAGAAGTATTCCAGATGCAAATGAGGTCGAACAGCTGTCCAGCAGCTCAAGCTTGTCCATGCAGCAGGACAGTAACTCCAAGCATAACAACAAATTTACAACAGAAAGGCTAAAAGGTGAAAGTCCAGACTTTAATCTGATTTAAATGGTGTGGCGGGATCATAAGAGAGCTGTATATAAACAAATTCCCTTAAACCTCAAAAAACTAAATGATTTAAAGAAGAGTGGGCCAAAATCTTTCTATAAGAATGGAAGAGACTGATGATGTCATATAAATAAAGGTGGTTCTGCAAGCTAGCGAGTAATACTTAATTTTCCATGCACTGTTTCGCGTGCATTTTTTGTATGTGTGTGTTGTTTTTTTTAAAGACATGATGTAGAAATATGTTGTTCCTCTGAAGTTGTAGTTACCAAATTCTAAGACCTGGTCGGAGCGGATAGTTCTTAATTTGTCCTCTTCATTCATTCGTTCATTCATTTTACATAAAATGTTTTGGAAAACAATACAGTATACAATCAAGGCTGACGGCGTCCTATCAAATTCCCCTGATTTGAACAGTCTAAACATAGTTTTCTATAAAGTTCCAACTCAACTAACAACAGAAGATGAATAAAAAATAAACACAATATTTTGGTAAATACTTTCTTTTGTACTATTTCTATATTTGTACATCTATATTTGAGTTAAATTCAGTTTTTATCACATGAATTAATAATTCAGTTTTTTTACTCAAACCCCTGCATCTTCTACTAATATTTGAGATTAAACAATAAACTGAGATCAGAGATGGTTTGTTTTCGCCCCTAATGCAACAAGTACTTTTAAACTTCATCTCAACTAAACACCACAAGACTAAATCTAATATACATCTCCCTTTCACTACATGTATTCTCATTTGATCCTTTTTTATACTGCAGGCTTGTTGAGCACTTTGGACACTTGGTGTTGTTAAATAAACTTGGCCTTGACCTACTGGATGAGCTGGCTTTTAAGCTTGATTTGTAAAATCATAGAATTGAAAGATGGCCCAGTTTCTTTTCATGTGATGAACTCCTTGGGTAAATTCATTATGTGATTTAAAGGAGGACAAGGGAATTACATCTTGTCTAGTAAAATGACCAGAATACACCCTCTCTTTTAATTTGCCATTCCCGTGTGCTTGTCGGTTGGTCCATCTATTGCAGTTGCACTCCCCTCCTACTGCCCGCCCCATTGTAAAAAAAACAAAACAACTAGAAGCACACAGAAAGCACATACTTCTGCCAAGCCATTGTAATTTTGATTTGGTCTATGATTGTGGGCATTATTTTTGAGTTAGAAGTTTTAATGGAAAATGATCCCTATGTCCTCATAGCAAAGAATCCTTAAAAATAAATTCCTGGATCCAGGCGGTGATCCGGATCACCCCCAAAGTCTAATCACTTGTTCCTTATTCCATTTCTGAGATTTCCAAAAAATGTAATCCTAATCTGGCTATAACTTTTTGACACGACAGACAGACAGACAGACAGACAGACAGACAGACAGACAGACAGACAGACAGACAGACAGACAGACAGACAGACA
>JAOXYM010000003.1:26346176-26357148 GCA_028567055.1 Leptatherina wallacei | reverse complement strand
CACACACACACACACACACACACACACACACACACACACACACACACACACACACACACACACACACACAGATTCATTCCTCTTCCAGACTGTCTGATCCTGTCCCCCCGGGGAGGTGTTAGTCAGGAGGAATCTGAGGGGCTTCGTTTGGACACCAAAGTGTGGATAGTAATATTTTTTCGTCTCCCATCAATGCAGACCTACCCACCAAACCAAACCAAAACACACACGAACAAACACACACATACAAACACATACAAAGCCACCCACAGGAAGAAGTGTCAACACAGTGAAGGTGCATGTGTAACAATGAGTGTTGTTATCACGACGGTTCACTATCACACCAGATCCGACCCAAATCCCTCAGCTCTTCACGGTATCCCAGAATTGACAAATAGCGCCAGAGGTAGAAAGCTTGTTAGAGGTTTGTTATGAAGAAGAAGAAAAGAATTCTCTATTTTAAAGAGATTGTTGATAAATTGCAGCAATATTTATGGATTATTTGAGGGTTACATAAGTAAATACTAATAGTCAGAATTATGTGACTGAAAAAAACTAAACCCGAAAAAAAACATATATATTTTTTTTAAAGAATGTAAAATCTAAGCACAGTTGACATGGACATAGATAAAACAGTTGATATGACGGGATGGAAAAGAGACAGTCTGTGTCTGTTGCCGGATCAATATAAAGTGGTGTTGTGACACCATATTCTGTCTGGGGGCCTATCAGAAAGAATGTCAACACCCTCTGGGGAGACTGACCTCACCAAACGTCTCCACAAAACAGACACACACAGCCCCCGTGTCACCTTTTTTACAATTCATTATTAACGAGCTTGCTGGGCCTCATTAGCAGAGAGGAGCACAATGCTGCTTCCACAAACAAAACAAAATGCTCCACAACAGTAATTGCTTTCTTTCTCCATGTCTCCGCCTCCAAGCTTCCTTCTTCAGCTGACACCTGCTGTGGAGAAGTTTAACAGGAAACAAATACACACACACTAGAGCTGTCCATCGAGCATCATTCAGTATTTCTTTACAATGAAGTTATTCATTGCTTAAACTTGTCTAAACTTTAAGACAGTAGACACATCTTACGAAGTGCAACCCCCTTGCATTTGATTCTTTTCCTATCTCCATTTATTTCCATATACATCTTCAACACCCATAATAAAAGAAAACCTGCTTTAAAAAGACAAAATCAATCAAAAGAATAAAGAAAAACATAAAGGAGTAAATAGGATAACAGAGGTGGGAGAAAAACAGCAGGAGCAACAACAAAAATAGGCAAAATAGACAGAAGGGATGCTCCGCTGCTCGGCTGACACACATGGGGTCTCTACAGACTGAGAGGATGTGAGGAGAGGAAGGGAAAGAAAGACAGAGAGCTGTGTGGTGTGGCAAGCAGCATCCACCCCTCCTCCTTCGCATAGAACTGTATGCTTGGCTTCTCCTGGTTTCTTTAGCATTCCTCTCCATCCTCCCCTAAAGCCTGGGAGAGGACCGAGGCAGACAGCAGGGCTTGTCATAGTCGCAGGCCTCGGTCCAAGCAGTATGTGTGTGGCGGAGTTTGTGTGTGTGTGTGTGTGTGTAGTAGTAGGAGTAGCAGTGCACATGAATCTATACTGTATTTTAATGTGTTTGAAACGGTGTGTGTGTGTGAAATTAATTTGTAAAAGTAATGGTGCTAATTTGTCTCTGCATGCCTGCATGTTGGCTGATCTCATGGATTATTCATACTTTGTAAGTGATCTCCATACACTAAATACTACATCATAATCGACAAGTAGGACTGATTCAAACCTTAATCATTAAAATAATTTTCCTCAACTAAGGCCAAAGTACAGCCTAAACTAATCACAAGACCACAGCTGAAAATAACAAGCAATTTCATATTTTACCGTTATACTAATTTATGCACTTACAAACAACTGTGGGAATAATTGTGCCTGTAATGTATTGATTAAGAAAATCTGAATATAAATATAATGTTACACAAGCTGCAAATAATTTCTTTTTCCCCCAATTTTGTTTACTTAAGGCTCAAAATGCTAGTTTAAGCATAGACGGATGATAACTGGTTAGAGTCCAGTCAGACAGAGTTCACTTGGTCTTGCTATATTCATGTCACCTGTCTCTTACCTACACTGTTGTTTACATTCAAATAACTCGCCAGGAAAGATGAAGCCAAACACCTAAACAACTCCTAAACAAAATAATCCCAGTATTACGAATGATCTCAGTCAGCGATCACTGTTCTGTAAACTTGTAAGGTGAGAGGATAAAGTAATAGTTAGCAAATGTTAACTTTAAATTGATGCTTACTTCCTTGACCCATGTAGCGATGCAACATGCATGTGCTTTCACAAAATGTGACAACGTGTAAATGCAACTGACTCAGATCCTGGGTTGGCTGGGATTTTCATCTTCTCTCTGTTCTAGGTTTTTCAAAGAACTTTCTCTCTAAAAGTCAAAAGAAATGCATGTTTAGAAAACTAGTGATTCTAAACTGGCTGTAGATAAAAGCATGCATGATCATGTCATATGCAGACTGTACTCCCCCTCTTGTCCACTATCACTTGGGCTGAGGTCTTTTTATCTAAAAAATCTAAACATAAAAATAAATACAATTTCACATCAGCCATACTTACAGTGTCTCAACAGATTTCTTTCATTGTTCAAAGGATTTTTTTAATGTATTTTGGGAGTTATTTCACTGTTTAGAGCGACCCTACATGCGAACATCATCATTGCAAATGGCATGAGACAAAGGCTACGTTTATTCTGCAGGTCCTAACGTTCAATCCAATTCATTATCTGATACCTGATTTTTTATTTTTTGGGGTTGTTCACATTATAGTGTAAGTGCAACCTCCATCAGACTCCAGCATGAACAGTCTATGGCCCCGAAGCAACCAATATAGGCAGAAGAAGACAAGACATCATACAGAGCTCGTCGTGTTTTCACCTCCCACCTCCTCTGGTGCAGAGTTGTGACGTCTGTTTCACATGAAATGCAATGTGACCATTCAGACTGAAGTTGCTTTGACACACACAAGGTATCTGATCAAGGATCACATATGAAAGTGACCTCTGATTAGGAAAATTGGATTTGTGCAGTTAAGCTTAGACCCCAAACCCCAAAAAGTGTGTATATATATATAAAAAAAAGTCAGATTGGGGTGGTCATTCTTGTCAGCAGTGTGAACGTTGCTTAACTGATTTGCTTTGTTTCCCACTTCATGACATTCAAAAAAGAAACAATAACAAGTAAAAATAGGCCCTGCGATAGACTGGCGATCTGTCCAGGGTGTACCCTGCCTCTTGCCTTCTAATTACTGGTATAGGCTTCAGCTCCCCCACAATGTTGAATTAGAATAGGCGGTATAGAAATGAAGAAATAAAGGATTAACTGAAATGCAAAATCCAGTCATCCTCTTCAAACATATGTTCCAGTTTTGTCAGAGGAGTATAAAACTGTGCTAATGGCATCCTGAAATAGACTTGAAAACATATAAAATGATTATAATCCCTTGCATTTCATACCAGATTGGATTAAACCAGTGTTTAAATTCTGTTTCGCACCGTAATGAAATGAGGGGACCCAATCTTTCTCACTACTTGATCATTTATTGTATGTATAACTGATGTTTGTATGTGTACTTGCCTTTTTGGACCCCAGGAAGAATAGCGGCTGTTGATGGATGCAGCCAATGGGGATCCAAATAAAATACACAAAATAAACTCCATTTTGCTGATGTTGCTAATATCTGTAACAGATAAATACATGAAAACATCAGACATGGTGTAGAAGCTTTCTTTAGGTGGATGGTGGTATAAAATGTCATTCCGGTAGCAAAGGTATGGAAACAAAAAATGTAAAAATGTAAAACTGCTTGTGTAAGTGTGAGTATATATGTATTTCCTCATTTTGTGTACCATCATGTATATATTACATGACTGTGTGACTTGTCATTGTGCGCAATCTCAGCTTGTTGACAGTATTGACAGAAAAGCTCCCTAGACTTGTGAAAGCTTAAAAACTCACACCAGGGACTTTGGTTGCATGCACACGGCCTTTGTCAACTATCTTCTCTCCCATATCTATAAATTATTCACCAAGCTTTGATTGACAGAACAGAGATTCTAATGACAAAAATGTGGTGGGAGGACCCTCAGCCCTGTCGCTGTGTGTGCGTAAGCACGAGTAAAGTGTAACTAGGTACCATGTCTTCGCATGTATCTACGTGTGTGGATAGGACTGTATGGAGAAGCTAATTAGTATCGGTGCTGCTGGACAAGAGGAATGATTCGGCCTCTGCGTAATTAATTAATGGTGGGAAAAATGACACTCTTAGAACTTCAACACCTACAGTCATTAACAGGCTAGATGAAAGTTTAGCTCTTACATTCATAAACCTTAGCAACAAAAAAAGAATCCCAGAATAAAATGAAGGGGCACTTGTAAAACCAAATAGGCTACTGTACAAGAAAAATGTCACCAATTGACTCTGTAGCCACTCTCTACGCTCCTAGGTATTTCACTTAAGCCACTTTTATCCCTAAGCAACAATATTTATCTTAATTTTTGAATTACTTTCAAATGAACCATCATCTTGATATTTCATGAAAAAAAGACAGCTTTCTAAATGGGAATCTTTTGGAGGCAGAGGGGGTTTGGAGTAACCACTTAGAGCTGCCATGGGAGGTACTGCAATTTAAGTCACTTGTTTAGCAAGTTTTGCAACCTGCTCTCCCCCCCACTTACACCTGTATTCAGTCCTTTTCAACAGTCCCTGTAAGTACTGCACTGAAAAATGATTAGTCCCAAAAGGAAATCATGTTGTGGTGGTGTTATCTATTTATTCATCTATTTTCTCTCACCTTGTCTTATCATAATATGATATTATATCAATTCAGTGGATAACGATTTGATGTTTGCTGATATCAGAAATTCTGCCCCAGTATAATTTGTATTTCATTCAATGTGAAAGCCAGTGGTTGAAATGAGAAAAATCAAATAATTTCTAAATTGTTTAACTTTTTTTTATCACAACCTTTCAATGCCACTGGGAGTCTTTTAGCTGTGCACAGCAAAGCAAACAGACAGAAGGGCAGATGACACAGATACGATGAAGTTTCTATCTCCCTTACCTGTCGACTTTCTCTTTCTCCTCTCAACAACCCCCACAACACCTCTCCCTGTCTCCCTCTCTGTTACCTTGGAGTCTGGCCGTCATGCTCCTGTGGCTCCACTCTAAAGGTTACGCTGTGTACCCACCGTCACTGCCTGTCACTCCCCCCACCACCACGAGTCACACACTGTACACACACACACACACACACTCCATCAGTTGCAGACCTGTCCTGTCAAAGAAATCTTTAACCTACCTACTGTTTGTGTTTAAAAGAGAACATTGAGCTGAATGAAAGACTTGTTCAAGAAATCTTGTTATAGAGCATGTGAGAACATGATTACATTCTTCTGTGAACCTATGCAGTGTCACATGTCTTGTATGCAAGTATTTATATGATACATTGAACATTGTAAGGATATAGCATATCCTTACAATGACTAGACAGATACATGAATGCAGCATCTGCCAATTCTAGCTATTTGCGCAGCAGGTCCTTCTACAGGGAAACTGACATACTACCGCCAAAAAAAGCATGTAGAAGAAGAGTTCAGTTCAGAGTTTAACAAAGAAGAAAAACGTGAAAGAAACCATAGATTAAGTTGTAGATGTTCTTAAAGAAGTTTGAGAGTGCACTTTTGAGAATGGTAGATCATAGTTATGATACAATGCCAGAAAATGCATGAATGGATCATCTTAATATAGCAAAAGTATGAAGAGGCAAAGCAGTTTTGGGCAGCACAAAAGTAGACAAAAAACACTTGTGAGACTTCTCCCTGATGAAAATCCCCTGAAAAACATAGGTTCTTGGAGTGATTGCAAATGTTGCTTGTTTGCTTGTTGTTTAATCATATTCATGTTAATGCAAATTTGTTGCTAAATAGTAGGTGGATAGCATTTGAGATGGTTACTCTTTCTAACTTGACTGCTAGATGTGAGTCAGTATTGCATGTCGATACTTTAACAAAGACTCAATTAAACTGGAATCACAGGAACATTTTTTAATTTTTTGTAGCAAACCAGAAGAGTCAACTCCTGTTGGGGAGAGAAGATTCTTCGAGTAAGTATTTAGCTGCTCCTGCTTAGCTCTGCTGAGTATTCGTGCAGGCAGGGTGGGACTTTTTTAATAGGCACACCATGCAGCCAATTACATGCAAGGATAGACAAGGATCAAACCATCATATGATAAAGGTAAGGGGGACAGAAGACAGCGAGTATAATAGTTCAGGACAGGATCAGAGAAAGACAGAGAGAAACAGAAGATCTAGATTTAATGCAAGCATGTCATTGAAAGTGAAAAAATGAGTGAAAACTGGAAAAAAAAAGTACGGTTTGGCTGCATTTCAATTAAATAGGAGACGGGAAGGGTGAGTGCAGAAGTTGTAAAATGAAAAATATGCATTAATTTAAAGCTGTCATTCAAATGTTTAAACAGTAGTTACTGAGAGAAAAACAGCAACATAGTAAGGTTTTTATGAAAGCACAGAACAAAAATTGCTAAATTGTGTTTGAATATAAGACTCGGTTTTAGACCAGTTGAAGAACCATTTGGGAACTGTAAGAGCTGGCTCTTGAACCAAGCCAAAAGAGACAACTCCCTAATCTCTGGAGTTAAGTCTCATATTCTTCAGTATTTTCTTAAGATTTGGTGCTGTACAACTGGGCTATTTATGGTGAAAATTTTGTGTGACTTGGAATTTTCAGTCTTTAGTTCCATTGTAAGTTCCTGAAACAAACCAAAGATTGCAGCTTTCTTTAAAAAAAAAAATTAACAGCCTTATTTTGACTAGGATTTTTTCTTTTCTTTTTTTTCCATTTATGGTGTAAAATCCAAAATTCTTGCAAACATGGTCTATGCTCTTTATGGCTTAACTAGACTAGTTTCTTCCATTTTTTTAATAGCAATTTGGGAAATATAGCAAAGTTATTTTACTGTGAGGCCACCAGTGCAAGCATTAGCTCAAGCTGATAGTAGAGAGCCCTCTACTAGAGCACAATCAATGGTCCAATACACCTGGCTGAATAAAGCCCTTTCACACAGGTAGGGCTCCTTGTTGGTTCCCAAACCTAATTTTGAACCAGCCGCTGCATTCAGACTGAAAAAGGATAGGTTTACTACATGGAGGACTTAAGCTCACAGATGATCAACCATTTTGCTTCAACAGGTACTTCCATGGAGTAAATTCCTCCTACTTTGGTTCTGCTTAAACTGGTGTGAACGCAAGCTTTTTTTTGCCAGAAACCACCAAGGTTCTGAGACTCCAGAGCAGAGCTAAAACCAGAACCATGACAGTGTCTGTTTGAACTAAAAGGAGCTGAATTTCTTAAATTTGAAAATGTTACTTGCACACAAAAGTTTCCCCAATGTTCAGACCAATGACTGTAAAATATATGGACAGACCCTCCATCACGTGACCTGTAGGTTTCTGAAGAGCTGAATTGAGGCTCGGTGGGCGGTTCCCACCTTCGCCATCTTGGCAGCATCACGAGTCTCATCACTCCCAGAAAATACAAAAATGGGTGATGAGGAAGCGCTGAGAGGGGGGCTGTGTGTGTGGGGTCGAATGATTGACACCCATCAAACTCTGAGATGCCTGTAGCTAAGAGTTAACCAAGCTAACCCAGAGCTAACGGAAGTTAACAAGCTAACAGAGGTAAGCGGGCTAAAGCTCAGGCGGGCTCTTAGCCGGATAAAAACCGTGGCTGTGCTACCCTCTGCATCCTTGCTGCCGGATATCTGGCACCTTTCAATCCAAAGGACACGCCCTGAAGAATTTCAAGACTAAATAACATCTAAAAGAATTAGCTATAAAAAAAATTCCCTCCCTCCACAGTTGTCACAAAGGTAAACTTGACCTATCAATCCTAAAAGGTTTTTTTGTACCAGGCTGTAAACATTTTTATTTCTGCTGTGAAAATGACCTTTTTAACATGGGAGTCTATGGGAATTGACTCTCTTTTGTAGCCAGCCCCTAGTGGATGAGGGGTGAACTGCAATTTTTGGCACTTCTGCATAGGCTTCACTTTTCTCCGCTGGAGGTTGCCCTTGGTTCAGAAAAATGTTTGTACTTTGAAATGTAGCTCACAGCTAATAACCCTAATGTTTAGTGCATGACATACTACAAAAACATGATGTTCTACGTAAATACTACGAAAAGTGCATGACAAACTGCGATTTGGTATTATTATTATTACTACTACATGAAATCATTAAATTATGATTTCACGTAGACTTCAGTTTTTAGTTTTTCCTGTATATCAGAAGCTGTTTTCACCTGGTATTATGGCCTATATTTTCCTTCCTTTGCTGCACCCCCTCTTCAAACTGCAAACCAGCCGTCTTCTGTTGGGCTTCTTGAGTCATTTTTGTGTCACCATAGTCTTGCTTATTAGTTTATGTATATTTGCAAAGGCATTTCAGAAAACCAATAACTAAAAAAAAAATCTTTCTGAAGCTGGAGACTGCTTTCTACAGCATGAATTATATCAATATGCATACCCACTCAGTGTTTATGCACAAATTGGAATTAAACAGTTTGCTTTTTAATCATCCAGCGAATAAAACTTTGAACTGAGTGTAATTAGGTTAATCTAATTCCACACACCTGACATATGCTTTAGAAAAAAGAAAGAAAATGACTATCTAAAATCCATATCTTACATGCAGCTGCTCGCTCTGATATCTGAGATGTTCTCTGTTGCTTAAACAATAATTGTGTGTATTCATATATGTCTGTCTCTACTCTCTTTTCCTCTCATCCTTCTACCCCCTTCTGTCTCTCCTTCATTCCTCCTCTCTGAGGGCCATCCTTGGAGCGTTCAAGCGCTCTGACGACATGCACTGCTGAGTTCTCAACATCTTGTCTCGTCACGGCAATTACACACACGCGCGCACACACATACACTTACTCATATACTCAGTACAGTCTTTTATATTACTACTATTTTAAAAATGGCATTTTTGGATGTTTCATAAAGACAAAAACGTATTTTATCTTGACTCAACCTTATACAGACTCTCTCACAGAGCAACGGGACTAGTTGAACTCAGTAGTGAGCAGCTGGTCTAAGAGGTCAGGCAAGGGATCAGTCGCTGACCCCCGCCTCACTAGTGCAAAAGGATAAGGGTTAATTAACAGCAGACATAAATCACCCCTTATGAATGATTCATATCTTCCCCGTCTATAACCAGTGTTTAAAACACATGGAAGGAGATGGAGCAGAGACAAATTACTCAGATCCAACAGTATCAGCACTGCATTTCTCTCACAAGTTCTGCAATGCATAGTCTGACAAAAGCGGAGAGAAAGGTTAATGATATAATTAATTAGAAATTCCCTAAAATGAAGGTGCACACAGTAGGCAAAAATAGGAGACAATGCACACAGAGACACTGTGGAAGACTGCCACTGAAAGAGACAAATGACCAGACAGGAGAAGGGGAGCAAGTTTGTTCAGCTGAGATTTACGGTCTTGTGTGCAGCAAACAATAATGTGCCAGGTAAGAGCTTTGACATATGTTTAGAAAATAATTTTAAAATGGCTGTCTGGTCTTTGCTTTTTCAGCATATCACCCCCCCTCCTCTCCTCCTGCAAATCCCACCCTATACAAGGTAAGTCTCCGTGTAGTTCTTATACAAAAGGCTGTGCATTGGTGAGGGACAGCAGTGACGGCTGAATCACGGATCAGGTAAAGTGGCAGTAACAAGCCAGGCTATGGCTCTAGGACATGACCCTAAGCAGAATACACCGGTGGAAGTGCCTTAGCTGTTCTTTTATTTTCTGTGTCTCCTGACTGCAGCACCATTTCACGAGCTAGTTATAATATTACACCATTTATTCTGTCCACCACTACCTCCTCTGGGTCCAGTCCTTGCCCTGTATTCCCAACTAGCACTGCAAATTCTCACCTGCTTCTGGTCCTGAGTCATGTTCACTTTTAACTGTGTCAAGAAAACTATCATAGAATGTCTTCTCATCCCTCGACAGCCTCCCTTTGTCATGGGAGTCATTACCTTAAACAAAGTTTGGTGGGCTTTTTTAAATCTTTGAATTGTCCAAAGCCTTAAAACAATAGTGGCGTCTTTTTTTCCCCTAAGTGAGTTTTAAAAAAAGAAAAGAACAACAAAGATATTGAGGTTTAACAAGCAGTCAACTTATGCCCTCAAGGTATTTACTGACTGTTTGTGAAGCTGAGACAACAGCAGTGTAGATGAAACCTAAGAAATGATGCCGCCTCTGTAGCACATGTGTAAGGTTAATGACTACTAGAGGGCAAGTGAACAAGCAGGCTACTAATTGAATGTTGGTTTAAGAAAAAGAAAAAAGAAAAAGAAAAAACACTAAGCGATTAGCAGAGAAGTGGGGCATAACTGACGATAGTCTGGACAGACAGCTCTTCTCAAATCAGTATTGCCACCTCATCTCCCCTCCCTCCATGCCACTGCTTGTGACCCAGAAATCCCCCTCTCAGTCTCAGGACACCAACTCTGCCTCAGTTCCTAAAGTGTCAGTAAGGAGTGAGGGGACTTAACTAACGAGTCAGGAGAGAGGATGCACAAAATATTGCTTTACTACTCAGCACCTGCAATAAAAAGACTCGATACATAGGGTTAGGGGTTACAAAAGTACAAATACTTTGTTAACTTGCTTAAGTAAAAAAAATTGGGTATCTATACTTTACTGGAGTAATTATTTGTCAGCCGACTTTTTACTTCTATCCTTACATTTTCATGCAATCTGCACTTACTCCTTATATTCCAGAATGCTGCTGCTCGAGTCCTCACTAAGACCAGGAAAGTGGATCATATAACACCAGTTCTCAGATCTTTACAC
>JAOXYM010000003.1:26314258-26335303 GCA_028567055.1 Leptatherina wallacei | reverse complement strand
ATAGATAGATAGATAGATAGATAGATAGATAGATAGATAGATAGATAGATAGATAGATAGATAGATAGATATTTAAATGCCTTAACAAATCTAGTGTTTCCTTTACTATGGCTCCAACAGTATTCAAATTGACTTTGTGGTTGCAGTTAAACTAATTTCATTACGAATATCCTATTTCCGAGCAGAGGTCTGAAAAATAGGCTCAGAGGTTTCTTGAAGCTAATTTAGGGGTTTAAGGGTTAATATGGGTATAGTTTTACTTTATAACATGTACACGGCTAACTTAAGTACTATTATTTAAACATCTGACCAAAACTGTTTCCTTTGCTGTGGTTTAACAAACATTGACAATACTGTCTCAGTCAGAAGGTTGACTGAAAAGAAAGGCTTGTAATAATTAACCTGGATCTTCGTCTTTGGAAAAGAAAGCCCAAACACCCACTCCATCAGGCTAACACCCTCTAAAATTGGCGGCATGTAAACTTTTGATGGCTTCTGTGCAGTCTAATTTGTCGGTAAAGTAGATACTTTCCTATAAGTTAATCTCCTAGTCGTATCCTTTGAGTCCATTTGTGCTGGTTATCACATAATTTATCAACAACAATTGCTTTAGATGATACAAATAAATCAATTGATATCTGGATATGCTCCGTTGTGCTCTTCTGTTTGGAAATGACAGATGATATATGTTATTGTTTTTACTTTTGACAAAGAAAAAAACTAAAACACAGATCGTTAGAAGTCACTATGTTCTGCTTTACCATAAAGAGTATGCAGTGTCAGTTTATTTCTAGCTTTTTCCTGGAAAGCAAAAGTTAATCATGTGTGCTGTCACATGAGATCCTTGTCCTGTAGATATTAGCATAGGGTACGCTGCATTTGAAAAATAAAAACAAAGTAAATATATGATATATCTAGAAAGGACCAGCTCGTCCTTCCATGCAGAAATGCAACCAACATGCTTAACAACTGCATGTAATGCTGTGACTGCAACATTTTCATTACCCCTGCTGCCTCACTGTCTCATTCCTTCTCTGGTTTTTATTCTGTCCTTCTCATGCACTGTCAGACCTCTGAGATTGGAGGTCAGGTTAATACCTTTTCCAAAGCCACTTACTTGGCTTGTATTTGTGTCTCGCTGTGTTGATAGCACCTCCACATTGAATGACTGGGTTAATACCATGGTAACCTCTCTGATCACATGCTGACTCCCTGCTCATGTACTGATTGGTTTTACTGATTGTTTTAAACAGACAGATGTACAGTCCTGTTGGTAATTTACTTCTGTCCAGTCTTATCTATCTCACTGTGCAGTTTTCTGGAAGACTAGTTTATCAACAAGAATGAGTCATTCCACTGTATAGGACTGGTTGTCATAACAATAGGGGAAGACCCTGGGTTTAAGCCACCATGCTGAAAAACTATAATAAGAAAAAGATCAAGTTATATCAAGATCAACCAGACAAAATTATAAATGACTCTTTCTGTTATTTTTTGTAATCTATCCTCTTCCCTTGCTCTGGATGGTGTGGTCATAGAAAGGTTTTTTGATAAATTCTCCAAACCATAGTCCTCATATTTATGTTATGTTCTGACTTCATTGGTTTGTATGCCTCCATCCTGCATAAAGGAGCTTTTAATCTGTCTGTAGTTGCTTCTTTTCTTTGTTTTTTTTTGGTAACTTTTTCCCCATGAAGTCTCAGCATATCCCCATGACCTAGAGAGCTTAATACTCTACAACTTGAGAAAAACGTGCACAAATGCACAAAATACAAGCAAATAAGAAACATATCGACATCAGTTTGAGAACATATATGGTGCAAATCATGACAACAAATGCAAGTACAGATATTTGCTGGAAATTATCAACAAATGCAAACCTCCCACAAATGATAATAGCATTAATATGCTGTTTTGCTTATCAAGAAAAACTAAAATGCATCACAAACATGCATATTTTAATAATGTAATATTTTTTTATAATAATAATCTGTAAAAAATTTGCTTTGAAACCAAAAACATAATGACCAATAATGTCATTCTGGAATGAATATTCTGGAAAATGCTCTTCTTTAATTTGGTTGAAGGCAAATATTGTTAATTCATTTTCTTATTTATCGAGGGATTGGATATGTTAACCTGAAATAAAACCTTGTATCACTTAGAGCTTACGGTATCATTTCCCCCTTCACATTAATAATATCTTTGCAGCTCAGACAGCTGAAGGTCAGGAAGCAGAGTGTATATCAGTCAAGGGTAAGAGAAAATATGTAACATGTAATTTGGTTAATAACCAAAGATGAAGTTGCCTTATGTCAGCTAAAATTTCAGACTGCACAAGAGAAAATATATGTTTTGCATGAAAACTTGAAGTTTGATTGAAGAGAAGATATAATGCAGACAAGATGATGGAAGCAGAGTCAGGGACCCACATTATAGCTTCAGAGCTTATACAGTCATCACCTTAGTTAATATTTTATGGGGCTCTTAAAACCTCATTCTCTCTAAATTGTCTTTCCTTCTTGGCAATTATAATTGAAATGCAGGGGGCCTCCGAGTGTTTCACCACTGTGCCAGAGCCAATATGTAAATTATATGTGTATGTATGCACATATATATGCATGTTAGCATTCATGTACCTAGGACAAGGGTGAAAAAAGAAATATNNNNGTGAAAAAAGAAATATATATATATATATATATATATATATATATAATTTATTTTTTTATTATTTTTTTTCATTTGCCAGTTTTGTTAAAAAAAACACAGAGACCAGACTGTTCCCCCCTTTCTGACAAGCAGTAGTTATTTTCTATCTCCAAATGCAAATGTGACCAAAGGCTTGGCATCTGCCTGAGGGCTCAGTCGGCTGACAGTATGCATCCTGGGGAGTGATCTATTGATCCATATTCAATATCTGCTACACTCTCCAGCTCAGTAAAGTTGAGAGATGCATAAATAAGGAGCAGAACTGACAGTGCATACAAGTATAGTAGGACTGAGTGCGTAAATGGTTTTACTTGGCTCTTTTTGTATGAATGCACCCAGACCAACTTTTTAAAAAAAAAAAATACAATTGAAGCAGGATTAATCATAATAGCTGTGGCGATTTAGACTATCTGTGAGACACAACTGAATATAGACTGACAAAAAGAAACACCTGAAATTAGCATATAAACAAGTAGAAACAATATCCAATCTGAGAATTAATCCATTAATGCTATGAATGTGCGGCAGGGAGAGAGAAAGAAAGAAGAAGAAAGAGACCAAGAGGATGTGGAGGAGGGGAAGTGTCAGCATCAATACATCTTCCATCACTAATGAGGTCTGAAAGCTACAAAAACACAAAAATTGACAACAAACCCCAAGAATGCCACTCATTTCCTTTTCTGTCTTCATCTTCCTTCATGATGTGCTCCAGTCTCACATCTGCATAGCCCACATCTCCTGTTTATACACTAATGCCTTTTCACACCTGCTGTTCTTCTTATAGCTTTATCTTATTCCACTTGAAAATGGCTAAAGAAAGCTCAAGTTCTCCAAATGACCTGCTGCAAATGGCTTGCTGCAGCCGGTGGAAGGTAAAGCAAGTCAATTCTTACAATTTGCAGGAAAATGGGAAATTATTAAAAATTAAACCATAATTTCAATATGAGTCTAATTTAAACATAGCTTTAAGAAGCTGTAAATCCAACAGAAAGCATTTCGGCCATTAATGCTGATTGTGTCCTTTTTTTGTCTTAACGTGGCACAAATAAATTGTCAATAATTAAACGGAAACGAGAAAACGATTAAAGTATTAAATAAATGTAGTCATTTGATTCAAAGGTCACATGCAGGATGGGACGCTGGATCCGCGTGTGTGTGAGAGAGTGTGTGTTATAGGGAGGGCGGGGGGAGAGGTTGTAGGCAGATGCTGGGGAGAGAGAAGCAGGACAGAAAATACAACAAGTGACTGAACTGTTGCTCTGCAATTTAAAGTGGCTGAGCTCCGACATTTATACACAGCGAAACTCGATTAAAGTCCAAATAAGAATATGAGATTTTCTTTATTTTTTTGTATTGCAGCCTTTAGGCTACGACATTAAATCGTGTTACTCCTTAAAAAAAAAAGAAAAAAAAAAGAAGAGAGAGAGAAAAAAAGAAATCTTCCGCCTACTGCCTTGAGCATTTTTGGACGGACATCACGACGGACTCCTGGATGAGATCTTTTAAGTTTGAATATTAGTATGATTTCTGTTCCTGCGAGCTGAGTTTGGACCGGGGCGCAACTTCATCGGATGAGCAAGTGAATGCGCTTAGTTGTTGGAGGATTTCATTCCGGGCCAGTTTTCGACGTTTCCATCGGATCCCACAGCATGAAAATACGCTGAACGCCGAGAAGAAACGACGGACAGAAAATTCAGCAAAGAGAAGTCTCGGTGAGTTGGCTTATCATTTTTTGTACAAGTTTGTAAGAAGTTTTCTTTTTGATTAATCATTTCTTCTCGCTCTAATTAGATTTGGACGAGTTATAAAAATCCATTTGGCAAAACCAAATTAAAAGAGAGTTGGAGGAATTCTGAACATTTAATTATGATAGAAGTCATTTTTATGTTTCAACTGACCAAGTTATTTGACCATGCAGGCCTGAGCTCACATCAACATGTGCTCTGAGCCAGTTTGTCTCATATTACTGGTCTGAGTATCCTCTTGAGTTTTTTTTTCCCACAAAAAAAACTGATTCAATTTGAGGCTTTCAGTATGAATAATGTAAATGATCTATCTAAAGCTAATCACATTTTTTAATTTAAAATTTGTATAGAAATCCCATTTGAATGTCTTTTCATTGCAAAATTATTGTTAGACTATGATTATTATTATTTTTGTTATCATCAATGTGTTTAATTGCATTATGTCATAACAAAGGTATTTGTCTCTTCTTAGTGCATGATTGTGACATTATTGTATGTGTGTACACATATTTCTCTTATTTTTTGCTCTAGATTGTAAAAAAAATCTCTAAGTAAATATGAATGTGATCAAACGTTGTAAGCCTAATCCAAGCTGCCCATAAAACAAAAGATTTTCTGTTCGAACCTCTTTCCTCAGAATTGGCTCTTTTATGGACTGTATCAAAAATATGGTTTGAATGCAGAATCAGATTTCTGGGATAAAGCGATGAACCCATCAACAAAGCACAAGTAGGAACAGAGAAAGAAAAGAGCTGAGATTTAGCCATTTCCTTGTTCTTCTTTTCTCATTCCTGGACAGACAAGTAAGGCGCCCTTCCCGGTATGTGGTGGGTGAGATGAACTCCAGTGGGAATACTGTAGACCCCACCTGACAGCTCCCCTGCCTGAATAACTGAAGGATTTTCACTGGAGCTTCCACACCGCCAAGCTGGATTAAAAATCAAAGCCTAAAATCTCAATAGTTATGAACAGTTTGTACACAAACACTTAAATATTTCATTTTTATGATGCATTATTTTTAAATTGCACTGTGAACCCGAGAAAAACAACAAGCACAAAAAAAGAATAGCACCCTAAGAAATGGGAAAAACCTTTTTGTCATTCTCTCGCTGACTTCTGACTTTTTCCTCCTCCTGTGTCAGACTGTCCCAATTCTTGAAAATCCTTCATTTCTTTTCTCTGTCCCACAAATTCCCCCTTTTCCCCCCCTTCACTTCTCAATTCAGTGGTTACACTCTGCCCAGTGGTCAGCCTGGCCGGCACAACCATTCCAGCTAAAGGGGAGGAGGATTTCCTCACGCTGGCCACCTCACGGCTCAGCCGTAAGAAGCGTGTTATTGGGGCTGGAGTCGGCGTGGCCATGGTCCTGATCCTGCTGGTGGCCATTCCCCTATTGGTCCACACCACTAAGGGGGGAGGGTCAGGAGGTGGTGGTACGCACTATGAGATGCTCGGGAGCTGCAAGATGGTGTGTGACACTTTCACCCCTCCACAGGGAGAGCTGACAGCCGTCTCCCCTCAGCCTCCAGATTTCCCAAACCGCAGGGGCAAACAGGGGTACAGAGGGAGCCCTGGACTTCCTGGGCCTCCAGGTCCTAAGGGACCCCCTGGAGAGCCTGGCAAGCCTGGGCCACCGGGTCCGCCGGGGCCTGGACCCGGTGGCTATGGCTCCTCCTTCTACACTCCTAAAATCGCCTTCTATGCTGGCCTCCGGAAACAACATGAAGGGAACGAAATACTGAAGTTTGACGATGTAGTGACCAACGTAGGGAACTACTACGAGCCAAGTACAGGCAAGTTCACTTGTCCTCTGCCTGGTATCTATTACTTTACCTACCATGTCCTGATGAGAGGGGGAGACGGGACGAGCATGTGGGCAGACCTGAAGAAGAATGGACAGGTGAGTCGGGGTGATTTAGTCTGACATGTTTCTCTTGAGCTCTATCATCTTCCAATTTGAACAAACCACTAAATGTTCCAGTAGTAATGATAATGATAATCTTTAAAAAGTATTTTAGAGAGAATACAGAAGTATTATAGACAACTGTAAATTTAGAAACAGTTTTGTAATGTGTATAAGTACAACAGGCATTTTCATTTATTTTTATTTGAGGTAATACTTTGTACTTTACATTTGTACTTTACAGTGACTTTTCTTTTTCTTCTTACCCTGTTGGTACAACAGTATTTGTCATCTAAACATTACAATGATTAAAGTTTTGTTAGACTGACACACTAATACAACTGGCAGAGAGTCAATGAAAGAGGAATATGCCTGTCTCATCAATGGATGAAAGAATTATTTACATAGATGATGATAAAAGGTTAGGGAACACTGTTACATAAAACAGTGTTACATAAAAAATTACAGTGCTATTGAAGTGGGATATATTGTTTTGTACAGGTGTTGACAGTCACTCAGCTTTTCAACATGGATAACAAAAAAAAAGTCTAACAATAGGCAACTCAAAGCATTGTGGTGAAGTTTCAGACAAAGAAGTTTGAAGCTAAGTTTACACATAATACATCAAAAAAGGAAAATAAAAGTAAGATGACTAATACTTTAGGCTGTGTGGAGATGAGATAACTCAATTTGGAAATCAGTTTAAACTACAAATCAAAGTTTAGGCCATTTTTGATAGAAGTCGATCCATAGGTCCAACAAATAGTCACTTTTTATGAAAAGCAATAATATTTCATTTTTCTGCACAACTCGCAAACCAAGGAAAAGAAAGAGAGTGACAGGCAAGCAATCTGTAAGATAACAATTCTCCTTGTCTCTGTGGAGCAAAGCCAGGATGCAACAGCTGGCTACTGTCCTCTGAGAGACTCAGACTTTAACACTAATAAATAAACAAGTACAAATGCCTGGAAAAAGCCTTCCATCTGGAGAACAGTGACAAGCTTGAAGTACTAAGCCCGTAGTCTGTTGAGGAGCTCTGATTCTGGTTGGATTCTGATGTGTGCTGCAGAACAGAGGAGCAACGTCCTGGGGATTACCAGAGACAAAGAACAAAATGAGAAAAACATGCTTTGCATTGTTACAAGCGCCTGATAGAGCCACAGTTTCTCTGTACATACGTAGATGAACTGACAGCAAGTGATTCCGAGTAGACCATCACTGTGCCAGGCTGCGGTTCAGTGAAATGCTTTACTGAACTGACACTTGAAAAAATGTTAAATAAGTGGGCTTGTGAGGATTTGATAGAAGAAGAAAGGGTTGTTTTATTTGATAGTTGATACTTTAGAGATAAGAGCAGATGTGGCCATAAAACCATTTTAGTTTCCTTGTTATACATCTTAAGATGACGCTACTGCTTCCTTGCGTTCTTTAATACTGCAATACCGGACTATCTGTGGACCTGTTCTTCTCTCCAGGGTGTCAGATGCTGCTATATTTTGTGAAAAGAGCTGGCATCTCAAGCTTAAATGTCCTTTGATGTGCCAACAATATTAGACACCTCCAGGAAGCCCTGAGGTTTTTGCTGTTTTACAGAATGCCAGAACTCCAAGTAAGGGGAAGGGGGGAAGGAATATAAGTCCAACACTTTGGCCCTGACTTGGTAACTGTTTGCCCAGTATTTAAAAAAAAAAACTTTTTTCATGTGTTCAGGCATGAAAACAACTCATTTAAGGATAGAAAAAAATCTTGGCTAAGGCGCTAGTTCAAAATTATGTGTGAACCCAGATGCTCCTTAGCTTTTGTATGTTACATGAAACAGTTCATAAATCCCTACATCTAGATAAAAACTTACCGCAATGAACTTAAATCATATCCTTCTCTTTGTGGAGTCTTTTTAACTAGAACATATTGGTTAATCTGCTTTGACATAGAATGTGGTATTCACCAAGCTTTCTGCAAGGCTAAGCCACAGGGTGCACATGTGTAGGTTGCATTTGGTTCCAGATGCGAATTGACTGAAAAGATATCCAGGAAGTAGCTAGTTTTCCAGACATTATGCAGGTTTGAATGTAGGTTGTATCTCTCACGCTGTCAGATGGAAGTACTAGCATTTATTTTCCCGATGACGAGGAGACAAGCTGCAGCTAAGATGCTGTGGATTCATAAATCCCTCTAGGGTTTTGGAGAGGTTAGGATTGTTCAGGAGCTGCATCTGCACAAAAGCACATTCTAGGTCTACTTCAGGGTGAATAGAGAGCAATATTACAACCTGTTAGGGAGATTTGAACCAATACAGTCAACTTTAGGCAGCCATCAGTGTATATAATGGCAGTTTTTTTGAGGTGGGTTGAGTGGCTTTGAAAACAAACACTTTTGGAGCAAGAAATACAAGGCATATCGAGTAGACCATCTCAGAGGGTGACGGGCTGCATGCTCTTGTCAAATAACAAGTTTGTCTTTGCTGTTGCATTAAGGTTTATAATACTGTATATCCAGTTAGATTCTTGGTTTTTATGTAGACCTACATATTGTGCTGCCTTGTTGCTTCTCAACATCTGGTTTAAAATCAGCAAGTAGTGCAGCAATAAGAATGTGGATGCACTCTTATTGTCTTTTACTTCACATTTACTGCCATACCATATGACCGTGCTCACACATGCACTGCGGCCTTGAAATGCTCTAGAAAGCTTCCAGTGGTGCTAACATATGAGAATGCAAATGTAGCAGAATTTACTCTAGTCTTCTTGTACACATTTTCCATCCAGCGCCCTTGTTAAACATCTGGTGGTGAGACAGTAAAAAACACAGCAGCAGCTCCAGAGCTGAAAGTAGTGTTGGTGCCTAAACCTAACCAAAAACACTTTGATAGAAAATGCTCATCAACACCTGTGTGATATCCTCAAATTGACTGTTTTGTTCAGATTGTAACCCAGAGATTTTTAGTTCACAATGGCACAAAGCAGAAAAATCTTCATATTTAAGGGAATGAAAAAGATGTCTGACATATTGGACAAATTTGACTGAAACTGATTGATCTGACAAATGACCTACCAATCACTGTAAAAGCAACATGATATCAGTTCAGTCCGTTTTTTCTTTTCGAATCGCGCTGGTTTGATCGTTTTAACAAATGCCTACATCAGCACATACGACATCATTTATGTCACTGATCAAGTCCATAAAGATAGTTATTCCCCATTTTATTGATTTGACAGGATGTGCATGAGGTGCAGAGAAAAGAGGACAGACAGTTAAATGCCAGATATAATTGGGGGTCTTGGTTTGTTGCGTGCCTTCACTGACATTGTCATTCCTGTCTTCTCCTGCTGTTAAATCTTTCATAGCCTTTAGATGAGATCTTCTCCCCTTCACCCCTTTACACACACACACACACACACACACCCACACACACCCCTTTACACTTTTCCTGTCCACACTGTCTGTTGACTCTTTCTCCATTAATTATCTTTTCCATCAACTAAATTATTTAAGCCAATTCAGAGCTGATCTTGCTCTTGCAGGTTCATTGCACCTTCTGCTTATTTTAGTGAATAGATAACTGCTGGTGTAGCAGAGTGAAGCAGATTCATTAAGAAATGATCGATTTTGAGGCTGGGAAAGACATTTAATAGCACATTAATATTTCAACTTTTCTATTTTCCATACTTTTTATAGTATCTCAAAATGTTATTGTTTTTGTAATATGCAGTGGAGTTGCATGTGCAGTAGAAGTGGTTTTGTTCATTACAAAGGACACTCCTACAGTGAGAAAAGATTTTTCTTCTGAGAAATTTCACAAAAAGGAATATTTTGAAAAATATGCTCAATAATCTTTTTGCAGACGTTAGATGAGAATATTGATGCTACTCTTACATAGTGAAATGTGTATCAGAAATGGGACGGTGACAAACAGCTGAGCTACGATACAATGTAAAACAGCTAATGCTGACCTTCTCAAAGCAGCACATGATGATTTACCATATATATATGCATTATTACATTACATTTCAAAACAATAAATTAACCAAAACAGAGAAACAAAATATAAATGGTTTAAACAAAACATACTTGAGGAAGAAAAAGACCTCAGTGAGGCTACCATAGTCTAATTTCTTTCACTTTAAATTTTAGGCAGCTTGTTAAGAAAAAGAATTCTGCTTTTGTGGATCCAGCTCAGGAAAATAAGTATATGTAAATCCTTTTTCTTTTATTGTTTTACACTCTCTTTTGTATGTGTGTGTATGTGTGCACATATGTGTACGGGCCATTGTCAGACTGATATGCACAGTGTTAATCAATGTCTTGTCAAAGAGAGCTGAGAACATGAAACATCCTGGGGAGAGATCACTGCAGAGACAGACAGGACAGACAAGAGGGCTGACATTGAGAGGATGGATGGATATTCACAGGGGAATGGACAGAGGTTCTCCAATGAAGGGAAAAGATAAGAAATAAGGATAAAGTAATATAGGCAGACATTTAGAAATATAGACATGTCAGGATCTTTTTTCACCATCTCAAACACTTGACTTTGAAGGGCTCAGCTGATGTCTAAGTTTAAGATATGTTTACATTGATCTAAGCACTCAGTAAAGGAATCTTTTTCCTTCCTTGCATCTCATAAGTCATCAAAAGATTGGTGTTGAGATGGATGACCTTTTCAATGGATATATAATTCACCACCAATATGTTCTTTGCCCTTTACAGTGATGAGCATGGAGCGAGAGTATGAATATTTATAGGTGGTCAGTTGGTCAGTCTGTACTTGTGATAAGACGAGGGTACAATCTGGGCTTTTACTGTACAAAATCCTCAAAATGTCCTGCTGTGTGGCTTAGTCTTGACAATTTAAGGTGTAAAGGTTGGAATAGAAATTAATCAAAAGTGAACATTAAATCCTTGGACTGAAGGCATGTTAAAGGTGCACGGGTGCACGAAAAGAAACATGGAAGTTCTCAAAAAGGTGGAGAACATTGAGTGTAAGGGTGCAAAATGCAAATTTAAACAGAAAAGAATTTAATGCTGCACAGACTTATGATTTACATTGTGATTACATTAAACACTCCACACACATCTTTGTTTTTTTTTTATATATAATATACCTTCAGCTGACAATTTAACCCAAAACATCATAAGATAATTAATGAGCTCTTTGAAATGATTAGATAAGTAAATATACCACTTAAAAATCGTGGTAATGACAGGCTTAGACTCAATTAGAAGCAGGAGCGGCTAGTCTCCAGTAAGCAGGAGTGATGCTGCTGTGTGAGGTGAAAGCTGTTAATTAGAGCATAAGTCAGACAAGGTGTCAATATGAGCCTTCTGTGGCACTTAATTAGACTAAATTAATTTTATATTATTTTGGCTCGTTTTTTGCTGCTTTTTCCTCTAATTGTTGTGTCTTTATACAACATTGTAGAATAATTCAGTGTTGCCTATGTGTTGCATTGTTTCCTTGTCACAATGGCATAGGTTTATAATGGGGGGCATTATGTGATATGAGGAAAAAAGTCAGTTCTTTCAGACAGTGTAGAGCAAACAGAAGGAACCCTCTCATATAACCTGCAGCTTTCCTTGTTCTTCTTGTCTTTTCACCCAAACCACACACATTTATGTCCGTTTACACAGCCATTATTTGACTATATGTTTCAGTTATAATGGCTGAGGCCATTATATTCCGAAGACTAAAAGGACTCTGCTGGTTGCTGGTTGTTGCCGTGTCTTTGTTGTGCTTTCCTTTTGCCTCCCTATTATTATCATTATTCCTCCTCATTGAGGAAACAGTGTTTTATCTCTTTCATAAACAACAGTGTGTCACAGTGGTAGTCATATTTTCAGATAGAACATGAACGATTGTGAAATATCTCAGGGCTATTAACCATTTTTGGACAACAGATGAAGTATGAGGGTATTAACTTATGACCTGTGAGACATATTTCATATAATGAATATGTTTTACACTGTCACCTCCAGGCTATTTGTGTCCATGTGTGTTTGTTCACAATGTGTACAGGTACGCTAGTATAAACTTTTAACTACACATACATTACAAAAAAATATATTGTTAAAGAATGGGATAATTTAACTTAGACTTAGCTGTAGCTGATGCTCTGCAGGTAGACCAGCCAGAGAACCCGTTTATATCCAATTAAGCCATCTTCTCTTCCCTCAAAGGTTTCAGTCTGGAGCCAATTAGAGACTTTCTAATCAACATCTTGACACCTTGGGTCTTGAGTGTCATGGCAAAATATTAGCATTTAGTATGCCAATTAGTGTGTGAGTCCACAGTGCAGGAAAAGGGTTACATGCCGACCTGCATAATAGAAGCGGAGACCTCAAGCTCGTACACACGGATGGAGGAAGAGACACGGCAGTTTCTACAAAAAAAAAAAAGAAAAAGAAAAAAAGGCCATTTCAATTGCCCTTCTTCTCTCTCCCAGTTCACCCTTAAAGGTCCCTCAGGTAAGTTTAAGAGACCCTGTCTCAATCGCTCGCTCCGCTCAGAGAGGTCTGTACATCACAGTGAATGAATCCTGTCAGTTTTATTACCAGAGGATCAAGGCACCACTGCCAAACAAAACAAAACTGAAAAAATAACACACTACATGGATAGCCCACCTCACCAACCTCATTTACCCCCTCCTCTCCCCCTCTGAAACAGGGATGCTTGATCAGTTTGTTATCCAATAAGCTACCTCTCCATCACTTAAGGCGTCTCTCAACTTGAGCTTCTGTTTTGCTTGAATCTTGTGCTTCAGCTGCCAGACTATATGCATCTGCTTCCTCACTCGTCTGGCTTTATTGCAAATTTTTGCTTTTCACTCACCTTTTCATTGTCTACATCTTTCTCCATTGCCTTATTTCCTCATTCAATCAGTTTTCCAAAAAAGACGAAGCTCAAACACCTAATGAGCATGCACGCATAAATAAATAAATGGTGACTGAGGGATACATTTATTTAGAATACAGATCAACTATGTATGTCACACAAAACTAAAAAAAGAAAAGGAAAAAGTAGATTTTATTAAGAATTTACTGAGCATTTATCACTGAGTGAATTATTTCTTTGCTGTCAATTTCCTCTCCCTCTGGCTTCCTACCACCTCTCTGTGGCTTTCTATCCCCATTTAATGCTGCCCCCCTAATGAAAAGGGGAGGCAGTGTAATATTCTCTACTGTCTCTAGGGATTCCCCTCTTCCCAACAGCAGCAGATCAAGTCAGAACAGCGTTGGCCCAACAGACAGAAATTCTCTCCCTTGTCGCTATCAATCTCCGCCGCTGTTGACAATAATCCTGATTTGCCTTTCCCGCTTGTTTTCACTCCCAAAGCCCCAGTGCCTCCTACCCACTTTAAGAAAACAAGGTTTCACTCTGATTGTTTCTGACAGCTGAACCTGCAGACTCATCTGTGCTGCTTTCAGTGTCTCAACAGTGTGATCACAATGGCCCTGGCTCAAGAAATCAGTGTTTGTTCCTCAGTTATGGGATAAATAGGACAACTTAGACACAACATTGTAAGACCCAGTTGCAATGAACCAGCCCTTTTGAATATAAAGACTTACAGATTAGTTGTGTTGTGAGGATCAACATTTCTGTCAACTGTATTTGTGAGAGCTGAGTCATACAACCAGACTGATCATAAGTTCAGTTTTTTTCTTTTATTGATCTCATGTATCTCACATGAAAATGTGTTGAAAGTAAAGTATTTTTACTTTAAGCCTTGGAAAAATCTTAAATAGGATGTTTTTTTTCTGCATATCTTACAACCTATGCAATACCAAAGAGCTGAAAACAGATATTTTTATCATGCAGTGATTGTTTTAAATGGAGCAGTGGCACTAAACTTTGGCTACTGCCCATGGAGTGGCAGTAACATCTAGGAGAGAAAGTGACACAAAGAGCACCATCACACAGATGCTACGTCCCATAATGGACTGTACTTGTATAGTGCTTTTCTAGTCGTGTGACCACTCACACTTTTGTGACACTACATATCTCAATCACCCATTTGCACACATGTTCATACAGCATTTCTATTTATACATACTGATTGCTTCTACACACATTCATACCACAACAGGCACATCGGGAGGCAACATGGGATTCAGTTTCTTGCCTAAGGACACTTTGACATGTAGCCAGGGGGCTGGGAATTGAACCACCAACTTTCTGGTTGGCAGACAAGTGCTCTTCCTCCTGAGCTACAGCTGCCCATAAAATGACTGTTTTGAAGCTGTAGGAATTGAGAAACTTCATGTCAGAAAGAAAGTGTTGTTAGTAATTATGGACTGTCCTGCAAGAGAAAACCACAGAATTTAGTGGGAGTGAAGAGCTATAGCTCTAAGACAGGTGTCAGAAATTTGTGAAACACTTCAAGGAAATATTTGCCATAAATGATAAGGGTTCAATTGTTTTAACTTTAAAGATGATTTTGCTGATGGGTAATTGTGGAAATCTTAATTGGTGTTTTGCAAAATGGAAGTTTTATTCGATGTAAAGCCTAACACGGCTCAGTGAGTGCTATATTGCAAAGTGAGATTATTAGAAATTAAAAGTTACCTCTAACTCAGCCTTATCTCATGGCACAATATGAAATATTTAAGCTGGTCCACAGGTCTAAAGGTTTTGCATTGAATGCTCAAAACTTGTATAATTCCCTACACAGATCCAGATCTCCAAGTCTTTGTACATGCTCCACTTGATCACATCAGAATCAGTATATCCTTTTGTGTCATAATAATAGTGATGGGATTTATGTTTCTTTGAAGGGAGCCGGATGTTGAGGAGCTGTTCCTTTCAAAGAGCCATTGAAAAGACAGATTTTTTATGTATATATTTGATTTTTTTTTCAGAATTCAATCAGGGGTAACAAATTTTTATCAAGAAAACAATCACTGGTAGCAATTATAAGATAAGATTTAGATCAGAATAATTCAAACTTTCACACCCAATATGTACTCTGTTGGTGGGAATTATTCTGAAATATTGGTCATAATTTCATTTGGCTTATGTTTTGATGATAACCATTCCATAAGGTGGCTCCATATCCCCATGCTTTGACAGTGAAATCACTATTTTGGATTTTTACGCACCAAAAAGCTTTGTGTTACTACAAAGACTAAGCTACAATGAACTTCCATGCAAAACAACTTTACTCCAAAATTTTCCACACAAGAACATTTTTGTAATGAACCCCCCCCCTGCAATATATAAGAATAATAAAGAATATGTACCTATATAAAATCTACTACAAAAGATATTTTTAAAAAATACAGGAAAAATATAAATATAAATAGAATAAACCTGAGCGCCAGAGCAAATTTTAGTAAATGTTTTGGACAGAACTCACAGTATTTGTTTCCGAACAATACGTTCTGCCCATAGATGCACATGAATAGGCGTATTTCACATCAGACCTCCATGATGGCACACACGTGTTATGTAAAGGCAGCGTGAATAATTTGTACATAAAAAAGAAATGACTTGGCTCGCAAACGAAAGGCTTGCAAATGCAACTCGGTTCTGATTGTTCATTTAAAAGAGCCGTCAAAAGAATCGATATGTCTATGATCGTCACATCAAAATTAGAATGCGAACCAATCAGTGTATAAAAAAGCATAAAAATTGCTTAAATAAATAGTTAGAATAAATAAAAACAGCCAAACATTCTGCATCACGTAAAATTGCCCGTTTCCCTTCCAGATTTTTACATCTTTCAGCATCTCAATAGTGTTCATTTGTTTCTTTACGCAGAAGAGGGATGGCATGGTGCGAGTCACAGGCCTCCATGCAAAATACTGCTGTTTTGAGAGCTGTGAGGGAAAATGTTTACTTGTCTACTTCAGTCCCCCTCTAGATTCCTTTCTTTTCTGCTGTGTTCTCATTCACACGTGGTTAAGTTTAGGATAGTACATAGTCAGGCTAAAAACTGATTAGATTTGCATATTACAATACGTGTATCAACAGCTGTCTGATAAATTAAGTATAATGTAGTATAAAATCCAAATACTATGATACGCTCTAAAAAACTCAGTGGAAAAATTGGCCAATGTGTTATTTTACAACATTCCAATAGGATGTTTTCCTATATTTCATGAAGTCAATTAATGTCAAACATGAACAAATGAATTTACTCTATCTGTCTATTTATTTCAAGTTATTGCAGATTTTTCTCCATGTTTTGTGATATTATTTATGTCATTGTAGTCATACTTAGATAACGTAAATATTCTGTGGTGTCAAATGACTGCAGTAATGTCTTAAATGTCACCCCCTTCTAAATGTGTGCTTAAAATGTCTGAAGAAGAGAATTTGTTTACCGGGTTACTGTATGTATAGAAGGAAAGTAGAGGCATGAATTAATCATAAACATAACACATTAAATGTCACCATCTCCACTGTCTGAGTAAAGCCTAAGCAAACCTATATGCCTCACAATGAAGTCAACCATAAGCCATAAATAATATTGTGTCCTTTTGGATGGCAAATATAATTAGCTGATGTTCATGTTTTAAAGGCCATTTCAATGAGGTAGTGTGAGGATCACTGCTGCAACTTTTGTTGTGAGTGTTAAATGTAGGCACTGCAGTTGTGTATTACTTATATCAAGATATTTTAGGATAATTTTTTGTCCATAAATCTGTGTTAAAGTTAGCTGGTAATATCTGAAATGTTAACACACTCTTGAGTCAAAATACTGCAATACTGCACTTTCCACCATTCCTGCATTAAATATTATAAGTTGTTCATGCTGCTGTGTAAGGCCTCTGAACAACATTTGCCATATCTGTCATATCTAGCACTGAGACATAAGCAGCTGATCCTCAAAGTCTTGTAAGCTCCAAGGTGCACCCACCATGCATCAGTACGGTGGCCCAGAGGGGTCACAGCAATACAAAAGCCATAACACTCATCAATTAGCCATAACACTCCACGGGTAGCCACAACACTTCATAATTAGCCACTACCCTCCAAAATTAGCCACAATACTCCACAATTAGCCACAATACTCCACAATTAGCCACAACACTCCTCAATCACAACTAGTTGCTAGTTAGTAAAGCACTAGTTTATGTTTTGTCCTCCCAAGGACTCCCTATGTATCCCAGACCCCGATTTGCTTCTTTTTTTATTTAAATTAGATATTCAACACTAATTACTTAATCTATGAGTGGTCATAATGTTCTTTGCCGATTGTTATAGTCAAAGCTAGTTACAGCACCCTGATAGCGTTTAACGCAGCTTACACTATCTATGGAATTCTGCTGTTCAACCATGTAGACAGATGTTGAATGTACAAGTTGTCAGAATCTTCTTACTCTTATTTTTTTCTAAAGCCTATTAGGTCTCCTCAGGGGAGCTGTTCAGTCCCTTTGGAGCAAAGCACCCTCACACTTTAAACCAACAAAATGTCTCACAGGTTTCGCTTTTTTTCCCCTCAGGTGTTCACTTGAGCTTCATAAAAACAAAGAGAAAAGTATCTGCTCTTATTGAGATGTATAGAGAGAAAGGGATGATGTGTGTGTTTGTGTGTGTGTATGTAGCATCTAATCCTGACCTCCTGCTAGTATTTCATGAGGCCATTTGACCACTGTTGCCTATCCTGTGCCCCCCATTTATTGTGATTGTATGGAGTTATGGAGGAGTTGGACCTATTAGGTGGGGATCTGCCATGGCTGTCAGACTACCAATTACTGTAGACTGCAGCCATGTATAGCCTGCCTTAATGCATCGTGAAGGTAAGGGAAGGGTGAGGGATGTAGTAAGGGGGTTGGGAAAGAAGGTAAGGGGGGATAGTTTGGGGGTCGGGTAGGGGTTCTCAGGAGACTTGCCATAGCAGCACGTCGTTAATCAATCCGATTTAGACCAGACAGGGACACACTTAGTCCCCGCTCCCACCAACACTGCCATGGCGGGGGAGAGAAAATGTGTGCGTGACCTGCATCTTATTCCAGTGTGCGGACACAAAAAGATGGATAGATGGGTTCAGAATGAAGAGATAGGAAAAGGGTGGTGAATGGGAGAGGGATGATGGAGAGGGTGTGAGGTGTGGAGGAAGAGACAACAATTAATGGAGAGATGTGAGTTGAATTAAAAGAAAGGAAATGTATTGATTAATTTCTGTCTACAGGAAGGGAATAAAAATGAATACCTAGAGCTGAAATAAATGTTTTTACATAGAATTATATTTAGTTAAACTGGTGAAATGGGCGAAGGATGGTGGGTGAAGAGAAATAGTTTACACTCATCTGATTTGTCTTTGTGATAAGGGATCACAGATGCTTGATGACTGGTGGAGATGATGAACCATATCCTTAGTCAGACTCAGACCCAGAGGATGAGACAAGGATGGAGTTAGGGTATTTGCATTCATTAATATGTATGCAGATGTGCACTTTATTCTCCACTGTTTATCTACTTGAATAGTTTGTTACTTGCCCTGTGCAACTGCAATTTATTATAAGCAGATTTGCTTACTGAAGGCAAAAACTACTCAGGTTTTACTTAGTGGATGAAAACAGGAATATTTAACAACCTAATGAAGAAAATGCTGCTTCATTACATTCTGATATCCTTGGCTGTGCTTTTAGAAGAACATGACTGCCTTCATGTTCTACTTAAACCTTTATTAAGTAACATGTATGGGGTCATTATTATCTGGGAACATGGAGGCGCCACTTAATCATAGTTAAGCTGTATATAGAATGCTATCTAAACATGGAACATGATAAGCAGACGTGTTCCTAAATGGTAGCTCATACTATTACGTTTTACACATCATGTTGGTGGCAGTCTCTCCAAACATGAAACTGTCCAGCTGAAGCTAAAACTGTGAAGAATGTTTAATTGTACCATGTTACTTATCAAAACTGTACAAGGCTGAGGGTTCTGTGGTCTTTACACCAGTGAATGAATGTTAGATTTGAATACTGTCGTGTACTCAGTGGCAGATGTAATGTCTTTTTTATGAAGCCCATTATGTCTCTGTTATAGCAAAAGGGTGACACAGCAAAACGTGAAGTATTTTGTGCTAGTGTACATTCAATTCAATTCAGCTTTCTTTGTATAGCGCCAATTCACAGCAATGTCATCTCAAGGCACTTCACAGACAATCAGTTTGAGCCAATCTGTTGTTATCAGTCAGTATTCATATAAGCCAATTAATAACAAATAGCGTAGCTAAGGACATGAAAATGAATATACAGAGGTAAACTTTTAGTAAGCTGGTAAGTCCACATTTTGAGGTTGAAGGGGCTGGTGATGGAGCGACACATGCAATGTCAAACCGATAAAATTTGCACCTCATTCTGCAGCCATTTAAAATGTATTTTAGGATTCAGCTGCTGTTAAGAAATGTAGGTATTAAAAACAGCCCAGGTAATGTTATATAAATACCAGGATTTGTGTTAAAACAGACAACGTTATAACATATTGTATCAAAATGCGCTTCTCCTGGATAATTGGTCATGTTCTAGCAATAGAAAAAAAAGGTCCTTTTTTTTCTTAGTTGTAACGCCTGCTATTTAAAATAAAGACTGGAGTGATTTGACTGTAAATCTCTGGCATGAGTAGAAACAAAATGGCAGTTCATTCAAAGAAAAATACAGCAAGTATAATTTCAATTTTAGTAATGCATGCAGACATGAGGGCACCTGAGGAGTCCTCTCCTGTATAGTTCATAGGTTGAAAAGCCACTGGACAAAATCTGCTCTTAATTCTGCAACCTTTCTATATTTCATGAGCCAAAATGTTGTTAGTGATAACATCAATCATTTCTGAGCTTCAGAACCTCAGAAATAAATCTTTAGCAAACATGCCTCCACTGGCAGCTACAGGATTGATGCAGATGAGATACACACTACTCTGTTGTTTTACATCATTTTTTGTATCTTGAAAACTCAGTTCTTGACCATGCAGTATACACTTCCAGGTGTGTTAGTTTGGACAGAGATCATTCCTAAAATAGTACTGAAAGACTTTACTGTTGATTTTTTGAATTTCAAAATGCACATTTTTAATAAAACACTTTAGTAGTATAGGTCTTAAATCACTCATAGAACTCATTAAAATACGAATATGAACAGATTAAAATGCGCCATGAACTGTCTAATGGAAATGTGGTGATGGAAAATCTTTATAGATAAGCAGTTACATGTCTGTACATGTGGTCAAATGTGTATATGTGAAAGTTTATTGTGCTTTCTGCAGCTGCTTGACAAATGAACTGATGTGTTCCCTGATACCATCATCCCTTGTAATCCCCATCAGACTTTGAAATCCTCCGCAACAGGTGGATCAGGTGTGAGAGCAACACTCCTCTGGAAAAATTGATAGTGACTTAGAAAGGTTGTGCTCTCAGATGGAGGTTTGGGGCCAAAGACCACTGCACATCTCATTTATCTAACCAGTGAGCAGGAAAGCATCAGTACTGATGACATTACACCATGTTCACAGTATGAAACAGGGAATAAAATGGCACTGGTTGCTTCCAAATAAAGCGAACCAACTGGTTGTGGGTGGGATACTAAGATTTAAAATGATATATATATTACATGAAATAAATATTTTTCTCAAATAAAGAACAGCCTAGTGATCACTGTTTTAGAGTGGACATAAGTGGACACACGTCTAAAATATATCTCAAAATCGCAGGTAACTCTTTTATGACATACATACATACACACATA
>JAOXYM010000003.1:26249874-26284823 GCA_028567055.1 Leptatherina wallacei | reverse complement strand
GGGGGGGGGGGGGGGGGGGGGGGGGGGGGGGGGGAGGGGGGGGGGGGGGGGGGGGGGGGGGGGGGGGGGGGGGGGGGACATGTATAAAGTCAAAATGATATCTTTAGATGACAGTAAATTCTTTCCTGAAAACGACAACCTTTAGTGGTGCTCCGTCTCAGTGCAGTCAGACAGAGACAGAAAGACAGAATAAACTGAACATTTTTTCCTGCTACTTTATAAAATGTAGCACATAAATATGTGTTTAAAAACAAATGTGGCATCATATGCTGAAATGTATGTCCCCTTTATGGCACACCAAAAATCCTCAACATGAAGTTAAACTGGATTTTTTGATTCGTATAACCCACAGCGTTAACCCACACACATTAACTTCCAAGTAAAACATGCCTTTAATAAAACATACCTCAATGTGGCAGATTACAGCAAAAAGTAATGTTGATTCAATTACTGATAGCAAATTATACTTCTCTGGGAGATATAAGACCGTTTTAAGTGTTTACGTATGCACATGTTACATGACTGGGGAGAAACGTAAGAGATTTAGACATTTTTTAGTAGTGCCAAATTCAGGCTCACCTTTTTGATTAATTACTATAGTTTGCTTTACCACTACAGCCACATACTGTGTATCACACAACCTTAACTAATTTTAGCACAGAAACAAGAATGTCTGATAAGCCATTACAATGGTGATAGATAATAGCTTGGATTAAGTGGCCCTATTACACTCAGCATCATCTGTAGTTTGTTATTTTGGGGATTTGATCAAATACATTGATCCTCAAACACCTCATCCCTCAACTGAAACTCCTTCCCCAAAAGCCAACTTTGAATGTTTGTGGTATGTTTCTATATAAAGAGCTGAAATCAGCTAATTGCAAAAAAACAAGTGTCAGTAGCAACCTGAAACCTGAGCTTTTGGTTTATATGAAATACTGCTGCATATGTTTACATATATTTACTACATCTGACGGTAAGAAACAGAAAATGAGGTTATACACAACACTGAAATGGTTGTGGTCTCCCCAGATAGCCTGTTAACCAAAAGTGTCAGATTAAAGCTTTATTTCTACTTCATGCCATCAGTGGGCGTCGTACCTTTACATATCCTGCCTGGCTTTGAGTTTTACTTCGATGGTGAGCCAACATGGTGAAAGTCACATCTTTCACCAGCTGTTGGAACTTCTCATTCCGAGCAACAAAGTCTGTCTCACAGTTCACCTGCAACACGCAGACAACCAAGACAAATCATAGAATAAGGACAATAAACAGGCGGATCAATGGAAACAATGATGGTGTAAGTTGATCTCTGCACAATAAACCTTACCTCCACCATCACCGCTGCATTTTCTCCAACAAATACACCGATCAGTCCCTCTTTGGCTTTTCGACCTTCTAGCTTGTTTGCCTTGCTCCAGCCCTCCTTCTGGGCCTGCTCGTGTAGCCAAGTTTCAGCCTGAATATTTGGCAAATTAGGCATCACTCTGTCACAGCTTGTTTCTTCAAATCACTTAATCTGTTCAAATTTACCACAGGTGAGGACAGACAGAGTGTGGGTTACCTGTGCTGCATCATTATCAAACTTCTCCAGAGCTTTCTTGCAGTTAATGAAAGTGTAGCCAGTACTTTTTCGCAGTTTCATCAGGAGGGCTTTATCTGCAGCCAGGAGCTGGCATCCTGTGTGTAATGACTGCACATGCTGGCAAATGTTGCCCTGAGAATGACAAATGGTGAACATAAACGTTAACTGCAAACCGTGTTGTGAAGGAGATTCCCTCCCTCTACACGTTTTGTCAAAACGAATCATTTTGTGTAAAAATATCATGCTGCCATATCTTCTACAAGTAACGCCATATGAATAAAACTGCTACAAGATCCTTCATTGAAACTGGCCCATGAATGTTAGATGGATTTAAAGTAGGAAGGCTAACATTTAACATCGAAACCACTCAAACTTTATATGAAATGACTCGTTTAAAGCTTTATCTACTCACCTTTACAAAGTCTTTAGTAACAGTTCTGAATAAAAAAGTTAACGACATCTTTATTTCAGGAGAAGTGAGCTGTCTTATGAAAGCTCAGAATGTCATTGAAACACACGCTGGGGAAGGAAGGAAGCCGTAGAGGGATAAAAAGGCTTAGCTTAATCTTTTTAGCGCCACCGAAAGGACAGGAGGATAATTGCAACTTCTACGCCCACTCTATCTGGACCACAGGCAGTGATCTGGACTAATATTTGCTTACATCACTCCGCCAAGGAGGTTATGTTTTCGCTGGCTTACGTTTGTTTGTCTGTTAGCAACATAACTCAAAAAGTGAATTAATGGACAGATTTTGATGACATTTTCAGGAAATCTGCAAAATGGTATAAGGATAAGAATTTGGGGGTGATGCGGATCACCGATCCAGGATTTAAAAAAAAAAAAGGGAAAAAAAGGATTCTTTACTATAGGGAGAATGGAATAATGAAATCATTGGCAAATAAAATAAGATAAAATAAAAATAAAACATCATGGTAGATGTAATCCAGCATTGCTTGACTGGATCATGGATCATGTTGATATTCTGGATTTGGTGATCTAGAGTGTTCAAAATGTAGGGAACTGGGTGGCCTGTTGATTGTTTATGTTCTGGAAAATGCTACATGTTTTAATCATCATTATTTGGAAAGGAATCAAGTTTTAAAAATACCCAAACGTATCTATTAACATGTATAAGAAATGCATTTATTCATTTAAACAATGGGTTCAAGTAATTCTTTGTGTCTAAAGTTTTCTTTCATTCCCATTTTATCTTGTTGCATTTCACGTGAGCCACGTGAGCATGATCAGGAACACTGAAGCACAAGAATTTCTGGTTCCTGTTAGATAAACCCTGAGAATTACAACATCTGGTGATTCTAGTGGGTGACAGACGAAATGGCAGACTGTTTTGTACTCTACTTTAATTTACTTTACTTGGTTATTTGATAAAGACAGAGCTTATTAAAGCAAAGGAACACTTTTAAATATGCCAGATTTAGCCAAAGGCCTAATTTTCAGGCCTATTTTTCTGATCAAAAGGTGAGACAGAGACAATAACAGACATGAATACATTGTTAAAATCTCCTTTTTTTTCTATTGTGATACGGATCCCTCTAGGTCTGAAATAAAGACGTAACACTATTCACCAGAGACACACCCCCTGCTTAGTTTGAGGTTCCAAAGTACACAACATATTGCAAACACTTCCTAAACACTTCACTGAATATACTTTCCCATTAAATTCAGTGGGTGAGTGTGTCCAAAATTTTGACTGGCACTGTAAACACTACCAGTCAAATGCTTGGACACAGTTTCTCATTAGATTTAACAGGAAAGTGTGTCCAAACTTTGTAATCATGATGAAATGAATGGCATGGGTTCAAGTGTGTCCTTGTGCACTGGTCAGGTGAAAGCTGCCATAAAAGGAAGGTTGTGATAACAGTCAGCTCACCTTGTTTCAGGCTGCAGCTGATCCAAGATGAAGGTCATTCCTGTTCTTGTACTTTGTATGACCCTGTTCTGCCAGGGATACAGCAGTAAGAGATTTTCTTTTTTCTATTATCATCATGACAACTTTTCTGGTAGGATAAGATCTACATATTGTTACATTATTAAGGTATCAATCCATTTAACTGGTTTTCAGACAGTCTAGACTCATGTCAGGGTCGGTGTGGTTATGGGACAGACAGCAATTTTTCCTGTCAGTGCAATCCCTCATGTGAGCGCTACAGAGACTGTTGTTCAGACTACGCTGAGCTATGCAAAGGTAAGTGAAAAAACAAGCAGACTAACTAAGACTGGAGCAAGTCACATGATCAATATGTTTAGATTTTTGTTGAGAGTGTAAATATCAACATGCTGTTTCCCTCTAATCCCAGATGGAGTCACATCGTGTAAAGGCAGATGTGATGAGACATACAACTCTCAGAACAAGTGCCACTGCAACTCCAAGTGCAGCCAGTACAACAACTGCTGCAGTGACTATGCAGACCTCTGTGACAGTAAGATTATGTGCCACCTGTTGCTGATTACTTCTTATGAACTCCACAGTTAGCCATTCAGTCTCCTTTTATATTTGTTTTCTATAATTATCTGCTCTGTTATCTGACATCTGGTAGCTTTCACATAGTGGAAAAAATACGAGCCCATCGATCCTAACTCATCAAAATGTTCTTAATCTGCATTTTGTTATTCTATTGAAATAAATTCATATATAATTTTATAGAAATAACTTAGAACTTATAAAATAGTTATAATTTCCTATAATTTATGCTTGAATTTATTTCTGGTACACACTCACAGGAAACAATTAAGTTCACTTCTGTTTAATATCGGCCACCTGCTGGCTCATACACATGAGCGTTTATTTAGTTTCTCAAACATTTTTTTTATCTGATATAGCTTTAATCACAGATAAAGTCATTTTAGTTGGCGATTTTGATATTCATGTTGATGTGATCAGTGATAACCAGTATCGTCTTATGTTCCTTAGTAAAATCTGCATCTTTTCTCTCAGTTTGTGTCTAAGCCCACTCACTGTCACAATCAGACAATAGATCTGGTTTTTGCTTATGGTTTGAACACTCGGTGGTATTTCCTC
Organism: Leptatherina wallacei; assembly: GCA_028567055.1. Taxonomy (NCBI): domain Eukaryota; kingdom Metazoa; phylum Chordata; class Actinopteri; order Atheriniformes; family Atherinidae; genus Leptatherina; species Leptatherina wallacei. The sequence goes on along the minus strand of JAOXYM010000003.1, from coordinate 26,280,197 downwards.
AAAATCCTCTTTTATCTGATCATTTCCTCAAAATGCAAAATTTTTTGGTCAAAGGCAACAAATGTAAAAAAAGATGTATTCATCCAACAATACTGTCACCATGTTTTTACCACTGATGTTCCCCGTATTCCCATTTCTGAATCCTGTGGAGAACATTTTCCCAAACCTTTCCCACCACACTGTTGGACTGTTTAGCTGACAGTACTGCAGCGTCTTCACAATCGGATGTTGATACTGGTGCTATCACTGTAAAAAGAAAATGGTGACACAGAGTGGACATTGTCCTTGGTATAATGCACAATTACAAAGAATATGGTGGGCAACTAAATGTGGAGAATGCTTCTTAGCCTGGAAAGGTTGCTTTATAACATAAATCAGACTTGCGTGAGGCTATAGAACTGCAGACCACAGCTAATTGAGAATGATAAAAACCATTCCAAGTTTTGTTCAGTAATGTTGCCAGAATAACTAAGAGCCAAAGCACAAGACTATTTAAAGAAGTTCTACCTCTTATTAACAGCTCTTTACTCAACCAGATCCACATTTCCTGATTAACTGGCTATGTACAAAAAGCCTTTAAACTTGTCATTAAACCATTGCTCTAAAAGCCCACCCTTAAACCCAGTGTTCTAGCCAATTACAGAGCCAACACTCTAAGAAGAAACCCTCTCTAAGACCCCTGAAAAGTGGTTTTAAATAAACTAATCACCCATTTGCAGAATAACAGTTTGAATTATCACCTCCGAAAATGGTCTTTTTTTCTGTGCTTGTCTTGTTAGATTCAATTGCCCCATTTGACACAATTGACCATAAAACCTTATTAAAGGCTTGAACGTATAATTGGGATCAAGGGTACTGCTTTAGACTAGTTTAAGTACTAATATCTGACAGATTCCATTTGTTAATGTGCATCTGTCCTCTAAACAGTCCTGAGTTTGTTGTGGTATTCCTCAGAGTTCTGGTCTTGGTGCAGTTTTGTTCTCTTTATCCGTGTTTCCATTGGGCAATATTATTAAGAAATATGACAATCTTTTTCATTGTTTTGCTGATGACACCCAGTTGTGTATATATCTATCAAGCCTGAGTAAACCAATCAGCTATTGGAGCTTCTATCTTGTGTTGAAGATATGTCCAGCAATTATTTGATGTAGATTTTAGATAAAACTGAGGTTATTGTTTATGGAAATATGAATCTCAGAAATTCTCTTTCAAATGACATAACTACTTTAGGCGATATTACCGCGGCTCCCATACTACTGCAAGAAACCTTGGTGTAATATTTGAACAAGACTCATCTTTTAATTTCCACATAAAACTGGTTTCTAAAGCAGCATCTTTTGATCTGAGAATCATCCTGCTGAAAAACAGACTCATGCTTCCATCATAGAATTGAAAACTATAATGTAATTGTAGCTGAATGCACAAACAACTCTAAATTATTCAGCTAATTAAAAACTAAATGCTGCTGGAGAGCTGAAAGGTGACACTAAGAAAAGCCTTAATGGTCCAGCACAGCCTACTTAAAACTCTCTGTTCCATAAAACCCTCACAGGGCTCTTCGCTCCCAGAATGCTGGTCTGTTAGTGGTACCAAGGATCTGTAAGTCCAGAAAAAAAGAGTTGGAGCCTTTGGTTCGTAGGCTCCTCTGCTAACTTGAGTCCAAGATGTTTTGAAGACAAATTATAAAACCCAGTTCTTTGGAAAAGCTTGAACTTAATCTACCATTTGTTTTAATTTTCATGTTTATTTGAATGGTTTCCATATCTGAATGGCTTTTATTCACTTGTTTGAAGAATTTTATAATGTTATTTTTGCTTGTAGTGCTATGAACAATATTTCTAATTACAAGTTGTTTTTATGCATTTATTCAAGCTTTTTGTAAAGTATTTTATGATACACTTGTGTTCGAAAGATGCTATGTAAATTTCTTTATGTATATATGCACTTGTCCTCATTTTAGTCCTCAGTTGCATTCTTTTGACTTTAAATTACTAATGTATAATTCAAGAATACAAGGCTGTAACTCATTAAATTTAGAGGAGGGGAGGATGGGAAAAGAATAATGATTCAAGCATGGACACTAGTCTCAGCTAAAGTTTACAGGTCATGAGTTATTTTATATAAAAGAAGACAAAATATCATGATCAAACCAGTCATTCCAAAATTGTTGACTTGTCAGACTTCAGACTAGACTAGACTAGACTAGACTAGACTAGACTAACTGTTTCATTTAATGCAAGTTTAGTCTGTGTGATGATAAATAATATAAATACCAACATGAAGTTCCCTTTTAATTCCAGCTGGAGCCATGTCCTGTAAAGGCAGATGTGGTGAAAAGTACAACTCTCAGAACAAGTGCCACTGCAACTCCAAGTGCACCCAGTACAATAACTGCTGCAGTGACTACGCAGACCTCTGTGACAGTAAGACTGACTGTATATCACTTGTTTGAGACTCCATCATATAAACATATAAAAATGTAAATCAGAAAATTTTCTGCCGAGTGAAAACTCAAGGTGTATATTTTTAAAAGCAGATATGTATCTAAGAGTTTTAAAAGAAAGAAAAAAAATGAAGAATTTGACTCATGATCAAGTTTTTTTTTACACTGTGGACTTGGATCTTGATTTTTTTCTTTTACTTTAGTAGTTTTTAAGAGCAGCGTCTCATGGTCAAACTTCTTTTCAACAAATGACCAGCAGGTGCTGCTGTTTTGCTTCATAGCACAACAGCTACTGCATTCAGGGTTTAGAGATTAAATTAAGAACAAAAAAACACACAGAGCAGAAATATAACATGAATATGACCACTGAAGAACTCATTCAGGAAAATTTAACTTGTATATAATTTTTCTACTAATGTTTTTTTAATGTGAGAGCTAGTATTACTTTACTTAATAGTGATTAAGGTGATGATTGATAACACAAGTAAAAAAAACAATCCTAAAAACATGGTTTCACATCATATTTCATAAACTAATTGCATAATTAGTTTTGTACCTAACAACCTTATTCCCAAAGCACTTAAGGGAAGTATAAGTTACCTTTCCCATTTAAAGAAAATGATAATACAGACTCTAAACAAGAGCCAGAGATGCTGCTTCCTTCTCCACGTCTGAGGTCATTTAAGATTAAATGAAAGGAGGTAAAAACTTATGGAGGACCAAAGCTACCAAAATTTAAATATTTACTTCCCAATTGTTTCTAATCTTACATTTACTTCCTCTATTTATTTTTTGATTTATATTGTCTGTATATGTTTTGTATGTTCTATACATTACTGTATGCATTTCTGCCTCCTTATGTAAATGAGAGGGGCGGTCTTTTAAGGCATGTCTTGGTGGTGGTGGTGGTGGTGGGGGGGGTTAGCTCCTGGGCTACTGGTCAATCAACAAATGGTGCAACAAAGTGCAGGGATGACTATGGCTGTCTGGCTCTGCCGCCTGCCTTGGTAGGGAGATGGAGGTGTTATGTGTTAAAAGGAGCAGTAAATGACTGACTTTCAACAGAAGATTGTGCCGGAGCTTCGGCATGTTGCTCTCTGAGCTGAGCATCACACAATCATTGATGACTACTGTTTCATGTGGGTTGGCTGCAACGCTCAGAGAACATTGCCTGGCGTTGACATGGAAAGTTTCTAAATGCTATATCTAAACTGTGTGTTGGAAATGGCTCAGGCAGCCATTGCTGCCATTAAAGGGTTGAGAGTTCTGTAAGGCATTATGTGTGTATGTTTGTAATATCCTGTAGGTGATGGAGGAGACGGTGGCAGTGTGATCACTGATGCAGAGATCAAGGCTCTCTCGGAAACGCTTTATGTTCTAGACTCTAACAAAGCTTCAGCCTCTGAGTTGATTATTGATCCTCAGGCTCTGGTGCCAGACTCTGAGACCAGCTCCCAAACAGATCTCTCTTCAAAGCCGTGAGAGGACCGCCTAATCATCACACCTCTATCTTACCAACTCCAGCGCTTCTCCACCTGAATGTATGTGTTTTTGTTCTTATAGCTTGTTCCGCCACCTGGACGAGGCAGCTCTGTTTTCCAGGCCTACCTATGCTGCTTTCTTGTCTGTGCTGGACAACTACAACAGGATGACTGGACAGACAGAGAACTTCAACCCTCAGCAGCTGGCTGAGCAGGACACATTCCTCCAAGAAACTATGTCTAACACTGAGCTGGGCAGAGAGCTGTTTGCTTTCCTCTACACAAAGGGTAAAAGGTCCATGTGCAACAGTTTTACTTGAAAAACTCAGAATTACTGTCACCAATGTCTGCAATGGTTATTATTTTATATTTGAAGGGGTTTATGCATCAGAGGAAGAGTTTATTCAGGACCTGAAGATGATGTGGTTCGGACTTTACTCACGTAATAACAACAAGATGGACTCCAGTGGCTTTGAACACATCTTTGCAGGTTTGGATGATGCAGACTTTTTTTCAAATGTTTGTTCTGTGAGAATGTTAAATGTTAAAGTTCATGACAGCACAGTAAGAAAAGACTGAATGGCTTGATTGTAGGGGTTATCAGGAAAAAAGCCTCCACCCTCTAAAAAGAAAATGAGAGCACAGCTTAAGTTTCTAGAGCAGGGGTGACCAAAGTGGGGCATGCGGGCCAAATTTGGCCCACCAGACCATTATGTCTGGCCCACCAATTTAAGAAGATCCCCCATGAGCCTTTGCACATGCAGTGTCTAGCTCACGGGTTCAACCGATCAACATGGAGCACCATAGGCAGTGGCATACAAACAAGAAGCGCTTCAACACAGTATGGGAAGAAAAACTTTTCTTTTTTTTACAGATATTAATTCTAAAGCATCTTTAATCAATCTGTGGCTGTACAAAAGGAGTAAAATATACGTTGTCAATAAGATACAAAACATTCAGCAACACAAATATTGATTGGCTGGTAATTTCCAAAGATCAGCCTCGTGTGTCGCACTAATGTTAGCAATCTGCCTTGCATTGTTTGGCCCTTGAAAGCAAAGAGTTTGGGCACCCCTGATGGAGAGTTATGAACAAATCAAAGGACTTCTGCAACAATGTCATTTGGAAAGACAAGATCAAAGTGGATATGCTTGAACATAACAAACAGCACCATGTTTGATGCAAACCAAACGACATCTCAGTACAAACACCTCACACTAACTGTCAAGCACAGTGGCAGAGGACCTGGGCAGCATTCTTTGAGTTGACCAGGAACTCTTCTGTAAATGAAACTATTCTGGAGTCAAATGTGAGGTGATCTGTCTGACATCTAGCGTTTGACCATAACCCTAACCTCCTCCCAAGCAGGGGATGAGGTCAGTCATTCTACAACAGAATGACTCAAAAAAAGTTGCAAAGTCCAGACTTCAACCTGAAACGATGTGACAGAACTTTAAGAAAGGTGTCCATAAATCAATGCTTGTATATCTCAACTGACTCAAGAAATGTAAAAAATAATGACCCAATATTCCTCCACAACGATGTGAGAGATTGATGAAAATATAGAGAAAATGATTTCTTTAAGGCATTGCTGCAAAGGATGGTTCAACAAGCTACTGAATTACAGGGTGTCATTAGATCTTCACAAAATACTTCTACATGTTTAATATGACGTGTTGTTATTAATCTGTGTTTGTACTTACAGATTTAAAACCAAGTTAGGACCACACAGTGTTTACTATTATCATTGATAATTCTTTTTACATGACTGAAATTCTATAATAGGAGAGATCAAGGGAGGAAAGGTGTCTGGTTTCCACAACTGGCTCCAGTTTTATCTTCTTGAGAAAAATGGAGAGCTGAACTACTATAGCCATAGCTTTAATGGGCCTGTAAGCATCCACACTCAACCCCAATATATTAATCTATTTTATATTTGCTGCACTGCTTTTAATTTCTCTCTTTCCCCCTCCCCTCTGCCAGTGGACTACATATCCTGATGTCTTAGGGATGCAGTTCAAGTGGGATGGCTATTTCAAGCAGGTTGGCTCTGCAGTCATTGGCTGCAGCCCTGAATTTGATTTTGCCATCTACAGCCTCTGTTACATTACTCGACCTGGAAAGCAGTGAGTAAATCTACATGTCACTGAGATATCTCTTTATTGAATTTATTTGGTAAATATCTGATTGAATGAAGATATTAAACTATGAATGATGTGTTTTTTTTATGTGGGTCTCCTCTTATTTCTGCTTTTTTGTTGTCCATCATCATTAGATGCCGTCTGAGCCTTGGAGGGAAGGAGCTCATCATCCAGACCTACACCTGGAATAACTCTTTCTATGGCGATGGAAAGAAGTACATCGGCTCTGCCTTTCCTGCAACTCCCAGGAATTAAAAATATGCTGAATGATAAGCCATTAAGAGAGCAGTTGGCTTGTGTTTCAAAACACTTGTGAGATAAATGTTTTGAATTGATATTCTCAAACAGAAATCACTTTCATTACTTGAACAACAGCTTTAAGATCAAAAATTAAACCTCATGCGATGACCTAAATGCATCATTTCATTCCCTACATGCTGCAATAAAGCAATCCAGAAAAACATGATTCATCTTCTGAAGTTGGTTTCTTTCCGATGTACAACACATGCAGCTCATCAAACCAGTGCCTTGTTAAATTTGTAAAGCCCCCTAGAGCAGGTCTCATAGAGCATGAGAATGTGGTGCTCTCCCTGGGGCATGATCAAGCTGTGCCTAATGGGGCAAAAAATGGGCGTTTACACACCCCGAGTGGGCACAATGCTGACACTAACCCTTTAGTCGTAAGAGCATGTGTGCATTTGGTACAATTGCTTATTGTCTTATGTAAGAGCAAAAACAAAACATTAAAAAAAAGTAGATGCAGATTTTGGCGGTATGAACTACAGAAACAAAAAGAGATTAAAAAATCTTATTCTGCTTGACCTGCTCTGAACAGTAGCACCAACTAAACCTGTTCTTATCAGCTGTCTGTAAAACCATGTGCGTGTGTGATTGTAACCCCCCCCAGTGTGGGGTGAAGTGTCTGTGTGTATGTGTGCGCCTGTATGAATGGGCACATCCTAGTGTGTGTGTGTGTGTGTGTATGTCCAGCTGGGATGGGGGTTGATTTTACTCTTTCACTCATCTAGGGTGACTAACAGGATAAATTCTGGTCTGCCGACAGAACAGGGGGACACACTTGCAGCCCTGTTTAAAGAAAGTATTACAGGAGATGGATCTGCCACTGATCCTATTGTCCACCAGTCTGTGTGCATTCATGCAAAAAAAAGAGCACAAGACCAGTCAGTTTGGAGGAAAAACTCCAGCCTTCAGCGATTCATCTGATTTGGGCCTCACAAGCAGTCAATGTGTTCCAGCAGCAGACAATAAAGTTAGCCCATGGGTGGAATTTCTCTTGCAATTTTGTCAGAACATATTACATTTTCTGAGCTGGTGACTCTAGAAATTAGAAGAGTAAATCTTCTCTCTTTTCACACTGCCCTCTTTTTAAAGCTCCAACAGAATCAAATTAAATCACAGAGTGGCAAATAAAGGGAAAAAAAGATTCAATTGTTTCTTTTGTCACTCACACAACTTCATAATCAAATTATAGCTGGCCACCCGCCAGCGTGTCCTCGCATCTCCTCAAATGGGCTTCTACTTGCAGATCTCGTGAGCCACCTGACTTTTGTTTTGTAATTATATTATCCCGCTCTCCCTTTAGCGTGTTGTGGCTAATGGCTGAGCGGGCTATCCCAGCTGCACATGCAGAAACAAAGCTGCTTATGGGGCCAGACAATGGACCCGTGGAAAAGGGACGCCTGAAGGCGGTCAGCCAATGAGCACGCACAACAGGGGGGCCAACACAGGGTTTAGGAAAGGGTTAAGGGGGTTTAGGGGTTCACGCGGAGGAGGGTGTCAATTTTACCCAGTAGTTGGGCCCATCAATGAGATGGTTAGTAGAGGGACACATGGTCAATATCACCCCTGTCTCCCCAGGGTCGGTACTGGGCTGGAGGGAGGTTCAAGTTTGGCTTAGATGCTGGCCATTTCTAAAGTTGACAGAGAACCATGAAATACAGAGCAACATTCATTCTATGGCGTTTTTTTTGTTTGCTTTCTGAACGATCTGATGACCAGATTGTCATCGCCATTGCCAGTGGTTTGGATTCTAAAGCGGATTCAGACATATGCAGAGTGAGAGATCCAATGACCTCCAACTGTCATGTGAGGCTCTTGTATCGTAGAAGAACTTTTTAGCTGCTGCACATGTAGTCTGTCCTCGTCCACATACATGAGTGCACTCACAAACACACAGTAACATACTCTCCATCCTGTGGTCTTGGCATTTCTCTGTGGACTTCCAGTATGACAGATGGGCAAAAGCCAATTTCCCCCCACTGCCACACACAACACACAGGGAATTTGGAGGAAGGTCATGCTTGTGTGTACTGAAGTGAAGTTTTATCTGTCCTTCATTTTTTTTTCACAATATAAATACATTCCCACCTTGTAAGCATGGCTAGATAATATAAGGATGGGCCAGAGCAGTCAATTGAGAATAGATGGGCCTCTGAGCCACAGACTGTTTAAGAGAAGACCATCTGCAACAGGACTTCATCAGGTGAGTCCAGCACAGAGGAAACAGGGGACATCATGGCATACATACGGTGATACATTTGAGCACCACTTGTGGAACATAAAGATTGGACATCTTAGTGGTGATAATTTAAGATTAAATTAATAAAAATAAAAATAAACAAAAGATGACTTCTGTTGTATGAGTTGTGTAATCTAAATGTTTGGCTGTAACTTGCATCCAAAGTTAAGATGTGACTGGAAGGGATTTGTTATCCATCTTGCAAACTATGCTTTGAGCGTGTGCAATGGGGACACAAGGCCTTAGTTATATTCCCCTGCTGGTTTCACTCTGGGGATGAAAAAGGCCTGGCTTTGCTATTCCCATCTCAGGCTGCAGGTGTGGAATAGGACAGGAAATGATGCAGGGGGAGGAGCAGCAGGCAAGGTGATCAGCTTGGGAATGAAATGCGAGTGAAAATCAGATGGTTTGGATTTGCAGATCAGCTTGAATCTACCGAAAACCTCATTGTTAGAGCACACAGGCCCCCTTACATCACCTACATGACTTTCTCTGAATATTCTTTGAGAATCTATTTACCTTCACAACTGGGACATGACCATTTAGATAAATATTCTCACCAGGATAAAAAAAAGAAAAAGAAAGTGGCCTAAATAACTTAATGGAAATAAGGGGGATTTGATTATATTTATTTTATACTGTTGTGCTGAAATGTTTTCAAACTCTTATCATTTTGGCAAAAGTAAAAAAAGAAAAAAAGGAAAGGGAAGGGCGAGAGTACCCAATTGAATAAAAAAAGGCAGAAATATAATTCTTGCAAAATGTTACACTTAAAACAAAAAGAACATTATGTGCACAAACCAGAAGGCTGTTGAATAAAATGTTTTAGGGGCAGATGAGAAAACTAAATTTTTTTTTTTAATGTGAAACATGCTTGGCAAGAAGAAAAAAACAGCATTTCCCGTAAGAATCTTATCCTGCTTGTGGAAAAGTGTGGCAGTGTTGTAGTTTGGGTCTATTTTATTGCATCTCATAAATGGAAAATAACATTCTTGTTTAAATGAAGGTCCACTTGTATTATCCTCATCACCAGAGGGGTGCTGGAATGAAAGGACACTGCACTTGAAGCTTTTACAGATATTTTCTCATTTTGTTGAAATACCATGCAAGGCTGTTTTTTTTAGCAGCTCTGAAACATGAGGATGTCATGGTGGTTATGTATGCGATGTTTGAATATGAATCTTTAAAAAGATCGGCTGCTCTCAGATGTTAAGTTTTAAGAACTGAATAGCCCTTCTTTAATCTTAAGAACAAATTGACATATATGCTGACAAGCAAAAACTTTCGATATACATTCAGCAGTCTATGTGTTATGTTGCCAAGCTCTAGAATACAGAAGCTGAGCACCTATTCTGCAAAGAGGAGGGGGTGGAATGACTCCCCAAAGTCATATTACCCATATAACTGCACACCTCATACAAACCTTACCCCTTCTGGTCAGAGCTGCCACTTGGGAGAGATGAACTTGTTCAACAGCCTATCTCAGCATGGGGAATGGATGGATGGCTGCAAGATGAGATGGAGCAAACACCTGCTCTCACGCAACTTCAAGCTGTCACACACAGTTAGGCTCAGGAGACTGAGCGCGTCTCCCCTCCGTTCAATGCAAACGTTCTGCGGATTTAGCGGCCGCCCTCGCAAAGCAACAAAAGCCCGGGCCTCTGCTGTTTGTCTGGACATCTTTGACACACGCACACGCGCACGCACACACACACGAGAAGTGGAACTCCAGGGGGCCTGAGCCACGGGCCGGCCACGCGCGAGCTCGAGCGCGTCAGCAGGAATTGGATGGGAGTGGGAGGAGGAGCTTTGACGTGGAGGTTAAAACCGGGAGCCCCCGCAGTGTGACCCGCACTGAGACACTGAGGGACAGCTCTGCTCAGGGAGACAGAACCGAACTTCAACGCTGTTTGATGAGCACAGAGTCCAAACGGTGGTCCGTGCAAAAAAAAAGACAAACATCTGAGGAAGTTCCTGAGGCGGTCCCAGATCACACCAGCACCGGTGAGTTTTCAAGGAAAACACTGAAGGGCTCAAGTTGGTGATACGTGCGCTTATCAGACCCAGTTATTTTAAATGTGAAAAGTTATTTTTCTTTAGTTTTGAAAAGCATAGACAACATGACTGTATTTTTATATTCTTTTTTTAAAAAACTAAAATGTCAGCACATGAAATCAGGAAGCAATTTATTAATGCTTCGTTCAATATTATGAAGGAAAAAATACATATAGGCCAATAGGTTACAGTTTAGACACACGTTTCATCCACCATACAAGCCTAGATCGCAGTTTGTGGCAACACATAACTCGGTCTTTGAAAACGTCCTTTAAAATTCTGCCGGAGTTCTCTGTTAGGCCAGTGATCTGGGGGATGTCGATTTTTCATTTAATCCCATGGTCGTCGCTTCATCCACTGAGTAAATCCTGCACTGCCCCAGATTGAAGTCCTGTCAGTGACTTGATCTTGCTGGAGCTTTACTAGTTCACAAGATGACCGGGATTAGGCTTCTGACCCCGAGCGAGGGGGAGAAGGGGACAACGAGCTAACGAAATGAAAAAAAAGAAAAAAAAGAAAAGAAAGAAAACTAACTCTGACATATAATCTCTTCCTTCTGTGTTGATATCAAATCAGCCAGAAAACCCCTAACGAGGGAACTGTCCGGTGCTGAAACTGGTTTGGGGAACGGCTGTTATAACCACGGTTTCTAAATGTAGGCTATTACCTTATTATTGCTGTTTATCATTAGTTGATGAATATTTGCACTGAATGGCTCCAAGTTATAACTTGTAGAGATTTAACAAGGTATTTGGGGATCACTGGCCTGATCTTGAATTCATTTAACTCAGAAATGCTTGACAAAGCACAAAAAAAAGATAAAAAATAGACGTAATTTGTACTTATTTATTTTTCAAAGTCAGTAAACAGACAAATAAAGTGAATATCCAACATAATCAAGTGAAACCCTTTTTATCTGTGGAGAAATAGTCAATCAGTTTTCATTTTACATCACTTCATAATTCTGTAGGTTGCAAAGAAAATGAACATGAAGATCTTCAAAATTATGGAAACTATAATCTGTAAAATTCAGGTGCAATGAAACAGCCATCAGCTCATTTTTTACAATGAGTAATTATCGGAAAAATGTGTTTAATATCAATTTTGAAATAATGAAAACTTTTCTACCTTAGCCCAGCTCAACATAAACCTGATCTTTTGTAAATATATTATCACAGTGTCAGAATAACACTTTTTTTAGACAACTTTATGCTGAAATGGGTTGAGAATTTGCAAATGAATCCCCAACAATAATGTTAATTGTTCTGGAGTGATGTGATGAGTGATGGGAAAAGTATCCAAAACTTTTAAAGGAACTAAAGCCTGATTGAGAGATTCTCCACAAAATAAAAAATTTAAGATAAAAGATATACAGAGGTGAGAAATTATTCTGAAAAAGGACTAGTGCAAAGGTTCATCATCCAGAACAAATCTTCCTAGATTATTATATAATTCTGTGTATCCTTACTAAAATGTGAACATCTGTGTTTCAATTAAATATATTTGCTCTGAGTTGGTGATGCTGTGCTTGTAAATTAAATTTGGACAATACATCATATGTTGCAATCAGTAACATCTCCCATGGCAGCAAAAACACAGAAATTAAATTCTACAGTGCCACCTTAAATAACTTTATTGCTTTGTACTTGCAGTGTCAATCCAAGTCTCTCATGACAGGAAAATGTCATTTCAAAAAGTATAATGCAACAAGCAGTAAAGACAGAGTTACAATAAAAAAGACTTGCCACCACCATATATGGAAGCTGTGAACGTACACCAGGAAAATAATTTTTTTGAACTCTGAGACAGCATTGATGATTATTTGTAAACCTGGCATAAACTAAACAGAAATACATATGTGTGATAAAAGTATTTTTTTTCTTCTAGAGTACTATGATGATTAAACCATATGTGAGACAAATGGAGGGAGAAGAGGTTGCCAGCCCTCTACAGTGGATGGATGGAGACATAAGCTCACCTGATGGAAACCCTTCAATCTCATCGCACCGCTACAGAGCTGGTGGAGTGAGCCAACAAGCAGGAGAAATGGGAAGTGAGGATGCGGAAGAAGATGAGGAGGACGTAGAGGAAGAGCAGGAGGATGAAAATGAGTCCAAGCGACGAGGGCCTAAGAAAAAGCGTATGACCAAGGCCCGGCAGGAGCGTTTCCGTGCAAGACGCATAAAAGCTAATGCCAGGGAGCGCTCACGCATGCACGGTCTAAACGATGCACTAGAGAACCTGCGCAGCATCATGCCCTGCCATTCCAAAACACAGAAACTGTCCAAGATTGAGACACTACGGCTGGCCCGCAACTACATCTGTGCTCTGTCTGAGGCTCTAGAGGGGGGGCTTTCCACAGAGAGCAGGGCTTTCATGGACACACTGTGTAAGGGCCTCTCGCAACCTACGACTAACCTGGTTGCTGGCTGCTTGCAGCTGGGACCAGCTGCTGGACCTGGGATGAGGCCCGAAGACAGACACGGAGTCCGTCCACCAGTCAACCCTCTCGGTGGCATGGTGAACTATACCTCTCCAGGCCTGCCAAGTCCCCCATATGGTACTTTTGACTCAGCTCACATGCTCCATTTGAGGGCCATGAAAGGAAGACAGTATGAGAATCATTCCCCACATGAGTATAATACTGGCGGCGTGGGAACCCCTCCATATGACGGCCCCCCTACACCACCTCTGAGCATCAGCAGTAACCTGGTGCCCAAACAGGAGCCTTCACCCCACTACCCACCTCCACATCACTACTCTCCTTCTCCTGTGGACCAGGTTCTCTATCAGACTCAGAACAGCTATGATGTACACTTAGAAGGGCCGTATGACTCCTACCACCCCCCACACATGCCCCAACGACAGATAACCTCCGTCTACAGGGACTAAGAAGGGTCTGGAGCAACAGCCATCAATTAAATCAAGTAGATAAGTTGTATCTATGATCCTTCATGAACTTTGTCATTGATTTCTGGAGGACTGTAAGACTGAAGGATCTCTCTCTGTAAACAGACAATAGTTGTTTTGTTCTTTTTTATGTGTGGTGCATTTGCACAGTAGACTAGCACTGCTCAACATTGTTAGACTTATGTATTAGAATACTTTTGACTTGAACCAACACATTGTTTCCAAAAATGATTACCAAATGATTCAAGGGCCTTACAGGTCCTACTATGAAATGTCGCTTTAGCCATTTTGGCCTGTTGTCCTGGTACTATAAGATAAGCACTTCTAATTTAGCTTTGGTAACATCAGATATTCTACATAAAGTATCTCTTATTTATTCTTTAATTTAATACAGTGTATATGGAGTTTGTTCTGACATGTCTGTTTTTTTCTTTTGCATATATTTCCTGTTAAGGCTTCTCTTTGTTTGCCTAGTTAATCCCCTCATCCTTCTTTTGTGTCCAGTGCCCTCTTTGCCTTCTATTTGATGTTTTGCACTCAAAACGCATTCACAGATACATTTGTGACCATGATATAGTTGATTTTCTGTGGGCACTGAGAGTAGAAAGGAAGATTTTTTCTTTCATGAAAAAAAATTGGAAATGAACTAGAGAATTGTGATGATGGTAAAGAAGCAAAAATCTAATACTCAGGTTAACATAATGGACATTTTTGCATTGGATATGATGTTTAGTCTTTTTCATTTTTGTTTCTTTTGGGGTGAAGGATGTTATTTGAATAAAAACAAAATCAATTCAGTGTATTCTGTGCTTACTTTTGTTATAGTGGTGACAGACAGACAGATACATAGATGAGCACCACCAGCAGTGTATCCTGTTTGCCCGCTACTTTGTTTCTCATTTTTCTCCCCAGCTTTCTGTGGTTTATCTGCACTAATCCCAGGGCTGTCTTTTAATGAAGGGCTAATGCGTGAGGGTGGATTGTAAGATAAAGATTTATGATTAACGTGGCTGCCGGCCTGTGCAGACTTTCCTCTTCACTGACACTGGGTTAGCATAATCCTTTCCTGACATCTACTCAGACCACAACTAAATATATTCACATAAATACCACTGACCCTATCCACAGACAGACATTTTCTAATACCTGCGCAAAGAACTTTAAAGTCTAGAAAACTCTATTTTGTCCCTTTTTCTAGATGGAGGAAAAAGATAATAAACACACTATAAAATGATTGAGTATGAATATGTGAACAGAGTGAGAAAGTGATGAATAGGTCAATGATAACAAAAATAGTAGTGATCTGATCTGAGAGCAGCCACTTCTGTTGATCCATTGTCCTTGCTGGTCAGTGTAAAGGCCACCCACCGAGGGGTCATTTACAGGGGTCATAAGGCCGCACTGGGTCAAGGCTCACTGGTGGGAATGGTCACCAGTCATATCATCGCACTTTTTAGAACACCTTCTTGTGTATTTCTATGCAGCATTCAGCAAATTTCTCGATTTAGAACAGAGAATTGTAAGTATGATATAGAGGTTACATTATGATGACATTTTCATAATCCTGATAAACATGCTGATGAACATCCCATGCTTGATCTGCACGGGGAGAAATATATCGCTTTGTTTTCACAAGGATTAGTATAAGCCTGTGTGTGTTTGTGTATCTCTGTGCGAGTATGTGTATTTGCAATGCATTTGCACTACTAACCAGGAAAAGCGTGGGATGACTTTGAAGGGAATCACAAAAGAAGGACGTATCTCTGCTCGCTGGACACACAGACTCTAACGGACAGGACATTTGGCTAAGAACTTGGATGATGCTCCTAATAAACATGATAAATGACAAACATTTGATAGACCAGAGGCTTTGAGACAGAAAAGATTTGCCTTTTGACAAGGAAGCAAGACAAAGAGAGTGCTGAATTCATTCTAAGCCTTTTTGACCCTTGACCCCCCCCTGACTTATACTCTGTGAGACACTTTTGACAAACACAGAATATTTTGGTAATGTCTTGTCTTGTGGGTTTTTGGAAAATTGAAATATTTCTTAATATTTCTAAAAGTTTTCTTGACAGAACAGTTTTATTTGCAGCAAAATAAAAAGGAATAGTACCATTCTAAATAAAAAATAAATAAATAGATAGTACCCAAGTCTTGATAGAGCCGGTGAGTTCAAAGAATAAGAACATTAGATTTGGCTGTTCTATATCCATTTCATTTTAGTGTACTTTGCTTGTCTTGTCGACCACTTACAGCCTTTCACCCACTCATACAGGGAATCTTCTTTTATTCTATACATCAAGGGACCCTCCCCCCTCCCCCCATCACACATACACTCACACACTGATTAACTCATTGGGGCAAAGTGAGGTTCAGGATTTTGCCTGAGAATGTTTAAAAAATTGAAACTTGTTTGATGACTGATTTTAACTTCACAATAAGAGTAACTCATATGGTAAAAAACAAACAAACAAACAAACAAACAAAGAAATTCATCAATAAAAATGATCATGGGTAGATAAGGTTCCTTAGAGGAAATTGGGGATTTTCTTGTCAGAAATATTCTTCTATTTTTCTTTTTAGAAACGTACACAATAAGCTTTATTCAGTTCATGTTTTTTGTCAGAATTAAACTATTTCTGAGAACATCTTCCAACAATGTGAATTTGCTACTCTATAGTTAATGTTAATAGATACAGCTTGTGCGTCATTTCTTTAGTTTCCAAAAGAGACTGTATTTCAATATTTTGAACTGGTCTCGAGCAATACTTCTCTAAAATTCCGGGGCATGTTTTTTCATTCATTTTCAGTCTAATCCCTGTACCTGACCATTACCAAGCCACTAAACACTGATCTACAAATCACTCAATTGAGCATTAAATAAGGTATACCTATCTCAGGAAACAAAAAAGTATTGTGTCTACATATAGAAGACAACTTTGCTAAAAACCTAATTTAAATCGTACTTTCAGGAACTTTATGAACAGCCTGTTTCAATGACACATAATTTTTTCCCTTTTCTCTGGTTGCATCTATAAAAAAAAAATCCTCAAAAACGTATTTTTCCATTAACATGGTGATTTCCAAACAGCTGTTAGCCAAAAACTTGGCATATCTTGATATGATGAATTTAGAAAGTTGGTCACATGCAGAAGAACAGAGGTTCACAAATCTACAGCAGATGAATATCATCCAAAAGTGATGTCCTTAAGAAATAGGGAAACAATCCAGCAAAGACCAGGAAGTATGCTAAATTACCCAAGAAGTGGAGTGAAAAACAGTGGCAACGTATCACATGGAGGTCGGAATCCTCCAGAGAGCCTGGACATCAACATTACAAAGAATGGAACAAAAGGCAGAAAACATCGAAAGAATAGCTTTAACTCTTTAATGCCTCATGCATCATATTTGATACATATATTTTCTGACCAATTGCATCATTTTATGGTAAAAACTTTGCTCAAAACCCTGTTGCATACAATCTAATACTTGTCATCTGTCCCCTGGTGGCTACCTTTTATATTACAATGAGTCGTTATCATCATCATCATCATCATCATCATCATCATCATCATCATCATCATCATCATCATCATCATTATTATTTTTGTTGTTAATGATAAATATCTTGTTCAAGAGAAAAATGAAATATAAAGACATCTGATTAAAATCATTAGAATTTTCTGCCCATCCTTTTTCAGGTGAGACAGTAAAGAGTTAAGGAAGAATATTCTTTAAGGTGGCTGGAGAACCTTTTCTGAAAACTAATGAAAGAAGTGACAAGAAAAACTTACCGATAAAGGTTCATTCTGTGTTTATAAAATAATATAGTGATCTTCAAACTCATTGGAATTGTACAATTCTAATTCTAAATACTAAAATCTCTGTTTGCACATGTTTTGAAAAACGTTTGTACCCATTTCTTGTTTTTGCACAGTTCTGTGTGTGCAGCGTACATGTCTGTGAAAGACGGAACAGTCTCGCGTGCATGACGGCTGTGTTATTTGGGATAAAACAGTATTAAGCAGCTGGTCAGAGCTCAGTGTCTGAATGGTTGCATTAAATCACTAATCCTGCAGAGAGAGGGGCAGTCAGTGTATCAGCTCCTCATCTCTTTCACAGCAGTATACAGCAACAGCAAAACATCTGATGCAACAAATACTTAATCTTCATAAAATTCATAAAAATGCCATTTAAAAAACGTGTTTTTTTTTTTACATATCCACTTTTTTGATGCCTTTAGATGAATTTGTCAGACATAAATATATAACAGAAGGAAAGAACTACACTGCCACCTGGTGGTGAAAGCTTTCTCTTGATATAAAATTATGAAAAATTTGTCCACTAGGTGTCAACAGCAGACAACCTAAAGTATCAGAGATGTCTCACTGAAGCCTTCTTGAAAATACTAGGAGCATTAAAAAGATAATTGAATCAAGATTCAGCCATCTGTTAAACATGCTCTGTCAGAAAACATCACAGCCCACGCTAATGTGCAAATGAAATATTTGTTGTTAACGTGTCGTATATTTCCTGCATGGCTGTTGTGGAGAGTCAACAAAACAGACATTTGGTGAGAATTCATCGTTTAAAGATGGCGTGGCAGCAGAGTGAGTGGGGGAGTTGGAATAGAATTAACCTATTTGCATGTAAACTGGTTGGTGGAGTGTGTTTGGATCAAAATAATCAGGCTAATGAAGATACCTGGGGACTGTGCTCTATCAGAAATCTGCACGCTGTCCTCTCTAGCCAACAAGTAATCATATCTGTAATTATTTAGCGTGAAGGGACATGAAAAGGGATTAATCAAGGAAATCTGACTGATTAAATCTTCAAAGGAAGCGCTGAAGTGCAAGGGCTAATAGGGAAGAGGGATGTGGTCGGTGCTTTTATCCTTGAGGTGGAAAAAGAAAAGAACAAAACCAGACAGTGCTCTTCAGGAGAGCTGGCATACTGGGGTGGAAAGAAAGAGGGAGAAAAACACTGTAGGAAAAACAACAAAACTGGCACAGTTTGAGGGGATAGTGTTATTTGAATGGAATATTGTAGTTTGTATTAATTCCCTTGTAGATAAAGACACAAATAATGTATTCAATGGTCCTCCCGTAGATCAGTGCAAGAACCAGAAATTTATGTTCAATTCCAAGTATAAATTTGTCAAATGGTTTTGTCATAGAGCAAATAAATACATAAAACAATAATTTACAGTCATATGTCATATGTCAGGTGTCTTAATAACATTTTTCATTTGGGAACTATGAGGAGAGATAAAAGAGTTAAAGAGAGATAATATAACAACTGAGTCATATTATGTAATCCCTCAATGTTGAGGAGAAAATATTCAATTATGACAAACAAAAATAAATCACTGTTCGTACTTTTATAAGAGGCTTAATTCCTTGGGAGATGGGCTTCACTACCTAAGAAATATTCTTTATCACTCAGGTTCTAAATTTCTTGCTTTGTGTTTTTCTGACTACCATAAAAGTTTAACTTGGATTTAGATCTGGACTATTCGCTGGCCATGCCAGTGCGTTGATATATATTTCCCAAAGTATTAACAATTTTTGTTCAGTGGCAAGATTAACATAGTGTTTGTTGTTGTTTTCATCATCAAACACTTTTGTAGGTTTTCTGGTGACTTCATCATCACCAAACCTGCATTTGACTGACAGAAAGAGAAAAAGTGCCCAAAACTTTAGACGACCTGTTCATTTGTTATGGCAGTAATGGCTGCCATCGAAAGTGGTCCTTTACCCAACATCAGCCCATTATCAATTATAAATGTTGAAATGTTCTTGTTTTGTTTTTGTTTTTTATAGATAGTCATATCTATATGTTTTTATTAGATCTGTACCAAACAAAGGTGTTGGCATCATTTCCTCATTCAAAGAAGATTTGTGACTCATCACTGAATATCACCAAATCATCCAGAGTTCATGTGACCATCTAACCTTGTTTTCTTCCATTTAAGTATTGATGATGGTTTATATGTTTAGCCTTTCTGCATATTAATCCCATGAGCTGATTTCTTATAGTTTGGTAACAAGCACTGATTCTTGTTTCTGCCTTTTTGGTTTTCATTTCTTTTGTTGCATAATTAAATTTTTTTCAATAATTCAATCAATTTTTTTTTTTGAAGACTTTTCATTGAAAATATTTGTAACACAAAGTGTTTCCCAACATCTTAATAATAATGATAATAAAAAACAAACAAAAGAACAGCAAAGAAGATATGCAACAGGGTAGCATTAAACATGCAAGTTTTTTGACCAAAAGAATAGTTCCAAGTCAAAGCTCTGACATAAATCCAATAGAAATGTTGTGGGAGGACCTGGAACAAACAGTTCATGTTGGCAAACCACCTAAATCTAGGAGTTAAAGCTGCTCAGTTTAGATAAATGCTTTAAAATTCCTCTAAACTAATAAAGAGCTGCCAAAAATGTTTCGTTACATCAGAACATGACCGTTTTTTTTTTGTTTAACTTAATTTTTTTTCAATTCATTGATATGAACAGAACAATACAGTATGCACATTTTTGTACACCTACCCTCTTTCTTTCTTTGCATAGATTTTATACAGTTTACAACGAAGCATTATAAAAACAAGATGTTTTGAAAAAAAAGTACAAGAGTCAGTTTGAAGGCATAAATGTCCACTCTCGTTTTGTATAGGTAGACTTTTGGAATATGTGAATATGTGATCTGCTCCATTTGATACATTTTTGAATCCATATAGTATATGAGGGAGGATCTGGTTGCAACCATGTAATTGTTATACATTTTAAGGCTGCTGTGAGCAAGATATTTAGAAGGTGTGTCTTTGCCTTTCTGTCAAGGCCTTTAGAATCTGATCTTTTTATTTAAGTTGTCTGTTACCTGCTGGGTTTCTGTTAAAATCTGACAATATATGGAGTACATTTATTAAGATTTTAAAAAGAAACACCAGTCTAACTGACAGACTCAGTTGATGGTTTTGTTTTTTGTTTTTTTAAACAGATAAAATTTCTAATTTCTGACATTTCCAAATTGAAGTTTCATGACAAAAAGTAAATATTGATACCAAAAATTGAAGACATACATAATTTTTTTAAATGATTCCAGGGTTTAAAAAACAGCAGAAACTTTTTTGACAGCAGGCCTCCATAATTTCATTTATTAATTATATTTTTTTGCAGAAAGTAGCCAGCGGATGGTCTTGTACTGCGTCAATGTCAATACATATTAAATATTAAAGATCGATGCCAACTAACACAAACATATTAGGCAGTGAGCAATCTTGCCAAAATACAAGTGTATCTCAGGGGCCGGCTGTAGATTAGTTTAAGGAGTTGTTACGTCAGTCCAAACTGTGCTGCATATCGAGGGGAATGGAGACCACATAAACATTGATGAGCCATATATAGATCAGAGAGACAGTGGAATGCAATGTCCTGCATAACTCTGCAGGATGTTATGGTGAGCAATCTTGTAAAACATTTATGACTGAGACAGAAAGAGAAAGGTTTCGAGAGAGCATTGTGGTGCTATGTGTAGTAGTCAAGCTATGAGGGCATAAATGTCACAGTGTGAGGGACTCGGCTCTCATTCGGTGACAAAAAATAAGTACGTTGGCTTGAGGCAAATGGTGCCTATGGTTACAGTAAGTCTCCAGGAAATTAATAGAAGTCAATGTAATGTCCTCTGAAGTGATGGAAACTGTTTTGTGTGTGTGTGTGTGTGTGTGTTTGTGCATGTGAGTGTGTAACTGTATCCCCTGGTGAAATGTGCTTACTGCTCCAGTTTGCTGTCCTTCCTCACTGTCCCTTAACCCAACCTCATGGCATATTGCCAGTGGGTGTTAGCGTGTCTGTTTTTGTGTGTCCACATTATGCAAATTTAATTTAAGTGAAGGGGTCTGACTAAAATCAAAATGACATATGAATTTACATGTACACTTCCTGCCAAGTCAGACAAGACTGTCATAACTGCTTTTACGGCTTGCTTTTAACAATTGGCTTTTTAAACTGCCTGTCTTATTTACTTAAGAGCACTTTACACTCTAAGTGTTTTTATTTGTGTTTATGTTACTGCTGGACTGTACTTAACCAGACATTTATTTCCTGCTCTGTTTGTAACTTACACAAAGCGGAGGACAGTCTATTTAACATATCAGAATTAGACTGACATTTACTCGACATTGCGCCATGCACCAATCTTACCTTAGCCTTTGCCTCCTGCTCCTCCGCTCAATGCTCACCTCATTGAAATGACACTTGCAAGCACATTTAGGATATCCGATCTTAATCTACACCTTAACTGGCAGCAAGAAGGGATCTACTTGCTAGAACATAGAAGCCCACAGTATCATGTTTGCAAATTTTGTGTGACTGTGTTCATGTCAGAACCATCCACATTCAATTTCAACATTTCAGCTATCCCAGCGCCTCCGTTTGGCTGTTTCTCTGGATGACAAATTGAACTGCATATTGAGTTACTGAGGGGCTGAAAGCGTTGAGGATTTGAAGCAGACTAGTAATTTAAAGAAGACAGCCATGTTAGTTTTAAATTTATCTCTTGGTGTTAGTGGGGAAAAAAGCCAGGAGGCCAATATTGGATATAAACAAACACTTACTATCATCTAGTATCTGGTTAATATCTGAAGGCATGACAGCAGCTATGCAAAAACATTCTATTAGCAGGGAAGTAAAAATAAAACAAACAAAAAAAAAACAATTACTTACTGTTTTAATACAGCAGAAATCTATGTTTTATGGCAAAAAATGTAACTTTGAATAATTATTTTTGACTCAGTTTTAAAGAGAATTTGAGGTTACAGGCTACAGCATTCTGGTCCACAACATTACCATCCTCTTTCACTCAGTAGACTGTGGTTCAAGTCCTGTGTGTGATATTGTTTTGTCTTCTATTGCACAGTTATTTGGGTTTGTTTGCTTATTTACTTTATTTGAATAGATTTAGACAACCATAAAGCTTAGTTAGGGTTAGGTAATACAAAGTAATTTAGTTTACTGAAAAAGAAGATGTATTTAGGAGCATATTTCCTCCTATTACTCATTTAATTAAGTTTCTGGCACAATTCCAGATGTATATAAACAGTACAGAGACTAAAAAGACTGATAACTTGTTGAGGTAGTTTTTTTTCTTTTCTTTAAATTTTGACCTTAACTACTAGCATGTTTACATAGATTGGTAATTCAGTCCAGCTTATCACGATCTTTTCCAAAATCATTTACTTTTTTCTACTGCTCTTGTAGTTCTGCGATTCATTTGGTAAACAGTTAAAAGTAGAAAGATAAAAAAAAAAATACATCATTTTCATCAGGAAGCTTTAGATTAGCCAAGTTTACATGCAAAATTTCTTCAGTCACAATTCCAATCAGATCAGTATTGAAAAAGACAAGCCTACACTAGCCTTCATGCAACGTGTGGGATTACGTCATGTTGTTGTACTGCTGATGTAAAAAAGATACCTGGACAACACATTTTCATTCTCATTGGTCATGGTTCTGTTCATGTGAAGTGATTTTGTAATGTTATTATTCTTAAACTTGGATTGGGAAATTATAACACATTGGCTGCAAGGACAAATAATGTATGTCACAATTTCTGGTGAGACTGACATGACACAACTCTAATGGACTGACAGAGTTGATAATCTTGTAAATGCATGTCAGAGTAGATCAGCATGGGTCAGACAGCTACGTCACACATAACATTATTTTAAGTCATTTAGAATCAACATAGTAGATAGAAAAAGCTGTTTGGCTGAGCCATTTGTGTGGGAACTCATTTCTGAATCAAACAAACACACAAAACAACATTTCTGCAAGTAAGCCATCTGTTTCATCCACCAGTCAAATTCCCTTTTGCTCCATCATGTCAACATTTCCTTTCAAGTTTCAATGACTTGCCATCCTCCTGCTCCTCCACAACTCACACTCTTCAATCCTTATTTCCTCTGATCTGCCATCGGTAGCTGGGTCTCCCTTCCTCTGTTCTGCCCCTCCTTCCTCTCACATTCTCTCCCTCTCTCTCTGCATGTATCTTCCCCCCTTCCACAGTTGTCCTCACATATTAGGTTCCCCCGTCCTAAGAAGCAGAATTAGCCTCTGGAATCTTGTGCACTTGTTTCCTTCAATCCCACGAAGGAGGTAACGGCATGAAGAGAAAACAGAGAGAAAATACACACAGACCCAGAGAGGGGTTACAACCAATCTGAAAGGAGGAGGACAAATAGAGCAAAAGGAAGATGAGGAAGATGAACATGCAGATGCTTCATGTTTGATGCAGCAACACTGTGGGCATGTGGCTGCTTTCACTGAGCCTTTCCCTTTCCACTATCCAGCTGACGGGTGGAAGCTCTGCGCTCATGTTACTAAGAGCTACTTGATTTATCTCTCCACAACAACATCAGCATTCTTTCATTTTTCCACTAAAAGAGGACATATATCCATGTTACTTTATGCTGGCTGACACGCTGACCTCTGGACTCTACTGTACAAAAGATCTGGACTGCCTTGAGCATTGTGAAGAGCAGAGACAACCAATGTGGGGCTCAGGTAAGATTAAAACTGTTCACTGAGCAATGAAACCCACCCTCAACTCTGACTGTTCATCCTTTGATCACTTTAAAAAGAACTGAGAAGCTAGATAAGCTGGGATCCCCTCGTTATTACAATATTCTGAGCAGAAATAAAAAGCATGTGACAGAAAACACGCGGCTTTGAAGGTTTTCCTCTTTGATGAAAGTTAGGGCACATTTCCTGCAAACATCAGCACCCGGCACCACACAAGTCTTTGCACTAAAACCTGGTCTGACCTCAACCTCTCACATAAATCCCTGGTTGGTTGCAGGAAAGGATTCATGCAAGTTGGTTGAAAGGGATAGAAGGAAGAGAGTTTGAGTTTGGGTAAAAAAGATATTGTATATATTTCCTGACATTCAAACTGTTCCTCCATTGGCTTTGCTGCATGATAGAATAGTTGGTGCACATGCACAAAGCCTCAGGTGCTGGAAACGAAAAGTCAATAAAATTCCAATTCAAGCATCGAATTTTGCCTGAGGAGATATGTAGTTGGTTGAAATGTCAAACATAAAAGGAAACTATGATTTCAGGGTGTGGGCACATATGGTGAGATTTAGCTGAACGCATCAAATTAAAAGGTTAATTTTCAGTTTCTTTAACCAGAATATTTCACACTGACAACAGCTTGAGCAAATTCTGAAATATACCTTGTCTTAAAAAGAAAAGAAATCAAGCAAGTAAAATTAGAAAAATTTGATTGAATTTTTTATCGAAATGGAATAGCATCAATCTTGAATAATGTGGCATAATGCGATGTTGTAATTAATCAACTAATTGTTCTACATTAAAGAACTTTAGGGTACATGTGCTGCTGATCTGTTCGTCTTTACTCTCAAAAGGCAGTCAGGCATGTCTAGTGTGTATTTATGTATGTGGTCATCCCCAGTCTTCATTCTAACAACACTTATTTTAACCCCTGAAGTGCAGTAAAGTGCCACTCACACAGGTCTGTGCCAGAGGAGTCCTCATTCTGCACACACAAATGATCCCAACGACCAAACCCATTTTGAATTTTAAAACCTTGCCTCAGGTTGCCTTGGGTCTGAACAGTCGAAGTGTCTCAACACAAAAGACAAGTAAATCTAAAACCAAGTGACAAACAAAGAACAGCTGTATTTTATAGTCAAGAAGCATGTTTGTGTATCACAAGCATGGAGGGGAAAAAAGTGACAACTACTGTATGTGAGAAAAGTTACGTTTGATTTGTTTTTGTCGACCCATCTTTGCTTGATACTTTAACTGGTTCATAGCTGACTAAATGCATGTGTTTTAATCCATTTCATTGATGTTACACATCAAATTGAAGACTTCATTTTAACTTTGGCAGGACTCTCCTATGGACTCGCTGTTAACGACCAAAGCTAAAATTAGAGTTTAACAAGCCTGTCGACACAGTTATGGTCTCTTGAGGCAGGTTGTGAGAATTATAGGATTGTAGAGGTCACAAGCACATAATCATACACACACACATGAACTACTGACTGCACTGCTCTCAACTAACATAGCCGCTAGATGTGATCCAAAACATGCTCTTGAATTTTAAGCATGCTGGAAATAAGACATGTTGAAATTTGATAAATATGATTCAAATAGATTATATTTGACTCACTTAATAATGTTAGTCCTCACAAAGCTCATGCAAAAAAGCTATATCTATTGAAATGAGTTGTCTTTTCAGTCTTTTGTCACTTTTTCTTTTTATCTTACAAAGCTTTCAATCAGAGTTTTAAAACTTTGAATTCATTCTTCACCAAGCAAATGAGTATTAATACGAGAACCATTATTCATGTTTTTTTATCCAATAATTAAGAGTTAAGATATTGCACCAAAACAAATATGTAGCACATGGTGGTACTAGAGAGAGCATCAGGGGACCACAAGCATAAGATGAATATGTGATAAATGTCCAAGCTAAATTTCTAGAAAATCCCTTAAGCCTGTATTAGTCTTAATAAAAGTAATGGAAAACTTCAGAGAAAAATCAACCTATAAAATCCACCGTTGTAAAATCATAAAACCTTTTTAGCAGTTTAAGCTCTCCTAACACAAGTTTGAAAGTTTTTTTTCTTCTTCTTTTCAAAACCACCTTTACATAGACACAGAGCTCTATTATTTACCCTTACAATGCTATTAGATGATAAATGTGTCTGCTCATTTGGCCAACCTGTAGGCTCCTCAAGAACTTAAACAGAAGATATGAGGAACCCATGGTTGAAGTTAGGGTTAGGTTACAATCCCACCATAAGTATCTTTTATCCTAACTCTGACACCCCTCCAACATCAGAACAATAACTTCTCCACATATTTGAACCATAAAAACTTCTTTAAACTATTCTTAAAGACAATAATGAAGTGCACTTATCAGTTACACAGTGCACTTTTAGAGACTTTCTCGTTATGGAAACTAAAACAAAAACTAAACTAAGCCTAAAACTTTGTTATAATTCCTAAAAGAGCACACACACTTACAGTTCACACACATGCACTGCGGTTTGACACATGAGCCCAGTGGTCCGGTTTCATCTTCCCATGGTGACATCCATTAAAGTCATGCTGTGTCTGACCCTCCAGCCTCAGACAGCCACATTAGCACCTGGCCCATTGGCCACAACAATACACCTGCCTGCATTATTCAGGCTGACTCTACTAATGAGGAAACCTTATCATGCAGACACACAAGCCCTATTCTGGATTCACACAGGCTTAAACACACAGAGGCTGACACACAAAGTCATTATATTTACTTAATATATTAACCTGTTGTCAAGATCTGTAGAAATTGATTTTGCCTAAAGCCAAAGATCATGTGACAGCCTTGTGTTACGTGAACGTGTTAATGAAACCTTTAAAAGTCCATTAACACGGTGTCCCAATTTAAATACAATTATTCTGGTAAATGTTGGTGCAGACGTCCATGCAGTAAGCTTAGTATTTGAGCTCATTCAGCAGTCTCTGTCTCTGCATGTCAAACAGCTGTCAGCGTCCCCCTTCATCCTGCTGTTTCACCATATCTTCCACATTTCCTCTCCCAACACTTTCATCCAAGAGTCAGTCTGCATTAACCTCAATCTCGCCTCCCCTCCCCACAATGTTTCATCGAGTCTCTCAAGCTGTCAGTCTGCGTTGCACCTCTGTGTCTGCTTCCCTTTTGTTCTCCTCGCACAGTTGTATGTAGAGGCAACGTCGTGAACTCGGTCAGCGTTTTTCAAAACATACCACTGACCTATCAGCCCACAGACAGGTAGAAAGGGACACTAGAGAAAACACCCGGGGTTACATGGGGAAGGATCCTGTCTCAGCAGGCATCAATGCATCCATGACATACTTCAGATGTTGCCGATGACAGGAACGAGGCTGAGCACAGAGTCAGACAAGGGGAGCCACGAGAGAGGAAAAAACAGTCAATAGTAAACAATAGAGAAAGGGTGATGGAGAGAAAAGGAGAGGGGAATCGACAGCAGCATTATCACTCTGCCTCCTGATTCAAACATCACAAGAAAACGCTCAGCTCTGGCTGTTCTCATTGGCTGCACCTCCGGCCAATCACGGCTCGGGAATGCAAGGTGCCTTTAGGTTATACCCAGCCCCAAAATATGAGAGAGACAGAGAGAGGCATGCTGTAGTGCAGAGGTTCCTCCTATGAGGCGAGCCTCCATCTCTCTGGTGTTCCTCCTACTGGAGTGAATATGTAACAGTGAATAAATTACAGGCTTCATTGCAGCAGAGTGAGTGCATGTTGTGTTGCAGCCTGAGCTGCTGGGTTTCTCCTCTGGCAACAGCTGGTGGAGCTGTGCTTCGAGATCAGAGGCTGAAGAAGCTTGGGTGGACGAGGAGTACCGGGAAGGAGAAGAGATTTAGTGTAGAGACACAAAGTGTAGGTTGTGATGTTGGTTGTCTTTTCCACACTGAGTTTTGAGTGCCAGAGAGGTGGGCACTTTAGATTTGAGTCACCCCAGTAGCTGAACGAGGAGGAGAGGAATAAAGCGGGAGGATAACGTGGGAAAGAGAAGTGGAAGGATACAGGATGATCTTAGGTAAGACAACATTGGAAGACTTTTTCTCCTCTTTGCCTTTATTGATCTTATTGATTCACTTTTCAGTTACACTTCTCTTCTGTCAGGATGATCACTCCTGTCTGATGCAAACTTTTGGCTGCTATTGTCCTGCTCTATCCAGATCAGCATGTATGCATCTAACAGAATATCATTTGTTTGACATGCATGATTAAATGGTTGCCCTTTTTTGGACAATCTGGGTAGTGGGCGCACGGTTTGTTTTGTTTCAGAACTTCACCCTCATGGTCATCGCAGTCATCTATGTTTCACCTTTTCATTCTTAAATGAAGATAGAAAATGTTGAAAAACATTTCTAATGTTATAAATATGTAAAAAGGGGGTTTTCTAACTTTGCAAAACACACAGAAGGGCAACAGGACGAAGATGCAGACGATTAAGTGGCATTTTCGGCACAAACAAACCCTCAGTTTTTCATTCATTCATTCATTCATTTGGTCCACTTTGGTGTCAAAAGATCAGTTGTCTTATTTTGTCAAGGCTTTACGTATAAGGGCACTTACCAGTGACACAATGTGAGATGTCATCAATAAATCCAACCATCCACTTGGTTAACAAGCTTATCATAAACCAAATCATAAAGTGGGATTAATTCTTAGTTTTCACATTCTGTGTTCAGCCAATAAATTTATTTTGTCTTTAATTCTACAAACCTGACTAACTGACTTTTCTGCTCCGTGTTCTTACATCAAGCGCAGCAGACTTGTATCCACAAAACAGAAATGAAAAGAAATACTAGCAGGTGAAAAGACGAAAGACATTTATTCACTGAATCTTCTGCTTTAATAGAAACAAAAGGAATATAAGTAGAAATATAACAAAATGTTGCAACTTTGACTTAACTTGAAAGCAGAAAGAAATTTATATCTGCATATATGCAAATGAATGATAATCATATTTTGCTCTAAGCATTTTATATAATTAGTTCAATCTTGCTGATGATCTGCAGAATTTCACAGTAGCTGTTTAATGTCCTACATTTCTATCTAAAAGCTAGTAATGTCTTTTTAAACAGATTGATTTTACTGTTACGATGGAGTTACATGTCGTCAACTTTTTCAGTATCAAAATGTCATCTTGTCAGTTTATCAATGTCAGTGCCTATATCAAACCTTACAGTAAATTTTATTAAGTGCGATGACCTTGTTTTTTGTGCGTGTGTGTTGACGAAATATTTGCTTGCTCTTCAACTGCTCGAGTCTTCCTGTGATCTGATTGTGAGCTTGAGCTTGTGGTAATCCTTTTCCCAGTCCAGAGGATTTAACTCTATGTATATTATAAATGCTAAACACACAGAAACATGATCACAACAGTACAGACTAATAAGTGAATATAAACTGTATTAGTTTCCCTTTACAAATAGAGATAGATCCAAATACCAAAATAGCAAATGTGATAGTAGCAACAAAGATGGAGAGATCTTCACAGAAAGCATCCACACCGTTACTCCAGTTTTGTTAGTTATCTATCTCTGTCCTTCCACACACATTCATCATCTAACTGCATCTCTTTTGTTTTTTAATGATGGAAAAATTCAAACACGTCGACACAATCTGGAATGGAGGCTGAAAGAAATGTGCTAAAGTTGGCTCCAGTCCCTTGACACAGAACAGAGTGGAGCACGGTTTAGTAACTTGTGTGATTTTTATGATGAATATTTCAGACATGGGGATTTTATTTATTCAAAAGTGAGCCAAGGCTTCCTCCCATCTGACGCAAAGAACTCACTCAGCAATATGTAAAAGTTCATTGCTTGCATCATGGTTCACTCATCCAGTGGCACATGCACGGATATTTGTGTGTCACTGGTTGAGTGTGTCACTGAGCAAACATGAGAGAGTGCCAACAACCATCACACAAAAAGATTTCACAAAAGCTTCCCCAGTCATCAATGTCTTCCAAAAAGAATCCCAGGTGCACATTGCCCCTGATAAACAGCATGACCTTTAAATTGCAGCAATGCAATGAAGGGTGAAAAGTATTGACATTTAAAATAGAGAAAGGTGCCTGCCACTCTCTCTCTCTGTCTCTCTCTCTCTCTCTCTCTCTCTCTATATATATATATATATATATATATATATATATATAT
>JAOXYM010000003.1:26219815-26231014 GCA_028567055.1 Leptatherina wallacei | reverse complement strand
GCTGGAGCCTATCCCAGCAAGTATCAGGCGAGAGGCAGGGTACACCTTGGACAGGTCGCCAGTCTGTCACAGGGCCACACAGAGAGACAGACAACCATTTTGCTAATATCATTTTTTATATATAATTGAAAATTAATTTTACAAGTTTTCTCCAACAAAATACTTTTATTTATATAAACACACACACACACACACACACACACACATATATATATATATAATATGAATTTGATTGACAGTTAAATGCTAAAAAGCCTTTGACTGACGGAAAAAGCCTGGTGTTTATGATCTGCCGCCATAACCTCTAACCTAAACATGAGCAGAAATCAAACAAAAGCCTGATATACAAGCTTGGCTAAAAATATGACTCCATTCCTGTGCTTAAGTGCTAAATATTTGTACTCTAAAAGCAGTGGTGTGTAAAGGACACAAGCAGGAAAGGAGTCATCTGAAACTTGTGTAACACTGCCCTGCTCTCTGTGAGAGGCCACTTAATTATATCTCCTCAGCTCAGACCTGCATGTTCTCACATGATCTACATGAGCACAGCATGCCTGAGTGGGGAGCATTTTTATTTACTTCATCACATTCATATTTACATACTTACCACGTGTGGAGATCACACAGTGTCTATGAATGAAAAAGCTTGAGAGGCCGTCTTTGCTCATTTCATAGCTGGGTTTCATGGTGAGAAGTCTAATACTGGGACACCTGTTTGTCCTCCCCGCAGTTATAGTTGTGAGCCATGGTGCGCATCTGCTCCTCTGCAGCTCTACAGCACTTTCCACAGTAACCTGAGAGACCAGGAGCTAAAGCACTGTGGACATTCTTTAATAATGAAGGGATGCTCTGCTTACAGTCCAGTGCTGGGCCTACTCAGGCTGTCTGGACTGCTGCTCAAAGGCAGATAAACACTTCATTTTTCATCCGGTTTTCTTTAGGTTTTTAGACTTTAAGGCATATTAATAAAATCAACACTTTTTTAAGTGGCTGTCTGGTTGAAGCTGGTGTTTAATGGGGATTAAAATGAAAGATAGATAAGTTAATGGTAATGAGAGGGCAGGTGCTTCTCACTGCTGTTGCACTGTATCACCACATGTTGTCATTATAGCACTGCAATTCATTGCAGGCCACAGAGGACAGATTAGCCTGCCAGTGTTCAGCTCAGCTCTGCTGCAAGGTTGACGTCACACCATGCTGCATTAGCCATCGTCACTACTGCTGTACCACGCTGGACACCTCTTCCTCTTTCTTCCCCTCTCTTCTTGTTCTCCTCAGGCAACACATGTTTCATTACTACCTTTTGTCTGTTGAGCAACTCTTTATTTTCATTTTCCTCATCAGTTTTCATGTTCTTGCTTCTCCCTCCATGGGGTTCTATGCTGTCTACCATCTCCTTCTTTCCTGCTCTCAAGCTTCTTTCCACCCCCTCTTCCTGTCGCTGCTGCCTGTCCTTCGTACAGTAGATTTGGCTGCTCGACCAGCTCTATCTGCTTTCTGTGCCTTTGTCGCTTTATAGATAAAACATCAAAGCACATCCTGCTTAGGGAGAAAAGGATTTTAGGAATATTGACTTGCTCTCATTTTCTCCTTAAATCCCATTTCTGCTTCTTCATTTATTTAAATCCTTCTTTTTCATGGTACTGTCATTGCTTCTAAGTCTGTTTCACATACTATGCTGAACTAAATACATATTTTACCATATTTATATGTTATCAGCATTATCGTGTATGTTATCCATATATTCAGTAATTTAAGACAATTATCAGTTGGACTGACTAAGATAAAAGGGGAAACCATCATAATCTCACTCTTTTCTTTTCCATAAAAAGCTAATATGTAGCATATGACATTCGTTTAGCTTTGCATGTTTTCAGCACAAAGGCCTTTGTTTGGCTTATTTCCCTCATTTAGGTCAGCAAAGCAACAGAACCGAATACAATGCATCAAGGATAGAATAATTTATTTGGAACTTTCCCCTACATCAAGGCTGCCCGCATTCATTAGGCAATATGTATTTTTAGTCCCATTTGATGGGTTTTCTTGTTTGAATTTGCAACTTTTTTCCTTGCAAGCCAAACTAAAGGGTATTGTAACCCAATGTTGTAATGCTCTCAACCAGCTGAACTCACCACGGCAGGTGGCTGCATTGATGGACAAGACCAAATTTTAAATAAGAAAAAGGTCTCACACATTATGACAGTCAAAAGCTTTCTTGGCAGCTATGAGAACTTTGAAATGTTCTTAACTGAAAGAAGAAACTGCTCAGTTTGAGCTACTCATTGGAAAATAATCAAATATATGAAATTGAATTGCTTTGATTAGTCAAAAGTAAAACAAATACCAGCTCGTCAGAGTAATTTGTAATCTGCAAACTTTTACATTCAAACGCTCCTTCAAACTCCCACCCTCACATCTCCTCCTGTTAAGAAATGCACACTTGATTTTGGCTTCCGAAGAACTAACTCAGAAGGTCACTATAACAGCGCAAGAATCAAAGCTAAAACAGAAAGAAAAGAGAAGTGGGTTGCAGAACGGGGACAGAAAAAGGATGGCTGCGCAAAGTCCAAATTGTAAAGAGATTTGGGTATTTCTCCCGTTCGAGCCTCCTGCTGCTACTTGTATGTTGATTCGCAGGCCTTCATCTCCTTGTCTAATTGTAGGGCTGCGGGGAGCAGCAGCAGGAGGAGTAGTGTTACATGGGCAGAGCTATATCTGCCTATCTGTCATCACCAATCAAGATGAGGGCTATATGGGTAACTATCATTGGCAGTTAATACCTCAGGCTTACCGAGGCATCCTGGACACGTCCCAGTCGTCCCTCTTCCTCAGAGCCACCTACCATGTACCTGTCATGCGCTTTATGTAGGTGCCTAAGCTGTGTTATTGATACAATGAAATATATCTAACTCCAGAAGGCTTTTGGTTGTGTATTCACATGCACATAAAGTCACACACGGGGCCTTGCATTACTGCATTAGGGAGCTTATGTGAACTCTATTTGTGCCCTAACACCTCACTCTTTCCTTTGATTTCATTGATGCTGGCATGCAAATATACAGTGTATCTTAACTTGCAGGGCGAAGCTCATTTGCCATCCCATTTTCCCTTGGAAGAGTTGGGCAGCTCTGTGCCTCATGATTTACATCCAACAGCAATGTTAAATAAGTGTGCAGTGATCTCTCTGTGTCGTGAGGCAGAAAGTGAGGCGGGTGGAGGCATTGTGTGTAGCGCATTAGACTTTTTTTTTGAGAAATATTGAGTTTTTTCAAGTGCACACTGTTTCAATCAAATCCACAATCTTTCCCATACCTTAAACCTGTGTTTTAGTTCCCTGAATCAAACTAAATCTAAAACAGTTCCCATAAGAAATCCTTCCCTAATCAGAAGCATGTTGTCATGTGCAGCTGTTGTAGAAGGAAAACATATGTTTAGTGGGTAGTTGCCTTTAGCATTAGCTCATTGGGTTTGCTGCAGCTGATTCATAATTTTAAAAAAAAATCTAGTTTAATAGCTTTTATTAATTGAGGCAGCAAATGTTAATTTATAGGACTACTGGAGAGGAGACAATTAACACTAGAGCTTTGATGGATGAGTAATTAAAAATGGGAAGTTTGCAGTAAATCCATGTATATTTCCAGGAAATCGCTTGAAGGCAATTAGAATCCAGTGAAATGAAGAGTAAATAATCTTCAATAAATATTCCTTTTTCATATTTTCCTAGTTTTGGACTGATCCTCTTCACTACATACATTTCCTTTCTCTTAGTCACTGACTGTCAACTGTCAGGCCCATTTTAGATAATGCCAGCAGTCAATAATTATCATCAACTCAGCAAGCCAGTTTGGTGATTACACCAGTGGTGAAGATAGTCTAGAATATTCCAAAGGCTAATCCTCCTTGACAGCCTCATCAGCACATCATACCTGCAAACCCTCAGCTCAGCTTGTGACATCCACTGAGGGACCCACAAGCAAAGGACAGACTCAGCAGCTGCAGTAGACAAAAACTGAGTTTACAGCAAGTTACTTTAGACTCAGTATCGAGAAGAGGAACTATAGGTGGAGGCGAGTTTAGAAAGTGGGGGAGCTAAGGAAAGTGTGGTAGGCTGAGTAGCAGGTGGAGATAAAACACTAACCTGGACTGAGGTGGGTTGGCAGGTAACGGTTGTTGAGACTTCACTATTAAGGAATAGCGATCAAACTAAGTACAAACTGGTGAGTGATGGATAGGAGGACAGGAGAGATACTGCAGAGATTGCCAAGTGATTGGACATCAGGTGCGCAGGTTGATTGCTGAGCAGCTCTCCCTGATACACTCACAGATGGACACAGGCCCCTTATCCCATTTCCAAATTTACACTCTTGGTTCCCCCCGTTGACTGCTTTCCTCACGTTTTCCCTCCCACCAGAGATGTGAACAGAAAATTTCATTTCATTTATTCTTTTTCTCCATGGTGATGCATTGAGTTCAAGACAAAGAAAACCTCCATGATTACAATAACTATAATGCAACAGTCGTAATACATTCCATGTAAAGAAAGAAAGAATTGGAGTAGGAAGAAGAATTAATCTTATTAACTCCTACCCCATCCTTTTTTCAAAATGAACCAACAGAATGGCCTCATCTACGGTAGACGCTCAAAACACAAATACAGCTAGCAGATTTTTTGTTTTTTTGTTTTTTTGTTTAACCATTCATACAATTCTTTTCATACATTTTAAGTGTACACTTTATAATTATATTTAAATTAAAGAAAATTTGAACAACATTTAAGATCATTTTTAAGTGAGTTCCATTGTTTTACGCCAACCACTGAAACACTCATTTGTGTGAGTGCAGTTCAGTTTAAAGTCACAATGTTATCTTCTTGTTTCATCATTTTTGATTAAAAAGTTTGTAGTCCAGGTGGCAAAAAGAAATGTTTGGCTTTATGCATAACTAATAATGTTTTCATCACAACCAAGGCCAGCAATTTTAGCAGTCCTGACTTCAGAAACATTCCTGTTGTGTGCTCTTTAGGAGCAGTTTTGTTAAATATTCTTATTGCCCTCTTTTGTACAATAAATAAAGGCCTTAAATTGGTAGCATTACCCCACACATCCAAACAGTACATCAAGTATAGCAAAATAAAAGAATAATAGATCATTCTCATTGCCTGGTAATTTAACTGATACTTGACCTTATTCAACACAGCAATGTTTTTACAAATGTTCTTTTTGACAAATACTATGTGTGACTTCCATTTAGATTTTTCATCAATGAGAACTCCTAAAAACCTAAATTCAGACACCCTCTCAATACTGATTCCATTTAAACTTAAATTAACATTTTCAGGGAATAATGATGCAAAGACACAAGCTTCATAGTCTTCATTTTGAACCATCCCAACCATCCAACCATTTTCTATACCACTTATTCCAATTCATGGTCGTGGGGAAGCTGGAGCCTATCCCAACAATTAGCAGGCAAGATGCAGGGTACCCTGAACAAGGCCTATTTTAAACCATCATCAGAATAATTATGATGCATGACACATCTGCATTATTTAACCATTGTTTTCTTGCAGGTTGTTACTTTTTTTGGTTATATCTACAAGTTTAGCATAAACCTGCTTTTGATAATGTTCACCTTTAATTCAGTTTTCAATGTACGATTAATGTTTCACACCCCTTCACATGTCATGAATGTCAAAGAGCTTCTGCAAAGGGTAGACTGGTGTGTTTCTACTTATAGTTCCGGCAGGCCCAATCTTTCCCTGATCCTCTCTCCTGTTGATGCATTTTAGGAAGTGAAATGTGCTTCAAAATATTTGGTTCTGAACTATTTCCTGATCACAGTCAGGAGGACAGAATGGAGAGATACAGCCTGAATAATGACAAAGCAAGTTGCTAAAATGCACCAAAAACATGAAGGCAACAGAAGATTTTTAAAGTTGTTAATTACTCTTTAAAGTAATGTTTAGTTTAGCATTTGCTTTAGAAACAATCTGAAGTCCTGCTGCAATCTGAAACATCCACACCTGACCAACCAATTCACGGATTAGTTCATTCTGAGTTCAACTCACCAGATGAAAGAGTATTATTGCTGTCCGTGTACAGTCAGGCAGTCCAGTATTTTATTGTGTTTATTAAGTCATTGTATTTGAATCCTGTCTGTTTCTGTTTCTCTTTTGGCCCCGCCTAAGTCTTTTTTACTCTGCTCCTGCCTTCCTGTGTAAGACCTCTGCTTTTTCTTTTAACTTTGTATTTCTGACCTTTATCTCCCTATGATGTTCTATATGTTTTTGTAATATTTTCATAGTCTTTACCTGGTAGTCGCTTATAGCATGATTACAGTTTTTGGCAGCTAAGCAGTCAGGTATTTGCCCAATCTACAGGCATCCTGTCATTAACTGTTTGGGGAAAGAAAAGCCTTTTAGACTATTTCTCTAAAAATCCCCCATTTTACCTGTGATGCAGGATTTTCAGCAGACCACCATTAAGGTCACAAAAATACTTCACACATGACTTCACTGCTCTGAAAAACGAAGAAGAATAAAAACCACTGGAGAATTTTGAGACAAGGACAAAAATATCAAATCTTTTTTTCAAAAAAAGGTGATGTTGCCCATGCTTGCATTATTAGGGCTGGATAAAATGGATGCAAAGAAAAAATGTAATGAAGACATGATTAGAAAATAGAAATAATAATAAAAATCTAATTTAATTAATTATGAAATATTCTTGTTCTTTTTCCAGAGTCAGGCAGAGGCCCATTATAAGGGGAACCGCCATGCTCGAAGAGTGAAGGGTATTGAGACATCTAAGACAACACGTTCCCAAGATGGAGACAAGCAGCACCCTCCCCCATCTGCTTCACCCTCCCCTCCAGGACTCTTGCCATCCAGCCCGAAGCCTGATCCTAATCATAATAAGCAGGGTGAGCATCGCCTTTGAAATATGATGTTACACACTCACAGGAATAATTGCTCTGTCATGAACTGGCATGGATGTTCAGGTACAACACGACTGTTGCATGAACTAACAGAATGAATGTAAAATTAGCAGAAATCAGAGTTTGTGTCCTTTTCTAAAGTTCTAAAAAAAAATCTAATTTGATAAAGAACTAATAGTAATTTGTGATCTTTTTGTCGTAAGCTGCATAACTGTCGCAGCTTTATGAAGCTGAGCTATGACATGAAAACAAAAAGCCACTAAGACTCATCAAGATAACATGTCATGTCCAACTGGGCCGGCCAGACCTGCTTACAGGTCCAGATGGAGCCACACAGCAGTGTGGTTAACCTCAGGAAAACAGGGATGCAAACGTGTTCCTGCAGTTTGAGGCATTGCCTCATTATTAAACTTTCATATGATCAGAAACAGGATAATTAACGGTCTAACTAAAGTTTGGTTTTCAACGGGCAATTTGCTGACCTGAAATCTTTTTGCTGCTTACAGATGACACTCAGTACTGTGTCAACTTGAAAGAACCACCTTTGACCCCAAACTGTCTTCCAACACCCACACTGGGCTCAGCAGACATAGAGGGCCCCCTCCTGCCATCTGTCAGCACACCTTTGCCATCCTCGCCTTCCCCCTCTGCCGCCTTCAGTGCCCCCTCAGCAGATCCGGCAGCGGCTGGTCTCCCTGACACCCCCTCCCCAGCACCCAGCCCGTCTTCTGGAGAGTCGGAGGAAGAGAAAGCCAAGAAGCTTCTTTACTGCTCCCTCTGTAAAGTAGCTGTAAATTCCCTCTCACAGCTGGAGGCACATAACAAAGGTTAGTCTAACATGCAGTAACTGGTAGAAATGTCTGCTTGTAAAAATGGTTTAACTGGGTAAGAAAATGACCAGCAACCAGAAGATCTCCCTCATGTAACACATTTAATCTACATTTTATAACTTTGCAGAGCTCCAGAGGTTTCCATTTTGTCACATGATACTCAAGAGGTTTACTGTTATAATGGGACTGTAAATTGACGTTCTTTTCACTTTTTTAAAAACCATTTGAAGGACTTTTTGCCCACATGGGCTTACGTGATGAGTGGATGAGCTGGGCCTTAGTGATTTCCAGTGTCTCATATTCCCTTTTTGTTTGATACATCTATGGGAAGTAATGGATGGCAGACAGGTGAAAGGTGACAAAAATTCTTTGTTTTCCTAAGAACCTTTCCATGTCCCTTTGATTATTCTGAATGGAGAGCCAGATACCCTTGTTTTGTTACCACAGTGGTTTTTGATCGACAAGAAATAACCCAAACGCTGAAATCAAAATTTCAATCTTGCCTTCACAAACAGCAGACAAAGTGATGATGTTGGGTTACATTAGTATTTAAGTCAAACATAACATTGCCTCACTTTTGTTGTTTCCAGGTACCAAACACAAAACTATCTTGGAGGCTCGAAGTGGACTGGGACCGATTAAAGCATACCCACGTTTGGGTCCTAAACCCAGCACTGAGCAGGGAGGGGACCTGTCCTCAGACCCAAATACTCAGGAACGCACCTTCCACTGTGAGATATGCAACGTCAGAGTCAACTCTGAGCTGCAGCTTAAACAGGTGAGAAACAAACATTAAAAGACAACCTAATTACTTTAAAGCAAACCATGTAGTTATGTTTTCTTCTCTGATGTTGCAGCATATATCGAGCAGAAGGCACCGGGATGGAGTTGCAGGGAAACCTAATCCTCTTCTTAGTCGGCACAAGAAGCGCACAGACTTTATGGTATCTTCTGTTCTTTCACATTCTGCATATCCCAGTCTTTACTCACTAATCTCACTCTCATCGAGGTTTAAAGCTTATTTTCTTTTGCATTGTAGTTCTCCTTTTCTCTCTTAAAGGAACTTCCAAAAACTCTGGGGGCTGGACTTTTACCAAATCCCCTGGCTGTTGCCGCAGCAATGGCAGCAGCAGCGTCTTCAAATCCGCTGGCGCTACGTCCTCCTTGCCCGACCTCCCACCCTCACCCCCATCCTCACCTCCTACAGGGAACACCCCTCAGCCTGCTGAGGCCAGCCCCAGGTCCCATCCGCACTACACATGGGCCAATCCTCTTCACTCCTTACTAACAGCGAGGAAAGGAGGATGAATCAGGAAGAAGCACACTGTGAATTGGAGGCAACCATGTGCCATCGAGAGCCAAATTGGCTGTTTTTGCTGGAACTGTTGATTCATTATGATAAGACGAAAATATTACTCTTCATTGTGTTGAGATGTATGTTTCCATCCTCTCCAGTCTCTCTTCCACACCAAACTATCAGTGAGTGATCGCATGTCTGTGCAGGTAGTTTGAAGAGGAACTTATAAACAAGTTTATATCAATCATTTCCTTGAGTATCTTCCAAACTGCAACTAATTGTCCTCATTTATAGTAACACATGATCCACTGCAATGGACTTAAAACCCTACCTCTCTTTAGTTTGTAATGTTCTTCTCTGCAGTGATTCATCACTAACACAAAGCATTAATCCCATCAAACATGGAGTTAGATGTAGAAACTGCCTCTAGCTGGCTAGCATCATACTGTAGCTGTCATAGTATAATGGATTGCACCATTGTAAAGTCCTGCTTTTGTGGCCAATGAAAAAAAAGGGTTCCCACAAATTTGTTACCTTTTCTGTAGTTTCTACCCAACATTTGTCAGTACTGTAAGTCTACATTTTCACAGCGGGCCTATATTTACCAATGTGGGACACAAACAAGAAGTCAAAGAGGATCAGCAAATGGGTAAACATGGCACTACATCCCAGAACTGAAGTGAACATCAGCCACAATTATGATTTGGAAAATATGTTGTGAACAAGCATCTCCTGGTGCACTATGCAGCTAACACGTATTTTGCTCTCAATTGTCTGCGTATGATGCAGTATGGTTGGAGAAAACAGGAAACGGAGTGTGTTTATACCACCAGTGAAACTGTTTCTCTTGAGAATCCCCAGATTATCAGAAACCATAGACAAAGCTCTCGCAAAGCACACGAGTAAATATCTGTGGTGAGAGGTCTGCATGTCGATGTTCTCAATACATTTAAAATGATAACTTGTCACTCTCTCATCTGCCCAGCACTGCTGGAAGCTTTCAGTGTTTTCATTGACTAACATCAGCACCAGGAGCACAGCCGGACAGAGGTTCATTTATGACTTTAGTTGCAGGAAACTGCAACATGTGCACACAACAAATTACCACATTTCACCACAATCCCATAGGAGGAACGTGGAAAAAGTGGGATAAAAGGCACCAGCATTATGCTATCAAAAGGACAAGAAAAGGACCATAAACACGGATGAGTAGATGTATGCAAAAGTAAATAAATGATTTAATAAAAAACACAATTTTTTGATAGTATGATAGGATTGTGTTGGGACAAAAGTAGTTTTGTTTGTTTGCTCTGCCTTGTGTACTCTGACCTTTCATCACCCAAACTGTCCACGATAGCTTGTGACACATTTGAGGGGAGCTTTAGGAAATGGGAACTGTAGCAATACTTTAAGCACTCCTGCTATCTTTTCTTGTCAACTGCAATAAAAAGAATATGTCAACAAATATATTAAATGTTGTTTAGGAGAAGTGTATTAAAACTTTGCTGTAAATGTAGATTATTGAAAAATGAGAAGTGGTTCATGTTGGGGCTTCCTAATTGTTACAATAAATGAAATTATATATAATATCATTAAACTGAATTTATGGTTGTAAAAAATGTTGATTTGTGATTTTTATCATTATTTCCAAACATTGGAGCATGAAAATAGATTATTGATTCATTTTGTCGTACAAAATATGAAAATAAGGCAAGGCATGTTTATTTGTAAAACACATTTCATGACAATTCAAAGTGCTTTACATAAAACATTAAAAGCGTTACAGATGGTGCAAAGAAAGAATTACAAGGTATAAAAGGCAGCAACAAATATCAAAAATCTCTATAAAAAAGTTAAAAAAAAAGATCCTATTAAAATCATAAATTTGAATAATTAAAAGCAAGATAAGTTCAAAGTTACCGTGCGGATTTCATGCATTTTCCGTATGTGCCTTGTGTAAAAACAGGCTATTGATCTTCAATACCATAAATGTAATTTAGTAGATTATTTAATTGTAACAAAACTATAGGATCAGTAGGCACATGAGAAAAGTATCTATATTTGGTGAAAGTTTAATCTCTACTGGGAGTTTGTTCCACTTGTTTGCAGCATAACAGCTAAAAGCTGCTTCTCCAT
>JAOXYM010000003.1:26184064-26194884 GCA_028567055.1 Leptatherina wallacei | reverse complement strand
ATTCTATTCTATTCTATTCTATTCTATTCTATTCTATTCTATTCTATTCTATTCTATTCTATTCTATTCTATTCTATGGATCTGTCCAGTCACAGCAGGCATGTTGTATCCTTATGAAAAAAGAAGAAAAAAAGGTTGAGACAGAGTCATGTTTACGCTTCAAATATGACCATGTAAATTTAGCTGCTGAGTTTAATCAAACTTTTGAGTTTTCATCTGTGGAAAGAAGAGGTTAGCCGGAAGGTTTCCATTTGTAATTTTAGTGCTCATTGAGTCAGAGAGTGTGGGAGTTACTTTATCCTTTGCTCTTACACACCAGCCTATGATAGTGTAGACAGAACAGCAATATCCGCTCTTAGGGCGTACAATGCTCACACAAGTCTCATCACCCGGGCACATTAGAGACTCCATTTCCTGAGAGAAACACCCACTGTGGTTTAAGTCTTTTTTTTCCCCATTTTTGCCCCTTCTCTTCAATGACTGTTTGCTGTTATAATAATAATAACA
This sequence comes from Leptatherina wallacei, assembly GCA_028567055.1. Lineage (NCBI taxonomy): Eukaryota > Metazoa > Chordata > Actinopteri > Atheriniformes > Atherinidae > Leptatherina > Leptatherina wallacei. The sequence continues at coordinate 26,194,377 of JAOXYM010000003.1, read as the reverse complement.
ATAAAAGGACAATCATGACATCAGCTTTATGTAAGGCTGATGAACTATTGCTTTCTTACAAGTTTTATTTTCTTCTTTAATGCACACTCCATACGTCAGAGGTCTTTTATTTTCAACAAATTTTCACTGAAGTCTTGCAGTTATACAGAAATAATGGTAAAAACATATATACACAAGTTTATAATACAAAAAATGCTGATAATTATTCGATAATTATAATTCAAAGACCCTGCAGATTTGCTCAATGTGAAATAAAGCATACACGGGCAAATACAGTGACGTTTCAATCAAATGTGAGGAATTTACATTGAATTACGTACATTTTCATCCAACTCATCTTGGTTATGACCATCTTAGATATATTTTTACTCTAATCTTGTTACGATGATGCATGACAGTAATACATGCTGCTATAAATAATGAGCTGAGAAGGGTGTTATGATGTTTCCCACTTTTCAGCATATTGGTTTATTAGGTACCAAGCCCTCCCCATCGAGTCATAAAGAACAGGCTTTGTGACGTTATTATCAATCAGTGATGCATGTATTACTTCAGATGGTTCTAACTGAATGACCCAGGATTTTTATCTGAAAAAAAAAAGTAATTTCATCAACAATTCCTCAATTAGTATGTTATTCAATTAAACATTTCTGATGATAAGGATCCTACAACTAGTGTCTGTGTGTAAGGGTGGGATGGGGGTTTGGGTGGCGGGTGGAGTACTAATTGGATTACAAAATTACAAACGAGCTCAACAGAACTATAATAACTGAGATCCAGAGGTTGCTGAGAGGAAAAACTTGTTTTGAGCTCATTTAGGCAAACTGCTGAACTGATCACTGGTTTTATACTGAAGAATCCAGTCAAGGTAAGACTTGAGATATTTAATATAAGTTATTGTGATGAATCTCATGACCCTAGGGTTGTTTTGTATGCCTAATCTGCATAAAAAAAATGAAAGTAAATTCAAATTTGTCCGATTCATTCTACTTTATTTTCCATTTTTTAGATAACTTAGTGCTTTGTCGGCTAGTTTGAGTCTAACACCTGCAGCGGACTGACACCGATCTACTAATATATACTAGCACTCCTTTTTAGACTCAGGCATGGGTAGCTGCTTCAGTATTTTCCACTATTTTCTAAATAATCTGCTACAGGAACATGTGTTAGATTTTAATTTATCACAGAGGACAGCAATGAAAAAGGAAATTGTGTTTAAGTGAAGTAGCTACTGACATTCCATGTGCACATGAGAAACAGTATATCAATCATCAATTTCATTTTAAAAACTTTTTATTTCTTTAGAACTGGATTCATGCCTGTAGGTACAATGCAGCAGTTAAAACATTTATGCACCTGCAGGGAAATACAGAAACGGTTCATTAACTGAAGGAAGACCAGTAAACAAAAACTCTTACAGGTCTTGTTGTGGTCAAATAAAGTATTTCAAGGAATCAAAGAAATTAATAAGATTCTTATTAATTTTTCTGATTCCTGGAAAGAATTTATTTGATTGTAAGATATATTTCAAATAAACTGCAGATACTGTATAACTCAGTTTAATAAATATTTAGAATAGATTGATATAACACTAACTATTCATCTAAGAAATGATAAGTTACTGTAAGATGAGGTTACATATGTGAAGGAAAAAGGTAGGTTTAAATTTCTTTAAGAATGGGTCTCAGTAAAAAAAAAGGAAAGAGGACTTAACATTTAGTCCAAAAAAGACAGAGTTCAGAATAAAAATAATGACTCTTGAGGCTCAGACAGCTTTACCACAGCCATGGGTTTCAAATGGCTTATAATGGAATCCATCTATTCTGGTGGCATGGGATTTATAATAAAGAATAAGGAGTTTAAAATGCCAAGAGACACTCAGCACTGAAAATTGAACTACGTTTATCACTCACTCAGAAAGTCTGTAAGTCAGAATTCTACAAACAACAAAGAATCAAAAAAGAAAAAACAGATTTATGGTGCTGGGGAATTAAAGGGCAATCAGTCTGCTTAAGAATCAGAACTGATTGAATTACAACACAGAAAATTAACAGGAGATCAATTTCAAGTATCGTGGAAAATGCATTGTTGTTGAGAAAGATTTATGCATTTATATACTTGTGCATTGAAAGGCTTTGTTAACCATTTAGTCTCCATTACACCAGTAGTATTAGCGTATGTAACCTAATCAGTCTCATGAGATATACGAGTGCTGGCACAGCACAGCTGAGATTTGTCTTATGAATTGTTGTTAAAACTGAATCTGCTCTTGAAGTGCTGCGTAGGTTTCCCACCAAACTATGTAGACCCTCACAGTATGCTGCATTTCTGAATCAGTTATACTTAATTTGGGGGGGTGTTAAATGATGAAAAATTAATATGCTGTCATTTCTGCTTTCACAGCACAAGAAGTTGTTGTCTCCTTTCTGAAACTGGTTGCATTTTCAGCTGAAAATATAAATAAGGTGTTGTTTTTAAGCATTTTGTGTGTTTTGTAATGGGCAACAACTTATCCAAAGCTGAATATAGAAATAGAATATATATAGATAGGATCCCCACTTGAAATAGAAAAAAAAAATCAATGACATTTTAAAATGATTAAGAAGAGGACCTGGTACACCAGCGTTCTTCAGTCTGTTAGTGATTTAATTCTCATCCACTGATTCTCTCTTCAGAGTGATGGAGGGAATTCCACACCGTTGCTCTCTTGCTTCCCTGGCTATGTTGATTATGCTGGCATTATTCCCCATGGAGTCTTGGAGTACAGATGAGAGCTATGATTTCCAGAGAGAGGTAAATTGCACCCTTTAATTCCAGACCTTACTCCACGCCACAGAGACATTTAGATTGACAAGTTTAAAATGACACAATTATTAGCAGCAAGCTCCCTTAATAATATTAAATTTGTTTTCAGGCAAATGAAAACGCAATATTGAAGAGGTTCCATGAACTTGATGACAGTTTTATAGGTCTAATGGGACGGAGAAGTGCAGCTCCAGCAAGACGTGAGTTATGAATTGCTGTGAACACCTACTGTATACCAGGGCTACTCAATTTGGTCCAACTGCTCCAACGCACCTAACTCAAATTAAATGGATCCAACAACCTATGAAGTTCTGCACAATGACTCGTTCATTTGAGTCAGGTGTGTTTGAACAGGGAAGCATTGAAAACCTGCAAGACTGTGGCCCTCCAGGGAATGAATTGAGCAGCCCTGGCCTATACTTTCACTGAGAATCAATCTCTCATTATTTCAACCTGCAGTTCTTTTTGCAGGGTTCATCATTTTTGCTGCTATGACTGTTTTCTTTGTTTGGTCTTGTGCAGGCAGCATTGATGACGTCCTTGCTGATCTGCTGAGGCAAAGAACAAGTGAGTGATATGCGACTGAATATAATTCACACACACCAAATCATCCTGTCCATTTTTGCAAGATAAAAATATCTGGTGATAACTATTTTTATGTGAACATTTTTGAAAGATTTTTACCACTGAGCAGAAAATTATGGAATGCAGAATAACTTTTTAAGCAATATGCATTACACAAACTTATTATCCTCATTATGTAGAGAACAAAAGAACACTTTAATATCCAGAGGCTGTAGAATAGACAGAAATGCTTGTGAACATTGTATCGGTCATTTACATATATTTCAAGCTATTCTTTTAAAAATCACAATTACATAAGGGGGAAATATTTTAGTTATAACTGAGGTCAAAGTATAACAAAATATTTCATTCTTAAAAGTAGCATGTAAGACTAGACATGCTGCTTATATGATGTTTCACAGCATTTCAGCAGGAAAAACTTTGAAGTGTTTGTTTCCATTTTGTCTGCATCAGTCAAGAAGTCAGATGTTCCCAGCAGTAAATTACATCACCTCATAACAGAAGCTAAAGCTGTGTTTATACTGTCAGTTTTTTGGGGGGGGCAAGGACACTTCTCTCAACTTCAAACACATATTTGGCATTCCTTTAATTTTTTTTTCTTCACTAGCATATACCCTATAAACACTGGAATGAGCTCAACAGTAATTTTGCCATTAAGTTCTATGAAACATTTACAAACATGCTGCCTCATCAAAATTCAAACGCAGAAAATCAGAGTTGCACAACCCCTTTAATGTTTCAAAATATTTCAGCTAAACCGGTTACTTGTGCCAAATTTGCTCTGTGACTAATCTACATGCAGGGTGATCAAACTATGATCAGGCCTATTGTAGAAACCTTCTGTTGAGCAGCATCGTTACAAACTGCAGGTACATCAATTTTATTTATTTTTTTGCAACAGGAGTGGTTTGTCAATCTGCAAAGAGGTGTTTGCAGAAGGAAGGGAGATTCATCAAACATTGAAAGCAGAGGTAAGAACTTTGACCAGCATTGACCTGAATATAAATGCTGCCTTTTGATCTTTAAATGTTATTTGTCTTTACTCAGGATCCAACGCTCTGTGTAAAGAAGAACTCACTCAACCTCCTTTGAGCAACAGTGTTGTGTAACCAAAGCAAAACTATCATCAATGAAGCATGAAGTCTTTCTGCTGTTCATGAAAAAAAAATGGCATAATGTAATAAAACACAAGATGTACAATAAAATATGCATTTATTTATAGTGATTAAAGAACCGGTCACTGAAAAGGATCCTGCACACCAATTGTGTGCTCACACACAGACAAATTTACACACTAAAAGATACCGACTTAATTAAAACCTCAATACTAACATAAATACATTTCAAATATAAATACAGTATTGTACAGTTTTCCCTTTGATAAAATTTGCCAAGGATTGTCAAGGAATGGATGTGTGGCATCACTCCCATTGGAAACTAGCACAGCCATTATCAACAAGTCAGAAAAATTTAATTCAATTGCACAAAGGATCATTCATTAAGAAAGAAACAATTATCTTAAAACATGCTGATTTGGTTAAAACTGACTTTGTTTCATTTTTAATACCTTAAAAAAAAGGAACATGCTCTCTGTTCACACATAAGAGAAAAAGAGTATAAACATAAAATATATTTTGATAGGCAATCCTTATACATCTTTAAAAGTGAACAAAATAAAGGCTTCAAGTGGTTAAAAGTAAAAAAAAAAAAAAACAGCAACTTTTCCATACAAAAGTGAATTGAATGCCTAATTGTGTCAGACAGCACTTGGTCCTTACTGTATCTCTCATGAATGCAAGTCTTTGTTTGGTTACAAACTAGTAAAGCAACTGTTTTGAATACTTTTAAATATACATAATGTACTTTAAAAGGAAGCAATTCGGGCAAACCAGAATAATAAAATCAAACAACCTTGTTAAAACTAATAGTATGAAAGGAAATCTAAAAAAAGAAAAACTGTCATGAACAAGTCATCCACCTGCCCAAAGGCAATACACTTTACAATTGCAGGATTCAATGAAATGAAACTTCAACTTCCTCTCGTTCTGGTAATGTCACAGTGCAAAGTCACGCGTACAGCTCATGGCTCATACAATCTCAGTTTACAAGGCACAAGCTTATGAGTCCACTGGGGGAGGAGGATGGAGGGAACTTGTTCAGCGCGTGTATCCAGTGCCAGTTTAAGGAAGCACAATAAGACAGTTATGTGTTGTGGATCATTTGGATAGCTCAAGATTCAGTCTGGAGGGAATAAAACTATTTGACTAAATATGCGATATGTTGCTCTTAACAAAAGAATGATCGGTTTTAAAACAAATGAAAAGCACCAAAATTCACTGCATTGGCGCCAAACACAGAGGTACACAAACAATAGCTCGTCTGCATTCAATCAATGCTCTCCCACAAAACTTTGCATACTGGTAATTCTGCTTCTCTTTTCAATATAGACTGTAAATACATTCAACTGCCACTTTGTTAGACACCCCTAGATAAAACTAATGCAGTAGACTAACACAGTTGTATACTTCTTGTTTTAAACTGCAATTAAAAAGCAGAAAAGCATACATTTCTGCATTTGTGTCCTTCTTGAAAATAGCTGAGACAAAAACTAAACTTTAAATAACATTACATTGCATTTAGCTTAACTAAGCAAGCCTAATAAAGAGACAACTGCATGTATTTTCAAGTGCTTTAACATTTAACTGAGGCTGAAAATGTTACACAACTATTTTCCTAAATAGTAGGATTATTTCAGAATTGAACAGTTTATTGGACAAAAGACTTCCAACAGCATATGTCAGTAACTAACAGTAAACGGCTTTCGTTCTCATACAGTCATCAGAGCTTAAGTACTTTTTTACTTAATCAATAAATCATTAAAGTGGTATTCATGAGGATTTGGTGCTTTTCTTTGTCTTACTTGACAGTAAACTGATATTCTTGATTTCTTACTCCTAGTTTTGAATCTTTCAAACATAAAACTAGCCAAATCTTATCAGAACATAGTCCATTATAGCCCTGGTTGTTTGAATATACCTCAATGAAGAATTTAATTATTTTTTTTAAAAGAAGAAAAAAAAGACAAAAAGAAGATTTCCTTCAAGTAAAATAAATCTTCATTTAGTTCAATTGAAATAAAATGACTGCTGATGTCAATAAAAAGTTCTGTATAGAAAATGTTAGTTTTGCCCGTTGGGAGAAAAGGCTTTTAAAACAGAGTCAAAATCAAGTTTGGGAGGTAGCTCATGCTATAAGTGACAGACCATATAACTAAAAGCAAATATATTTGTACTTACTTTGAAGAAATTAAGCCTGACTGTCTAAAACACACAACCAGGCTCCACTGACTCTTTGTGGAATGAAGTCAAACAAGTCCATTAAGTCAAGAAAAACAGTGGTACAGTTCGTGCAACTGCAGTAGCTAATAATGATAATCACAAAATGTTTTGTTTTTTTAAATGAGCTGAAAAAGACTTTTGACTATTCACTTCCGCTTCAGACTGAATACAACCTACAGGAAAGTGCTCTCAGCCACAAATACAGAAACCCTTTAGAAAAATATTTATAACAATGGGTAAGGGTAAAATCAAAAGTCTCAGTCTGAGGAACAGTCTTGCAGTCACAGTTCAAATTAAAAGCAGTCCTTTAGGTCAAAATCCTCAGGCAATGCACTTGTATTGACAAATTTAAGATTAGAGTGGACCAATTTTCTGCTTTTAAAGTAGTATGAGCCTAGATCATTACAAAGAAAAACCAAACACTCAAAACACCCATTCCCTCTGTGCCTTAACACATCCACACAGTGTTGGTGTCATTTGCCTGCTGGAGCAGCAGGAATGTCTTTACCAGGTACAGGAGGGGGATCTTCATCTTGTCTCTGGTCAGTCCTGGATGGCTTATCTACCTCTCCTCGTTCTTTCTCCTGAGAAGCCAGCTGTTTCTGTCCCTCTACAGTGTCCCAGGAACCTGACTGTTCAATTATGTAACCCTTAGGGGTGGGGGGCTCATACCGGTATGTGTATCCAAAGGCACGAAGGTGATAGGTGTAGTATTCCAATAAATACATGCCTGCAGCATCAACATAATGGAAAGACACCGACAGATCCGAGCAGCAGTTTGGACCCTAACAGAAAACAGAGTGTGTGATTATGCCACATTAGAAGATATTATGGTATCATATTTTCTGTGTACATAAAACCAATTACAGTATGAATGAGTGGTGCAAATGTTAACTGAAAACCCATCAAGCAGGTGCAGTGAGGTAATACTACCTAAATATGTGGTAGAAAACCATCAATGCAGTTTGTTTGAACAGTCATTACATTTAAGCTTATGTCAACTAACAATGTGTAGGAGGAGAAAAAAGGCGGCATATAACCATCATCTATGTGAAAACAAAAACATTTGTTAAATGTTAAACAGATAGTTCTGTGTCTTTGAAGTGTGACTGTATGAGGGAATAATTCATAGTCAGTGCATACAGCAGATGTCAATCAACATAGCATTCATTTTTAGAAGCAGCCACAAGCAATGTCAAGCTATGAATTTGTAGAGTTACAGGTAATAAAATTAAATACAAAAAAAAAGGAAATGAAGTGCAAGGGATTTACAAAAAAAAAAGATCTGAAAAGATTGCTTTGTGGTTGTGGTGCTTTTCCAAATTAGGGCCATGCAAACCACAATCTACTTTAGGTAATACACTGACTAAGACTAACTACCTCATGCAACACCACTTCAAAGAAACTAAGCTAGGATTGTCACTTTAGCAGGATTGTCAGGATTTAAGATGCGAATTCCACAAAGTCTGCAGGACTTACCTCTGAAATGGGGTAGTAGCAGTAGCTCCAATACCAGAAGCTCTTTGGGAACTTGGCAGTGAGGTGTTGCTCAGGGACAAATGGGTGAAATGTCTCCCTGAGTGCAGTGTCTCTGGAGTCCCCTGCCAGCACCCCAACTTTCTCCATGCACTGTCCCATTGCCAAATCCTCTACAGAGGTAGTGTGAGTGCACACTTTGCTTTGAAAACCATCTACGAATCTCCGTAGAGCCTCTTTGCTCAGTACATAGCCCGCACCACCACTCATGTATCCCTGCTTGGTGTACGGCTTGAATCTTCTGCCAAAGTAAATTGGCTCATCGGGTGTGTGGTTTGCAAGAATCCAGCGCAGGTTGTCTACAATTACATAGGTGTCATCATCTGCCTTGAGGAACCAGTCTGCTTCATGAGCATGATGCTCATAAGCATAATGGAAGGCACGGATAGTTTTCCAGTACAGTTGATCGCGACCCTCCTTTGTACCTAATCCCACCGTAGGGAAGTCAGGGTCATCCACAGAGCTCATGAAAACCACAATATTGCAGTGGCGGCTCCATGTGTACTTTACGTGCCGGGCCTTCTTCTCCAGGTTGTTGGGTCCAGTCATCACCCAGCAAAGAATGCGAACCTTTTTGTACAGTTCATCAGCCATGCGACTATCCTCACCTGGAAAGGAGATAAAAACATAAACAACTCTACTGAGGCTGTGTTTTTTATTTTTATTTTTGTTGAAATTCACTATTACTGCACATTATTCACCCATAAGTTGTCTCACCATCATCTTTAAAACCAGAATATATGTGCTAGGTATTAAGGTTAATCAGTATGTAACTGCATGTATGTAAAATCATCAGAAATCCAGCTACAAATCAGGACCAGTAAGACAATGAGTAAAATAGTTAGGGCAAACAAACATTACCCTCTTAGTTTCTGTAGGTTTAGTTTACCTTAAATTTTATCGTGGGTACACATGCAGTGTGTTTACATAACCTTAAACAACGTGCACATAAAAGGGGATCACACATCTAATAAAAGTAGTTAACACACGTGTGTTGTAGTTACCATGAAGCTGCATTTTATGGTTTACAACTAAACAGAAAGCACCCATCATTAATAGCACAACAATTTGATTTGAAGTCCTTTTTACTTGTGCTTAACTGTACATCATCCCTGATCTCATCAATGCTCTGAAGGGCTTTAACAAATATCAGTTGCTTTGAGTGCATGGTTTTCATTAGCAGTCTTGTATATCTATTATGTTCTCAGTTCCCAAATTACAATGAATAATGCAAAGCTAATGTGCAGCTGTCTAATGATAGTGATCTGTGCTTTTTGTTCAACACTGAAATAAGGTTGTTGCTAAACTTGTTTAGCTTGCATGCAGTTGAAAATCTAGTTACCCACAATTACAAAAACCAAACTGACTCAGTTTACTTCAAGAGCAACCAGTTTTCTTAGAAACAAGACATTTAAGAAATCCTCTCAACAGAAAGCAACATTTTTTTGATGCATATTAATACACTAATGCTCGAAATTGTATATGATAAATTCCAAATAGTTGCAAGATACCTCTGAACGAAGGTGTAGAAATAACATTCCCAGACTGATTTACTACACTCTTGTTTTATTTTATGCATTTTAATACAATTTTGAATTAAATTATTATTTGCAAAGAAGCCCAGAGTGGCAGACAATATCTGACTAATCATGTACTTAAATTGGTGACCTATTTTGGATGACCACTGGTCTAACTTGTTGATACTAGTTTGCAAAAGAATCCATGTCTTCTTCAATATTTTGAGTTAAAGTTTATAGTTTCTATGTAATTGATTGTTACCATTTAAACTGCATTACATTTGTTGTCCTTGGGACTAGAGTAAATGAACATTAATGCACAGCTTTGAATGTTTTTAAGGCTGAAGAAAAGGACAAACAATTTACTGGATATACAAATATAATCACTCAGCAGTGAAGTTTATCCTGCAAGTGTTCACACTTTGTATTAGACTTTCCATATGTATGAACACCATATTGATAGATAGATAGATAGATAGATAGATAGATAGATAGATAGATAGATAGATAGATAGATAGATAGATAGATAGA
>JAOXYM010000003.1:26150780-26181636 GCA_028567055.1 Leptatherina wallacei | reverse complement strand
AGTCTGTTGGTTTCCTTAGCTAGGCTATTTGTTATGAATTGGCTCGTATGAATCAATGAATGACAATCAGATTGTCTCAAACTGATTGTCTGTGAAGCGCCCTGAGATGACATTGTTGTGAATTGGCACTATACAAATGAAAATGAATTGAATTGAATTGACAAGTGGAGATGCCTGCTTATCATTGTAAAGGATTTTAAAAAAGCATAGCATGATATCTGGTTGAAAGGATTGTATTTATTTCAGTGGACAGGAGGTTGACTGAAACATGTTTCAACTTCATATTTGGTCATTTTGTTTGAGCAGACTGTGTGTACAAACAAAGACTAAAGACCTACCATAAAAGCAGGAACTGACAGTCATAGCTGCTTGTTTAGGCTTCATACATCATTGCTATCTGTCTCCTAGATCCAGTTACAAAACCTTTCAGGTATGCAGCTGAAATAAAAATGAATATCTAGTTCTAGTTCTAATGACTTCAAGTTTTACGACTACATGGCAAAACAAAGCAAACTGAAGTAGAGATTCAGTCAGACTATAGTGAGAGTAAGACCACCAGGTAATGACCAGTTAATGACTATCTGCTAGTTAGAAAGTTAGAAGTTCCCAGGTTCAACAACCCTGGACACAGAACTTCCAAAATAACTCTCTTTGAAGTTACCAGCCATGACAGCAGAGCTGATATGGTAATCTTAAGAGACATTTCCTATATTGTGGGAAGACCAAACACATCACAGATGTTCAGGAAATTCAGGTTGAAGATACCCATGAACAACAAATAAAGGGTGCCAGAAATAGTGAGACATAAGTCATTTGACTTCCTGACCCTCTTACATTTGTAATTTATCCCATGTATAAACATTTTTTATGATGGGTGTAGTCCCATTACACTACATCCCGTTTCATGATGACTTCTAATTTTATTGTTTGCTTGTCATATTGTGTAATAACCAAGGAGGAGGGATACGTTAGGAAGAAAATAGACTGTCTTCCGTGAGAGCTAAGCTGCAGATTTAAGAAAAACATATTCTTCCTTTTAAATAACATGTTATTAAAGTTGTGACTTATCTCACAAATTCTGCATTACTTGAGTTTCTTTGATTTACCTGTGGTTACTGATATAATGCTGATATATACGGATGATCTGCCCACTCAGTATCCTCCAAATACTCTTAATTTTACAGCTGTGATTTTAAAGAACAAAAAAGTATTTTTAATTCAATTCAGACAAGCTGTTCAGAGTGGATCAAAATCCCCTGCAAATTCCGTTGACAAAGTAAAGAAACACACCCATATTACCTGTTTGCATCTGCATTGTGTGTCTGAATAAAGAGTGTGCATTTGGCATAGTTCCACAGCGAAAACAGATTTTATAGAAGAGGCTACGCGGTCAGAAATTTTAAACACATTTACTCCGGTAGTTCAGTCTCAACTTAAACTGCGCTGACATACAATAAATCAACTCAAAAACATATTAACACAATAATTATGTACATATTCAGCTCAAGCAGCCAGTTATTCACAAACCATATAAATCAAGCCCTTTAAGTACACGTCTGAAGGGTTTTGTGAGCATTCGTTAATTTGGAATACAGTACCTTTTCTTTGCTAAATCAGGGTAAATTACAAATTCTTGTTTAAAAAAAAAAAGAAAGAAAGAAAAAAGTACTCTAGTGTTTCATTTTTAGCCTTTAAAGCATTTTGGAATTTCTTTAGAGACAAGTGACAACCTGATGGAAAACCAAAATATTTATAATACAATGCAAATCTTTAAAATAAAAATAAAAAATTGTACAGTGCATCAGCATGTGCACAAATAGTTTTGTTTATTTGCAACTTTTTTTTACCGAACAAAAAAAAAAAATCCATGTTTCAAAGACCAGCAAGTACTGGAATGTAAAGCCTCGAGTATTTGGACTTTGTTTTTCATTTTCAGACATAATGGTACTTTTCTGTGAACAATCTGTGGGGCAACTTGAGAAGACGCTCATTCAGTTTGCTGAGGTACACAAAAAAATCCCCTTCTGAGTCACTTACAGGTAAGGACTTTGTCAATGGCAACATCAAAAACAACAAAGAGTGTGCTGTTGACAAGTTCAGAACTAAATGCAATGCTCAGTAAAACTGGAAAGTCTTTCTGAAAATATGGTAACTGTAATATTACTCGGCTACTCTAGCCATCTATCAAAACCGAATCCCATCAAAAGAGACGAAAATGCATAACTTCACTCAACTGCACAGGTACAGTTGACAGGTTGTATTTTCTTCGTGCAACATATGAACAGTGCCAATTAAAGACACCAACGTTATTGCCTTTTCAAGACACTGACATTGAATGTGCAAACAGCTGAGTTGATATTATCCGCCAGGTTTAACAGCAATAATTTAATCAAGTGGGCTCTTTTTCAAAACTGTGTCAATGCCTCAGAGTCCCTCTCCCTGCTGGTCTCCACAGGAGTTCACCATCACTATAGGAACACTGAAAGTGAGCTCAAATGTCCACATCGTCCGAGTCAGATGTGCTGGTTGACTGGGAATCTTCCTGGTTCTCTCCCCACACAAATCTATAGTTGTTCTCCAACTCCTGCTGCCTTTTTTGCTCTTTGTAAACCTCTTCAGTGCCTCCAGTCTGTAGGGTCAAAGCAAAAAAAAGTATTTCATGAAAAACAACCACAATATTCCTGAATTAATATCATCTGACATGATGACAAAGTTAAAACTGTTAACCAAGGAAGAATTCTGCAACAAACAAAAGTGATGGCGTTCATCTGCTGAATCAAGCCATGAAAAAATAGATTCACGTATTATTCACGTATTCAGGCCCTGTTCAGAAATTCCATTTAAACACAGCTCACTGGAGTTAATCCCCAGAAAAATGCTTGGAGAAAAAAAGTATTATAAGCCAACTCATCAGTATACAGATGGAAATATCTGCTTTGGGTGTGTGTGGTAGCCAGTGGCACAGTATCCCAAAACCAATGAGGACTAAAAATCAACTAAACCTAAAGCAAATGTTAATCATCTGAAAATGAACAGGTTAAAATCTCTATCAACCACACAATCCAAAGCAGACCTCATAATACTGGATTGCTGTGAACATCTAGAAGAAGTACAAGCTTTTAATATGGCTCTTATGGTACTTTAAATGAGGCATCATTACAAAATCTGAAACATATCGAGTACATGGTGACCTAAAAATATCAGAATTTGAAGGAATCCGAGATGAAAAGTGTATGAAATAAAATCTAGATTAACAAAAGACTCTCAGCTGGTGACAGAAATAGTTTGAGAGCAGTGTTATCTTCCAATAAGAAGTAACCAAGTTCTGACTGTCCAAATGTTTTCAGATATGAAACAAAAAGTGTCTGAATTTGTGCATACAACTATGAACTCTGAAGTGAGGTGAAACAAACCTGATAATATTATAAATCACTCACAAAACTATACTTGTACTCATAAGAATAAAAAATAAAAAGAATTGTTTGCGGAGTTACATAGCACTAGGGCTGGGAAATATATCAAGATTTTCAAATATATTGAGAATTTTTCACACAAGATATAGAATTAGGGAATAACGTTTATATTGAGATAGCTTGTTTTGAGTCAAAAGTATCTACTTTTTTGGCATTTTGCACAACTTTATTTTTGTTATGGTTATTGAAAAGTATTTCTCAATTTTTTAATATACATGTACTTTCATTTCATTCAACTTTTTTAATGCACATGTGCTGCTGATGCTTAATAAAAGTGAATTTAGTACTCAAGGTTGTAAATTAGAACTGTCTTATTGGTTACTTGACCAAAATAATCATATGGAGATACACATCGTATATCGTGAAATATGAACGTGAAAAATTATGGAGATATGAAATTTGGTTCATACATAGCACAATGCGCCCTGCGACAGACTGGCGACCTGTCCAGGGTGTACCCTGCCTTTCGCCTGATACTTGCTGGGATAGGCTCCAGCCCACCCGCGACCCTGTGTGGATTAAGCGGTACAGAAAATGGATGGATGGATGGACATAGCACAATGCATTTTTGCCAGTACTCTTAGTTGAGGTTTCATCTCATTTAAAAAAGCAAGAAAAAACGCTAGTTGCAAAATAGTTTAACTGAATGGTAACATCCACTAGAGGGCAGTGCAGGGTTTAGCATTCATCTCTAGTGGAGGAGATCATGATAATGTACACTCTTAGAAAAATGTCCATAAAAAACAACTGAGAATATCTTTGCAGAAAATTACTAGGGTATTTTTCCGTTAACTGTGTGGACACTTCCACACAAAATGCAAAAGCAGAAAATTTGGTACTTCCTCAGTATATGCCCTGTTGCATTCACAGACATGTCTATTAATCTGAAAACTGAAAATTCTACACTTTCACAGAATGATACCACACTGGATAAAAAAAAAAAAAAAAAAAAAATTTTTTAACCAAATTAAAATATTTTGGTAACAAGCAGTTGAATTAAAGTCGTTCAAGATCAGTTACTAAGTTCTTACCCAGCACCTTTTGTACTCCCAGTGAAACACATTGATTAGAGGTAGTGGTAGTGGAGGGTGTCACTTCTTATACTGTCCATTGCACTCATGGTGCCAACTTTAACATTCAAACAGAAATGAACATCTCAACAACATTATCTAAATGTAAACATACCAGGCAGTAAAGCACATAACACAAATTTTGAACGGTAACAATCACTAAAGGTGAAATTCCTGCTGAATATGGAGCTTTTTTGCACACTTGCTACTGTGGATCTGTGAATCTTGAGAAAAGTGTATATAATTAGGATACTACAGCTATGTCAAACGTAAATGTTGAACTGCGAGTAGAAATCTAATCTTAGATGAACAGAACAGATGACTTATGACATTTTTAAGTTTGAGAAGAGTTCTTGTTCCCGAGATGGAATTCACAAATTAATTTAAAAAATATACAGGTACAACTATTGTAAAATATTTAAATGGAAATTTCCTTCAAATTTTTACAGTGCATTTGGCCACATTCTTAACAGCGTGTACATTCTCAGAAAGAAACATAAAAAAAAGGTAGTGCAGTAGATGGCAGTGGTCTGTGTGGCCAACAAATACATTGCTGCTTCTTTGTTTTTAGCTGCGCAACATTGCCCCCGCAGTTTCTGGTGAAACTGCTCCCTTTGCCACATTGGGCTACGCATCCGAAAGCTCTCTGAAAACTGACCAAAGTATACATGTAATGAACGCAGAAGACTTACAGAAGGTTCTGTCTTTATGCGTATGCATCCGACCGTAGCCTAGAGCACTGATACTCGATTCAGTCCTATGAGGGCGGGAATCCAGCAGGTATTCCAAGTATCCCTGCTCCAACACACCTGACTCAAATCAATGAGTCACTATACAGAACTTGATTGGCTGTTACATCCATTTAATTTAAGTGTGTTGAAGCGGAATACATTGAAAACCTGCCATATTGTGACCCTCATAGGACTGAATTGAGTATCAGTAGCATAGAGCATAAATTAGCTTTTTAGTTTTATTGTAGCGAGAAAGCAGAAGTCCAGCTGTCTGTTCAGATTTACACAGGATGAATTTACCAAAAAAAAAAGAAAGAAAAGAAGTCTGAAGCACAAAGCGGATATCAAACACACTGTCTGTGTGTTCAAGTCACAATGTAAATAAACTATAAACAATGAGAACTTAAATTACCAGGAGGTTTATGAGTAGTTCCCTGAAGGACTTTGTATCTTCCTCAGTGAGCCACTGATCACCCGTTTCTTCTGCATTCTTTCGGGTCAAGATCTTCACCTCAATCTTACCTTTAAAGAAAGAACAGGACACAAGAGAAAGGGAAGACGTGTTGGTTAAACACAAGAACACCCAGTAACTCAAGAGAAAGAGAGAAACTGTATCTTGGGTTGATTAGAATGAAGTGTATGAGGCACAGGAGTGGATGAAAAATAAAGAGCACGCACACAAATGACACACCCTTCATTGTGACTTGTTTTGAAGGAGAGCTTAAGCTTTACAGCCTACATCATGTGATTTAATTTCACTGAGATATTTGAAGCCTTCTTGAGGGCTAAACCATTTTAATAAGATGATCTGAGAGGTCTTTAATTTTTTACTAGATGGGAAGAGAAATAGAATGCTGCCAGTTCAAGATAAGAGATGGAAAAGAGAAAAGGCCGTGAGTGTTGCGGGCACTCCCCTTTCATACCTTCGGCCTTCAGTCCTGCCTTCTCTAGCTGTTCTTTAACCACGTCCTTTATGTGCTGCCACTGGGGGTCTCCTTCGCCCATCTCTTGTATTTTGACCTCCCCATCAGGGCTGCTGCCCGTCTTATACTTAGTAATTTTGATCTTAACATGGTCGTCAGCTGCTTGGTCTGGGGTGACGAGACAAAAGAGGGACAAACAAGACAATTTACCTCAAAACCCGCCTCCAGCGTCACAGGATGGAGAAGATAAGTTCCATCCGAAAAAACACTTTTTATTTAACACTTCGGCTGTGATGGATTCAATCTGTGTGTTTTTGATTTCAGTCGTTTCAATTTTAATTTGGACTAATAAATTAAAGTCACCCTCCATTACGTCAGAGGCAGCGTAGAAAAAGACCACCAACTGAGCAAAAGACTCAATCTGATAAAAATCATTCTTATTTTCATTTTTAATCCAACAAAACCCTATGTGTGTCTCTTCTGAGATGAAGGATGTCGCAACAAACATTTGCTGTGCACATGAATAATGTGATGACAGAGTGAATGGACATGCAGGTGACATGCATGCAGCTTCCCTATTACCTGGCTGCTTCGGAGCCAGGCTGGGGCTCCCCCTGGTTGGGTCGCTGGCTCTTTGGACCGTTTGCTGCTCTGGATCTTGAACATCTTTCTCCTCCAGATGATCAAGTAGCTTATCCAGTGTTGTCTCTAGTGTCTGTGTTGCCTGAGTGCGATCGAACTCCCCTTTCAGACCCTCAGTCTCCAGTTCCTGCTGGGCCTAAATCACAGACAGAAGCCAGTCCTATTACATAGAATTCATTTACAACAGGTTACATCTGTAGATATGTTATCTCTCATCTCAAACCTCGTTTATGATATTGTCAAACTCCTTCTGCATTTCTTCCTTTATCTCCTCGATCTTCTCAGAGGGCACAGAGAGGTCAGCCATCTCGTCCTCAAACTCCTCTAACAGTCGTTTATCCTCATCTTTCTCCTCTTCTCTGTGCTTCTCTGTTGACATGCTCCTTGTTGGATCTTCTTCTCTATTTGTGGCTTGGTTTTGTGCTTTCTAAACATCCAATAATGAAAGAAAGAACAACTTAATTGACTACCAATGCATTGTAAAGAGAAATATATGTACTCCCAAAGATGGGGTAAAAAAAGTATCATAGTAAGTATACATGTTTTCATTAACTTAACAAATGAGGTGTTCTTTTTTCAAAACGCTATAAAAGCCAACTTTTTTAAAAATGAGTTTTTTCATGCCATTTTGCTGTGTAAATCATGTCTTTAATGATTGCTTTGAAGCAAATAAACTGTGTAGAATTATCAGAAGTTGGCAGTATAGGGTATGTTGTTAGTAGCTGAACTTTAAAAGAGGAAATATCTGTCTTAACTCGGGGCAAAAAAAGAAAGAAGGGAAAAATAAACTTGATGACAACAAGAACTTTGGAAGACGTATAAAACTGGAAAATGGAGAGAGTTCTTCTTCGGAAATCGCATTAATCTCTGGGAATATCTGGGATTTTATAACTTTTGGAAGAAGCCAGTCAATCACTTAAGTTTGTTTGCTGGCTCAGAACAAAAACAGCAAATTATTATTTTCATAAACCTGTTTCCATTCTACCTTATCTACATCACGTCCTCTTCAAAACAGGCCCAAACTACCTTAAGCAAAAATATATATCCTATGTTATGCATTAGTGTTGTTGTTTTTTTTGTCACCGTTTCTATTTACATCTTCTAAATGTGCATGAAAAACATTTGTGGGAACCTCTGGCTATTGACAAGTACTGACCTTCCTGTTACTCTCCTTAAGGTGTTGAACGAATTTCATCAGATCCGCTGGGTCAGTGATGATTTTAAAGTTGAATTTTTCTACTAGAGACAAACAACATGAAGGAAATGCATCCTGTATTACCAAGAGGAATCAGTTTGGACTTCTGGTTTATAAATCAAAACAAATAGTGGCACAAATTGACTTGACTTGAATGATAATGGCACTGTTTTTCATTGTGCGTTGTACAGCAGTACCTTCATCCACATCATCTACGACTTCATTATCGGCCGGTGAGTTATAGCCACCATCTGCTGCCTGTAAGGAAAAGAAAGTAAAGTTAGATCTGGGAAGACTGCACCATCTAGTGGTCAAAAAGGGTTCTGACTGTAAGGAACCGTCAGAATCATCTGCAGTCACCAATCTGAAATACTTACAAAATAATATGACTGTTTTATAGGATGTGTGACAATAACAATTAGGTAATAGAAACATATGATCACAACTGGAGTGTATTAGTGCAAGTCATTTGTGGAAATGTACAGTAATTGCAAATTTGAACACTAGTAGTGTGCACCAATGTAAACTTAGTTTTGTTTAAAAAAATATATATATAGTTCACTGCTCAAATTCAGTTTTTCATGTACTGTCAAAGTCAGGACGAATTTATTAGATCAGTCATCTTTAATTTTAAATGCATTTAAATACCTCACTGTCCTGTTGAGAGGCTGCTGTTTTTGAATTTCCTGGTTTTGTTACTCCCTCCCAGAAGTCAGAATCTTCCATCTCTTCTGACTCTGTATCCTCAGACGCATCAGTATTACCTGTTTGAAAGCAAAAAACAGGAAAATTTGAACAGGTTTACATCTCGTCTTATGGAGATAAAGCGTACATGTCTGGATGACAAATCATAGCCATTTATTTGAGAATCATTGACAGTATGTTTCTAGTAGAAACTACGCATGACAGTCCATCATTTCTATTCTTACCTTGATGAGTGAAATATGAAGTGTTCCAACTACATGGTCACTCTTTCCAGATGTTGAAATAAAACATGAATGCATGCAGATGCTCTCCCCTATATCATTTCTTTGTTCTGAGTCTAATGCATTTTGTAGCATGTGAAAATGTGCAGATCCTTCAGATGAAGAATAAACCTCTGAATAGACAGTCTGTCTCTTGTCTCCTGCATTTGACTCATCTACGCTGAAGAAGCATCCACACAAACAACAGCAACCATTAAACGTAAAAAAAACGTACCTTTTTTATCCAACGGGTCTGGGTCATTCCTGGGTGAAGGTGAGGTGTCCTCTGTTGCCATGTCCACTGGTTCTTCTGTGCCTTCATTACCAGCCAACATCTCATCAAGGCTTTTCAGCTCTTCGGAGATCTGTTCTACTTTACGTTTCGTGTCCGCTGGAAATAGACAGAGGAAGACAGGAAGATTGGAAAAGGAAGGGAGAGGCAAGACAAAGATGTCAAACTTTTTTTTGCCCAATTCAAACAATGTAAAATTTAAAAAAAATTACAACAAAAAAAAAAAACTGTACTTTTAGTCACTCCTTTCCTACTATAAAGCCCTTCTTTAACAAGAAATAACACCAAACTCAGGATGCACTCTCCAAAAGCCGCAACACTCTGACCTTCATCTTTTTTTTTGTTCACTTACAGACTTGAGCCTTGACGTAATCCATGTACTGCTGGGCACTGAGTGCTGGCTGGCACACGATACCCTGCGGCTTGGCAGTGGATGGTGGTCGCAGGAATGGATGTTGGCAGGTGCGACTTGTGTGAATCGTCAGCACATAGCGACACGACTGGGGCTCATCCACACGGGCAATGTAGTCAACCGAGCCCTCTTCACACATAAACTGAAAGTAATTAGGTCAAAATATCAAAGTATATCAAAAGTGTGTGAAATCGAGTTATACAGGTAGTTGCAACACAAACATTTCCACAAATTTAATTGTCATTGGATCTTTTTGGTATGTTTTCCAAATAGAGTTTGAAACCTCCACCCCTTTTCTCCATGTAAGAAAACTGTTGTTTCTGGGCTCCTTCTTTCAGAGCTCTAGTTTTAAGATACTTTCAGGCTGCTTGTATGTGTTTTTAAAAATGTGGCATCATACATTTTGTGATCTTCAATGCCGGATGTGGAAACCACTTCAGAAGCTTGAGCTTGCTTTGAAGCCCATCTATTTTCAGGTTTATTAGACAGGTACATGCTGATATTTAGCTAAACCTGTTATAGCCACTGCCCATGTTTCTTACACCACTAGCTGAAACACAACTACACAGCAGAACATTTCCAGGTTTACTCGTAAAGACTCTAACAAAAGAGCCCTGTGAGACCATTGCTATATTTTCAGATCCTCACTGAATTGCTTAAATGGAGCCCAGAATTGTTGAACGGGTCAATGTCTAAAGAATCAGGAGATTCACCAGCTCTGTAATCATCAACTCCAGATAACCTGACAGTTTCTGCTCTTCTTTACAAGTCCAGTTAGGGCCTAAAAGGGTTAAAAAGGTGTGGGATTTGGGGAATTACAGCTTCCAATATTTATCTAGCTGCTCCCACAGTTTAAAAAGAAATATAAAATATAAAAGGGTAAAAAATTTTATCAAAACACAAAACAAGCAGGTAGTCAGATCATGTGGGGTACACATGTTTCCCCCAATTTAAATAGCTCACCCGAACTTCGGTCTCTCTTGGAGTTCCGTTTAGGTCACACTTGGATCCATTTACATATGTCTGGCTGTGGTATCGTTTCAGTTTGTGCTGTTTGGAGGCCTGCGGGGAGGGGGGGGGAGAAAAGATAAAGAATACAATCTTACAATAAAAACATAAAGGAATACAATCAAAAGCAGAACTGGCTGTAGCTTCCACAGTCATCATACAGGCGAGGGCTGTTAGATGACATTATGTTCCTGTTAAAGAATTCTTGAACATTTTTCTGTCACTGAGAGTTTATAGTCTTATTTGATTTTTCTGCTGCTACAAAACTGACAAACGCTTTGTGTTTGCTGTGATGGACTAAATAAACATGGCTCAGTAGATTATGTGGGTTGTTATGTCGGTACAACTTTCTAAGAATAGGTTGATGACATTTTGAAAACCAGAAAGAAAATCAATTTGACAATGCAGTCATATACTTCTCACTGCCACATGAGAAAATGAAAGGGCTTAGCCCAAATGATACAACCACAGTATTTGACCATTTGTCATTTTCAACATGCACTAGATAGAAAACAGGAAAAGAAAAGAAGAAAAGAAAAGAGCAACCACAACATGGAGTCATCTTTACCTTTGCTGTTTCATTGCTCCAATCAAATTCAGACTCATAATAACCCAGAAAGAGAATGTCCCCTTTGATTTCCGTGTCTAGGGAGGAAAGAAAATCGGTCAAAAAATGACTCAGGGAAAAGACTATATTAAAAAGAGCGAAGATCTCACCTTCAAGGTGATACTGTCTGATATGTTGACCATGACAGAACTCATATGTCCACCAGTCCTTGGTCTGCAAACAGCAACATATCATTAAGATTACGTGCTTCATGCTGTCAAAATATAACAATAAGACATCCTGCTAGATTCTATTTGTCCAAATGACAAAAAAAAGTGGGTCGCATTTTTTTTAAAACAACCTTACATTGTCTTTTGAGGAAGCTAACTGCAAGTATGTCATTGGCCGCTGGGATAAGGAAAGTGTTTATATTTTGGCAGTAAACCCTCCCTCCCCCATCACATTCCTTTGCTTGTGGTACAGGTTGAAGAGGACATTGAAACGGTATTAAGAGAAAATTATGTAGAGACGTTCAGACATTTGAGAAGATGGTTTGTGAGCATAGGACAAAAAAGTAGCAAAATACTTATGAGACAATGAACAAAATCCCTGTATATGAATCTGAGTCAATGCTGAGATTGCAATAAAACTCAGGAGCAAAAATATATCTGCCTCTTCACCGTGGTTCACCAAGCAAGGACTGCTTCCATTTGAGCCAAAAATGTAAAATAACATTTTTATCAATGTCATTTGATCAAATATGAGAAGCCTTAAGATTTACCTTTGTCTGCGTTAAACTTTGACTGGTACTGATAGGCTTAGATATTAGTTTAAAGTTAATCTTATTTGCTTTCTTACATTATACCATCTGTTAAGCTGTTTCCTTGAATTAGCTAAAAAAAAAACATATATATTACAGTGACAGCTGTTGTCAGTGTAATGTGTAATGTAGCTTGTAATAAAAAAAAAAACCTCTTAATCACTTTATCATATAAAGAGATTAAGCATTTGTCAAATGGATTACACAGATAAGCAGACACAAATAAAAGAACCAACCTTCACTAGACATGGGGCTTTCTGCATTGACCTGAGCAGGTCTGGGATGTCTGGTCCAGTGTACCCTTGTGTGTCAGAATCAGAAGCTGGATCCTGATGAAACCAGACAGCCTGGGCTGGAAGTCGGCACTCGTAGAGCTGCTTGTACTTATTGGACACCATCATAACCTCCTCTGTTTTGGTCTTAAAAGATACATACAAGCATGTAAGCTGCAGTAGATTTGAACACAGTCAGTGACATATATCAACCGGGCTGTGTTTGAGTGTGAATGGGTAAAACACCTGGATTGATCTTAACGTGTATGTGTGAAGTGAGGAAGATGTTGTTATGACAGCTGTCACAACATGCTGCGTTCGTGTCTTAGGAACAAACTCCAGCGTTAAGATGAACTAGTCGTCATGCAGCTTGATAAATTATCTTAAAATGTGTTTTGTGGCTTTCCAACAGACTCGCTTCTATCAATCTGCGTAAACTGGTAACAAGAAAGAAATATAATTGAGGCTAAAAGCAGCCTACATTCTAGCTAACAAGCTACACGTTAGCGTGCATCAACAGTCTCACTCACCTGCCCCAAGATGACGGGGTCTGGAAGAATTTCAATCCCATATTTCATCTCATTTAGTTCCTCCAAATTCAAAAAGGCTGGGACACAAAGGGGGCATATTAACACAAAAACATACAGCCTCTTCAGCCATCGTACTAAGGAGGCAGCCATGGTTGACTCTCTACTCATACCCCCATTTGTCTGTCGGCAACAAAACACAGAACGAATGACATGGTGGAAGCCGATTGGTCGGTGCGAGAAACGTTGCATCATTATTGGCTAGTTTTTGTGTCCATCACAGGATTTTTTATTTTTGGGTGTGTTTGTTTAATACACCGGCACAAACGAAATGAAAAGCGTAATAATAAACGACACGTACATGTCAGCTGTCAACGTCTGTTTTACTAGAAAATAAACTCACATGTCGACGGAGAAACCATGCAGACATTTGTGCAATTGGCCTGCTGGACCAGGCGTGTCACCACCCAGTTTGATCAGATTATTATGATTATGCTGATTATATCCTTATCAGGAGACCATTATTGTCTTCTTCAAAGTGCGTTTTATTTAGGTATTTTTCTTTATATTGTTTTATTGACGTCAAACCTTAAACTGCATTAAGGTTTTAAACAGGTTAAGGTTACGATATCAAACAGGATCAGTAAAAAAAAATAGCCATTTCTCAGTCCGGCAGGTGCACAGCTCACAATGGTTGGATGAAATTGAGTTCGTGTGGCTTGTGAAATTGCAGCAGGAAAACACTCGTTCAGTTCACGCATTACCGTATGCACATACAGTGTATGTGCACAGACACCCACTCACTCTCATCTGCCCACATGCACAAGTTATTTTTATGAGCAGCTCTTGCTGGAGGAATGACTTAAAAAAAAGAAGAATAACAGAAAAGGCACAATGGATTGTTTTTTTGATAAGAAATAAAATAAAGTGAAATAAAATGAAATTTAAAAAAAAATCTATTACAGCTCCTGCGCTCAATGACCGCTCTGAGTGTCGGCTGTAGGTGCGTTGCTGCGCTGCAGCCGCTGTTGCTGCAGGGGGAGCAGCCGTCCACAGCGTGCAGTGTTGCTATGTGGGGTAACCGTGTTATTCTCTCATGTCCCGTCTTTGTTTCTACATCTATCCTCGTTTTCAAAACCACTGAGGAACAGATTCATTAAAAGGGTGGAGTTTCGTGCATGAGGGAGGTGACCCCCTCATAACGCGCGTCTTAACGAGGTGGGCTGCCTGTTCATGAGATTTTCTGTGATAAGGTGCTGATAATAATAAAATAAAAGAAAAAGGCCCCGTCCTCAGCACGGCATTTGTCAGGATTCCCAGCTGTGGGTGCACATTGGACTGTTTTTTGCTCAAGAAAAATGCGAGAAGGGAAGAGAGGTAGGTTTTTTTTCTTTTTCTTTTTTTTAAATATTTTTGAGGATGAAATTGATTTATGTCTTAAAAATGTCTAAATTCAAGACAACATTATTTGGTGGGGGTAGAGACGTGTTTCATCACATAAGGCGTGCAACCGTTATACAGCCAGATATACATCTAAATGCATGTTTTTATCCTGCAGCGTTATGCACGGTATGGGAGGCTGATAGGCCTGTGTGCAGCCTGGAATTTCTGCCCACTGCTTGAGATTGCTGGACAGAGGATTGCTTTATTATTAGGCTAGATTTTACCAGAGGATGATGGACAGTGCGAAGGCTGTGGGGCAGGCGTAGGTTGATGGTCCAAAATTTGAATGGACTCCTGTGAGCCAGCAATTCTTTCACGCGGACTTTTGGGAGGGACCCACGGACTGTTATGTACAGTCCACCGGACCCTTCATCACAGAGATTCGTTTTCTGATGGTTTTTTTCTTTTTCCTAACATCGGCTCTATGTTTTGTTCTGATTGCCTCGGATTTTTGGTCGCCTCTCCGGTTATGTGCAAGGATTGACTAAATCTTTCGATTAGGCTATTATTCAAGATTAAAACTTGACATCCGTGGGTTTAGAAGTAGCTACACCCACTGGGTGGAGGGGCAACAAAGACACTATAAATGATAATGTTAGAAATAAAAACTGTGTTTCATCCCTGTATTTTTCACCTTTACTTATATTGAAATTGCACTGCTTACAGCATTTCGTCATTTTTATCTTCTTCATATTATACAGCTTCAGTTTTTGTGTCACTGAACTGAATAAATTAAGAAAAAACTTACCCTACCAAAATTGATCATTTTGGACATTTGCTAATGATGTCTCATAAAAGATCATTGAGTATTTTGTTATTTATTTTTGAATCAGTAAAACGTTTCCTATATGTTAGATTCAAGATTATTGTATTGTGAAACAAAGCTGAATTATACAAAGCAAGTACAGTGAGCATTGTTAGATATAGCTAAACATATGAATCCTGTTTGTGGACAAGCATTGCACTTAAAATGTGTTTCTAAGATAAGGTGGGTAGACTGTGCTTACTTGGCAGAATACATTAGAGATTAAAACAGCTATTTCCTGTGACAAAACATAAGAGCCCAGGCGATTGGTTGATTCGTCCATCCTTCTACTCTATTGATTTTTCTTTCCCATCTCAGATTGATACTGTAAAGCTAAATTGGTCTTCCCCCAAACATACAGGGTTCCCCCTGGGAGATATAAGATAATGCAAGCCGCTAATTAAGCGCCATATGCAACTCTGTTTTCATGCAATGCTGGTGCAGTTATTTAGAGTCCTTTTTTTGAAGCAATGAATACTTCTCTACAATGTAAATAGCTATTATTGAGCATTTCTGTGACCTCTTTGACTTTTTCTCCTTGTTGTTTTCAGATGGGGCAAGTGCTAATTCATTGTTGTGACTGTCTACATGCTTTCTGGAGATGCAGGTTCCAACAGAGGTTGCCCTTTCACTGACTGGATAAAGCCAGTGAGGTACATTTTCCTTATATGCAGATAAAGCTGTTGATTAAGAGAGCTTGATTTGTTAAAAAGTTCTGGAAGACTTTAAAAAAAAGTTGAATCATTACCAATAGAATTTGGTGTAATTAATTTGCATCCTTGTGTATCGATTCAGCAAGACAATCCGCTTCTCTCTGTGTGCAAAATGAATTAATCCTCTCACACATTGTCTTACTCTCATAATTTCACAATGAAGTCACAGAGTTTGCCTTAAATCTTTGGGGATATATGGTGAAATCTATTGTTTTATATAATACAGGCTTATCTGTAACAAAAGGAAATGATTCTGCAAGAGTATGGTTTTGTCCCAACACTACAGTATGAGTGATTCAAGATGACTAACAGGCATGCAGACACAAAAAGTATGTAACAGGCTTTTTTCCACAACAGCTGGAAGAGAAGGAAATTGTTCTTCCAAGTTTTTGAAAAGGGGAAAAAGCTGCATCTGTTAGTGTGACAGAGACAGAGAAGGAAGAAAACTGAGGAATGAGAGAGGGGCAGGAAAGGGGGGGGGGGGGGGGGGGGCGGACAAGTACAGCCTACAAAACTACTTTGTGTTATTAACCATTAAATGCTGAAGTCATTGAGCCGCGCTGTCAGACAAACGGGCTCTTTTTTAATGAGCTGATTCTGATATGACTGTCCGTTTAAAACTAATGTACTGTGGTGGTGTAGCTCATGAGTAAGCATGGAACAATTGAGACCAAAGTGCAGGCTTTCATCATTCTAACCACATTCTAACAGCAATCGTATTCATCAACAGAGCACAGCAATCTTGATGAAACCATCTAGAGACTATCTGGGAAAAACAAATACCTCTGGCCTTATAATCACCAAATAGGTTTTCTATTAATGTAACCATAGAACATTTCTAAAAAATCTTCCACATCTCTTAAGCCATGAGGGAGATCATTTATTGTCTGCATTGCTGCATGCCTGTTTATAGGGAACAGATCCACTCTTTGGTTTTGGTTTATTGTTTTTTCTTTTTTTTAGTCTGTTCTTTAGAAGTTATATAAAGAGTTTAAATGGAGTTTGAAGAGTCTTTTTTTCCCTCTTTTTTTCTCTTTTTCTTGGATTTTCCCCAAGCCACAAGCTGCAGTCGAGAGGTAATGAAAGGAAGTTCATACAGGCAACTGAGACTGCGAAAGCCTCACATTGATTCAGATGGTCTTAATACATACTGCTTCTGAGATTGCATCACATTGGGGGAAAAAAAAACGTTAAAACTGGACAATTGTCTTCTGCCCCCTGGTGAATTCCATTTGCGCTGCAATAATTCTGACATATAACATGGTAATAAACGGTACATATATGTAAATTATTGTCATTATTAATATTATAATTTGCATTTTGTTAAAAGGCCAAATAAAGAGGATGATGGGAAAAAAACGTATGTGGGTTTGAGCATGTTTTCATATGCCGTTCTCTTTTCAATTTAGAGGAGTGAAAGTGAATTAGATTTAGAGAATTAGATGAAGTGATCCAATTAACAGATATTTCTCCATCAGGTTTTTAGGATGCGTTCTCTGAGGAAGAGAGTATTGCTTGGCATCCTGGTGTCTGTGGTGCTTGTGTTGGCTCTGCTCCATTCATGGCCCACTCGGGCTTATACCACTGTGGATGTGTGGCAGCGACCAGGGTCCATTGTAGAGAGGCATCTAGAAGAAAGGCTCCCAGAAACAGACCACCAGTTAAGTAATATCCCTTTTCATGTGAGGGATAGTGTAGCAAGGTAGGGGTTGCTTTTCAAAAATATCTGAACTATTTTGGTTACATCTGAGAAAAAAATATGCTAGCTATAACTTGACTACATGTGTGTGATAATCTGTCCAGCTTATTGGCACGTAATGGTTGCGTCTGTGAGGGTGAAAGTGGAGGAGTGAACCTGCCCTTCTCCCACCTCTTATTCCCACGGGTGTCAGCTCAGCCGTTGCACACTGCCTTTGATTCCTCTGAGCTGGAGGAAATGAAGATAAGACGCTCCAAAGAGTACAAGAGTTTTCAGAGGAGGTAAGCAGCACTATAAAAGAGAGAGGTCACCTTTTACTTTCTGTGGCCAAATATCATCATAACAGGATGTTTTTATTCATTCAAGACAGATTTAACACACTCACATATTATATCGGCTTCAGTGTACTACATATTTCTGCCACCCAGGGCTTAATTTGTAAAGTGGGAAGTCCTGGAACACACAGAGGGGGTGGTTCCGGCGACTCAAAAGAGAGGTCGAAGTGACGGAACACACACCACACACACCTACACGCACACACACACAAATAGACATGGTAGACTTCTGCACGGGTCCAATTTAGCAAAGCCGCACCCTGCCTGGATCCATTAGGATAATTACCAAACCCGACCCGGGACCCGTGTTTATCAAATCAGGACCCGACCCGCTCCTTAATGCATTAAGTGAATGCTTGTACACCCAGTTCCTCCTTAATCAGGCTACACTATATTCTTTATTCATAGGCTACTTATATTTAATGGGATATAGTTTTGTCTCTGTTTTCATTTGCAATGAAAAAAAGGGAACGGGTACAACAACAACACAGTAAACAGGTTATTTGAGTGTTTATTTTTGTTTCAGAACTTGCACAATGTTCTTTTAAACTCGCTACTGAACCACTATAATCCCTTATTTTGCCATTTGGGAGCTTTACTTGATTTGGATACTGCTGTGTATGAACAAAAAGCTATTTACCGTCCCTGGTGTCAGCTGTTCTCTGTAATTTTCTGTTCGCTTCTATCCTTGTAATTTTTACCCGCAAAATAGCCCCCGCATGCCAGACCCGTTGCAGGACTCTGGGCCAAGGAAATAAACCTCTGATAATCAAACATCACTGTGTGCGTAACAGGGCAATAGGCAATTCATTACAATTTCAGTAGATTGGCCTGACAAACAAGAATAAGCAAAGGTGCCACATCAGTTTTTACATAGCACTGGATATGAAATGTACGCACACAAAAAAAATTAAAACTAGACCACCGCAACATTGCATCATAAACGGCAATAGCCTAAGTATCCATCGGACTATTGAAATAGGCTAACCAAAAATCAGCTGGATGACACAAACACTCCGCCATGAGACTATGCAATGTAAAAACAAAAGAGCTAACGTTGCGACTCCGTGGTACAACAAGCAACAGAACGGAAAATAACTTTGCTCATAAGATTTTTTGTTTAACCTCAAAGGGGAATAAACTGTAACAAAACAGACAAAAATTCTAAACATGAAACAAACATAATTTATACTTTTATTTAGGAAATTTTTCTCATAGTGACACAGGGGGTGGCGGATCCAATAAAATAGATTCCGGATCCAATATCGGAGATGCCGGAATGTGTTCCGGTTGGATCCGGCTCAAATTAAGCCCTGCTGCCACCTATGCGTTCACATCTGCTTTTTGAAAAATTGATGCTTATACCACTTAGTTTTCAGGGGAAAAAGCAGTAATGTCATCAAAAAGTATAGAATGTATAAAAATATATTCTCTGTGTACCCTTTTGATGCAAATCTTTCTCTTCAGGTCAAAGACTCCTGCAGATGTACTCATCATTGCAGAGGCCAACAATCCCTTACAGTACCCGACACAGGGTCTAGAGGTTCGACCTCTAAAAACAATCATCATCCCAGGTATGACTTCAGATAAGCAAGGACATTTGTGATTACATCTATGGATGTACGGCTCGATGAAAAGGCTGTTCTGCTGTTAAAGTTGGTAACGTTACTGTTACTGGTGGGAAAAAATTCTTCTGATGGCAGCAACACATCTCAAAAAAGCTGAGACAGGCAGGAACAAAATATTGCAAAAGTAATTGATACTGAAAAGGAACACCTGGAGGAAGATATTGTTGCTAATTTGATTAATTGGAAACAACTCAGTCACATTATTGGATGTAAAAAGAATGCCTCAGAAGTACATTTTCAGAAGTTCAGCCACCTGCACAACGCTGCATCTACAAATATTAGTATAATTCTACTTAATGTAAAATGAATAATATATCCAATACAGTACATAATCAATCGTGGTGGCACTGCTTTTAAAACAGGTATTATTCTGTCATAGAACTATTCAGGAACTCTTGCAGAAATCATAATCTCAACACAGTTTATAAGTGCCAATAGAATGCATGTTAAGCTCTATTGTGAAAAGAAGCCACTAGGGAACATGTTGTAGAAATGTTGCAAACTTCTCTGGAAGAAAAGCTAATTCGAAATGAACCGAGGAAAAGTATAAAACTGTTCTATGGTTAAATCATGGATGCCATTTCCTCAGGACTGATGAGGATCATCTGGCTCAGGTCAAAAGTTTTCATCTCTGATGGTATGGGGGTGCAGACAGTGATACTGATGTGTCAGTCTGTCTCAAGGCCGCCGGTTGACCATAAGTGTCTGTGTGCATATGTGGTTGAATGTTTCTGTGTTGTTCCTATGAGGGACTGGTGACCTGTACATTATGTATGCTGTATCTTACTTGATGGTAGTTAAGAAAGGCTGCAGGCACCCCGTGACCCAAAAAATAAAATTAAGTGGGTTTAGAAAATGGATGGATGGAGATTCGGAAATTGCATGTTTACTTTGAGTAAGTTACAGCGAGTTACATGTTTTTAACACTGAACCTGTTTAAGAAGAGAGATTAAAAACACAAACACTCTGGTTTGATTAAAAGGTTTTGGAGCAGACTTCAGGTTTTCTGATAGTTTGTTTCAGCTATTGGGGACTTAAATCATAAATGCTGATTCTCCTTGTTTAGTTTGAACTCCTGGGATGGAAAGCAAAGAATAGACAAAAGTGTCGGTTAAGTGGAGTGGCAGTCATTTGTAGCAGAAAAGAACCAGAAGGAATGATGGTTATTTAGACCAGCTATGTTATTTGTGCTTTAGACAGTGCCAGGGATTAAAAGATAGGAAGCAAAATTAAATGTGGCTGAGTTAGGAACGAGAGTAGATAGAATTAGGAATAAGATTAATGATAATAATGGATTAGATCTTTATAGCACTTTTCAAGGCACTCAAAACCCTTTACATTGAATCCATTATCCGACACAAGAGGCTAGGAGGGGGAAGGGTCTTGCCCAAAGACACGATGACAGATTGACTGGGTGAGTGGGATTCGAACCACCCAACGTTATTGGACGGCCTGCTCTCCCACCTGAGCCACTGCTGGCCTGTAGGCAACCAGAGAACAAAGTGAGGAAGAGGAGACACTGTGTTGGTTTGTGGAGGAGATATGCTGGTTGTGTAGGGATGCTGACGATGAAGCTCCCAGGCACGAACAAAACAGGAAGGTTAAAGAGGACATTTATGAATGTGGTAGGAGAGGACATGTTTTGAAATGAATTTAGATAAGAAATTTGCCATTTTTCATGTATATGTCAAGAATAATAAACCATTTTATTCACTTAAAAGGTTTTACTGCAATATTACGTGAAGAAGTAACTGGAAACTTCTCTGCGGGGAACTGAAGGCTTTTTTAATACAGTCTGTGCTTCTGCAGAGCATTTCTAATCCATTGTGGTTTATCAAATTCCTTTTCCAAAAGCTGGAGCAACTAAATCTGTTTATGTTCAACATTTCCAGGCTTGGCCTTACATGACCTTCCCAGAGACCATTACTCAGTGAGTATTTCAATTAGTCTTTTCTGTTGAATATTTTCGGTGCTTTTCCTCCTCTTACTTCGTCCACTTTTTCAGATAAACATCACTGCCACGCTTGGAACCCTAAACGTAGCAGCAGAGGTTGATGGGGTGAAAGTCAAAGGTGATGGAGAGATGCATATAACTCTGTCTAGCAGCCTGCTGCCAAACCTGAACCGTCAGCTGCAGTTTGTCACCTACACGAACACACTGTTTCATCCCAGCACTGCAGATACAGGTAAGACCTCCAGCTCAAATGCCATCTGCTCTGTAGCTCTTACCCAAACTTTAAGAGACTCTAAGAAATTGTTGGGTTGTTTTTTAATTGCAAGGTAGATAAACATTCTACTTGTTTTCAGTGTATTTTCATAAATAAAATCAGGTTCTAGACCTTTTGTAATCCATGACTAGATTTTATAGTCATGCTTTAACGATGGAGTGATGGTTATGTGAACATTGGTGAGCATGTGAAATGAAGAGAAAATGCATTTGAAACAGTATTCAGGAGGTGGCCATCTTTTTAAAAAACATAAGATATGCTCCTGACAGCACATGCACAATGTAGATCTTAAAAACAGACTGACAAGTACTTCAGACTTGGCATAGAGGTTATTAAAGGAGTATATATGAGGGACACTGCATAGCATCGACAGTATGCCACTTGTTGTGTTTTCTTCTGCTATTAGACAAAGACTGAATAAGTATGGCTTATTTGGAAGAGTGACGAGAGGAAAGCTCTACTATCTAAAATGAACATGGCAGCATGGTTTAAGCAAAGTTGCATCTTAACAAATAAAGACTGTTGGAACAATGTCCCATGCACATATGAGACCAAAATTTAAATGTTTTACCATAATGAACAGCACCATGTTTGGTGAAAAACCAAATATAGTATATCAGTACAAAAACGCCTCATCCCAACTGTCAAGCATGGTGGAAGAGTGATGATTGGGCTTGGTTGGCAGACACAGGATCTGGATGTTTTACAGTATTTCAGTTTTCCACAAACTCCTTGTTTACCAAAGAGTTCTCTGCTCATAATTGAGAAATTGATCATGTTATTCAGAAAACAATTACTTTAAGATATTGTTGCTAAAGGTGGGTTTAAAGACAATTGAAAGAGCTGAACCTGCTGTTGTATAATAGACCACTTGCGTGTGGATATCTTTGTCATTGTGGTAGAGCTGAGCATGAAATCTAAATTTAATCTAATAATACAGCTTCTTTCTTCTGCTTTATCAAGAACAGAGATCAAATATAAAACGACAAAGGACCATCTGTACCTCATTGTCATGCATGTCAGCTTCATACTCACAAAACACATAAACAAGTTTCTTTATTATTATCCTACCGTGTAATAACATGTTTATTTGTACTGATTATATTTATTGTTGTGTCTTTTAGTGCAGTTTGAGACAGAGGGGCATCAAGCCATCTTCAGCATCAAGATCCGTCACGGTGTAACGCCAAAACTTTACAACACCGGATCTCAAGGAGGTACAGCCCCATCATGCCATCAAACTAAACATCACACATAACAGCTGGTGGTAAATAAAAGTGCTTGATGAAAAGCCTGTCCTCTATCTCTTGTCTGCAGAATACAACGTCAGCGCTCTCGTGACTGTAGCTACAAAGACCTTCCTACGTTATGAAAAGCTGCAAAATCTTATTGACAGCATCAGAAGATACTATCCCACCGTCACTATTGTAATAGCTGACGACAGTGAAAATCCCAAAACAATATCTGGGCCTCACATCGAACACTACATTATGCCCTTTGGAAAGGTACGGAAATTCACATCTCTCTGCTTTTCCAGCAAATCCCCCCAGAATCTTAACCTCAGCGTCTTCTCTGGTAGGGTTGGTTCGCTGGACGAAATTTGGCCGTGTCCCAGGTGACCACCAAGTACGTGCTGTGGGTGGATGATGATTTCATCTTCACAGCCAACACCAAACTAGAGAAGCTTGTGGACATTTTAGAAAAGACCACTCTGGACCTGGTGAGGGCCGGATTGATATTGATCTGAAAGTGGACTAATAGTGTTACTTCAGAGATGTGAATGTGTGTATCTGTGTGTGCAGGTGGGCGGTGCAGTGCGGGAAGCCACAGGGTACACTGCCACCTACAGACAGACCATCTCCATTGAGCCAGGGGAGGAGGATGGTGACTGTTTGCACATGAGGAGAGGATTTCATCATGTCATCCAAGGTTTCCCCAACTGCGTTGTAACTGATGGAGTCATTAATTTCTTCTTGGCTCGCACCGACAAAGTCCAGCAGATCGGCTTTGACCCACGTCTGACCAGGGTAGCTCATCTGGGTGAGTGCAGCATTAACGCTGTTTTCAGATCAAAACAAAACAATTGGCTGTTCAGGCAGCATATACAATAAACCAAGACAGATAAATGGCTCTTTTTACAATAAAGATGTTTCTTATACAAAGTATCTGACTGAAGGACTGATGATAAACTAGCAGCAAAGTGTGACAGATTTTTTAAGATACGTATCTTGATTTAAGATGTTGAGATAGAACCAATCTACCGATTATTATCACTCTCTAATTATACTGTGAAATTTTCTTTTCAATGCATGCTTAAATCAGAGTCACAGCTCCACCATAATACATTTCATTCAATTCAATCCAGTTTAATTTATATCTGGTTTTCTACTTTTATTAACCTGTTTCTAGAAAAGTTAGAACACAGTGAAAATCAAAATAAGAACAGAATGCAACGACCTTCATTCTCGACCTGGAGCGATAAGATAGGTGCATGTTAAAAACAGTGTTGCATCAACTGCTGAAAACTTTTGGAAATTGAGGCAACCGGTTGATATTGTTCTAAAAGTAAAAAAGTAAAGGGATACTGTGTAACTTTTGACCCAAATATTAGCCTACTGTGAGTAATAACGGATGATTTCTGGGGTCAGTATAAGTGTTTGACGCGTGTTGGCGCTCTGAGGTGGCTGCCCTCTACAGAAACCAGACATTGTAACTTTGCAGGAGCGGATCCGTCTCTCATGGGATCATGTGACCTGCAACGCTTTGCTTTACGGCTCCCCCTCTATAAACACAGACGGCTCTGCTTTGTGCTACACTTCCCCTCTTCAGTTGAAAGCTTGTCATGGCTGAACGAAGTAAGAAGGTGAAAACGGTGTCTGAGGAGGCCAGAAAGAGAATGACTGTTTAATTTTGCTTCATGAAGCCTGCGGGACGTTATAGGTATAGCACCCCTAGTGGTCAAAAGTTACACAGTATCCCTTTAAATGTTATGGGTTTTTTCTTTTTTGTTTGTTTGAGCAGTTTGGGCCATTCTTGGACATATTTTATGTTCATTATGCACAATATATTTTCAGTGGATGACAAGTCTGGACTTCAAGGAAGTAGCTCGATTTATTTATTATTTAAACTTTTGGCTCTTTTCCACTAGTACCTAGTCGCTCGATTAGTCTCAAGTCAAGTCAAATCAGTTTTCAGGGATTTCCATCAGGTACTAGTACCTGATACAAGGTACTTTTTTAGCACCTACTCGGCCGACGTTCAAAGTGAGCTTTGTCAAGCCTAAAAAGTGACTGCAGGCCACTGATTGGCCATCAGAGTCATCAGAGCATCTTCTTCTCAAAAACCACGCCAAACTGTCCTGTACTTTTCGCGAGTGTTTTGTCTTGCTGCCTGCAAACTTCTCTGTCTCTCTTCTTTTACTTTGAGTCTGGCAAAAAAAAGCTAAAATATACCATCACCTTAATGTCCTTCATTGTTGCGTCATGTTTGTGTTACATTAATGACATCAGAGGACCATTGGACCATCTTTCTGTAACAACTCTGCCCACATTGAGGTGGTTTTCAATTGTGATGGAAAATAGCCCAAACTGAGTTGAGTTGAACTGAGTAGAGCCAAGTAGGTACTAGTGATTAAGAGGCTGTATTGTTGTGGACATGGGGATGTGGTTTGGTTTT
Source organism: Leptatherina wallacei (assembly GCA_028567055.1). Lineage (NCBI taxonomy): Eukaryota > Metazoa > Chordata > Actinopteri > Atheriniformes > Atherinidae > Leptatherina > Leptatherina wallacei. Next base: position 26,156,233 of record JAOXYM010000003.1, on the reverse strand, counting down.
GTCCTGCAGAGGGCCTCCTCTTGAAATCTTATTGGTAATGTAAGATGCTCCAAAATTTGTATATATATGCATTACTGTGAAAATGCCTTGAGCCACCCCTTATTTCTTTATAGTTTGTTTCCAAAGAGCCTGACTTTATGTTTTTAAGTTTCAAGCAATAGTTTTTTAGGCTTTCTACAGATCTTTTAAAGGTTTTTTTTAATTATTATTATTATAGCTGCTTTTGTCACAAATTTTACATAACACTGACATTAATTATTACACTAAAAAGGCACATAACCTAAGGGATACATCACTGTTGTATCTACACTTAATGGACAACTTAGCAAAGAAACAATTTTTAAATTATATCTTTCGGTACTTTAGTAGCAGAATTTTGCAAAAACACCATATCTGTTCCCATGGCTTAAAAAGTGCCAAACATAAAACAGTTTGCAAGCAATAATATTTTTGCAGCAAGAAGAACAGGAGAAAATACAAAACAAACTAAAATATATCTACAGCAGATGAATAATACCTGAGGGTTATGTCTTTAAGAAATGCAGAAAAAAAACATACAAAGACCTGACAGGAACTATGAGATAAATCTGGACCTTCAGTTGATCCATCTACTGTTCACTGAGACCCAGTCCCAGCGCCAGGACATATAACAGGTTGGACAGTTGATTGTTGTGGCCTGACTCTATCTAACAAGCAAACTTTTACTTTGGAAGAGGACAAATTTCAGTTTGATAATTCAATATTTGTCCCATATCAAACCAAATCAAGAATACCATTAAAACGAAGTATTTTCTTCTGCTACTAAAAAAAAACCCTAATGGTGACACTTAAAACTGGATCCAGCTGATATGAGGTGCGACCCAACAGATTAAACAGAAAGTAGAACATATAGCAAAGTAAGTGTTATTAGCTCGACCAATAATCATGTTATAGTTATTAGACAGACTGAGGCCAAGATAAGGTAATCAAAGAACGTAAAAGCACTTAAGAGAAGTGTTCTGCACCATGCATCATATTTCACGCAGAACAACACAGATGCTCAGAGCAGCACAGATGGTTTCATTATACTCTAGCCACTCGACAAACTTTATACATCCCAGTCAAATAGGAGCTGTGGTGGAACGCTCAGTGACTAACCTGCACAAGTACTTTACATAAGTTCAGTTTAGACTACGGGTAGGGCTCAACCAAACTTATCCTGTTGAAATTTTCTGCAACTAGCTTAAGCTCTGTCAAACATCAAGGAAACATCTGCAGCAGACAATGAGCTAATATACTGAAATACTGACAATAAAAATGTAATTGTGCATTACTACACTTTGTAAGGATGAGTTGGAATGAGTTTAATAGAAGATGCTTCTTTAGGCAGAGGAGAAGGAAGCTGCAGATATGGATGAACCCTCACATTGCTTGAATCTTCCCATCTGCTGAAAGTGGTTGATTTTTGCTGCTTGACACCTGACATGTTCCTTTCTTAATGTTATTGTTGAACCATTTTCTGATGCCCATTGTCCAAAATGATCCGTCTACACTAATATTTCACTGGAGCGAGCCAATGACTGAGCGACAAATATAATACAACAGTGACAACATAAACAACGGATTGGCAAAGACAAAAGAAAACCAGGCAGAAGATATACTGAGGGACCAATGATGAATGAGATGTCATTAGCCCCCAGGTGTGACAGTCAACAAATAGAAACCAGGTCAGCAGGAAAAAAACTGAACTGAATACACAAGGGAATAGATTCTACCATAAACAGGAACAAAGATATAAATTAAGCCAGTAGAAGGAATCTAAGAAACACAAGGTCATAACAAGACAACAAAACCAGTAAGATAAGTCCAACAAGAACTAAAAAGAAACTAAAAAAACATGCAACAAACTGGTAGAAAAACTTGAGGTATGCTAAACGACACCCGAATTGGACTGAAATCAGTGGCAACAGGTCATACAGAGTGATGAATCCTCCCAGAAACCAGACATCAACATTATTGAAGCAGTCTGAGATCGTTTTGTCAGAAAAAAGAACAAAAGGCATAAAAGAAAAATGCTTTTTATTTGTGACGCATTGAAGGACAGTCTCAAATTACTACATTGCAAATCACAAAAGATCATCTGTAAACATAAAACAAGTCAAATTAAACCAAAAGACAGGCAAAAAAGGTGATTTAAAATCTAAAATTTTACTTTAAAAGAAAGGTTTTCAGTCCCTTTTTAAAATGTTACAGAGTCTGTGGAGCCCTGAAGTTGACAGGGAGGGTTTTCCAACGACGTGGAATGGTAAAGCAGTAAGCCCGGTTTCCCATTGTGCTATTCTTAGTCCTGGGGAAAGGAGACAATGAGTGTCTAAAGAGTGGAATGATCATGCTGTGGTGTGTGGGTTGAGAAGTTCTGTCAGGTACTGGGAGGCATCGCAATGGATGCATCGGAAGGTGAGGAGTGAGACCTTGGATTCAATCCGAGCGGAGACAGGGAGCAGGTGTAGAGAGGGAAGGATGGGGGTAATGTGCTCATATTACTGCACTCTCATCAGGATCCTAAAAGCACTGTTTTGAATGTACTGCAGCTCTTGGATGGTTTTGCTGTGGATTCCAATGAGAAGTGCATTGCAGTAGTCAAGTCTGGAAGAGACAAAGGTGTAGATGGATCAGGAGAATTAGAGACGTAGTTTGGAAATGTTTTTGAGGTGGTGAAAGAGTCTTGCAGAGGTGTTTGATATGAGCCTCAAAGAATAGATCAGGGTTAAATCTAACAACCAGGTTGGTGACTACTGATGAGAAGGGAATGTCCTGGCCCGTGAAGCAATGCTAGTTATGGTTGATTTGGTGGGGGGTGCCACCAACTAAATCTCCTTCAGGAGTCATAGAGCTGTGGGAAGATGTGATTATGATGATGAGGTGTGTATCAGTTTTCATGTATAGTTTTGCATCATCAGCATAGTACCGTACCGTACCATACCATCCTCTTCCAATTATTTGGGGTTCGGGTCGCGGGGGCAGCAGCTTGAGCAGGGCAGTCCAGACTTCCCTCTCCCGGGGGGATCCTGAGGCACTCCTAGGCCAGCCGAGAGATGTAATCCCTCCAGTGTGTCCTGGGCCTACCCCGAGGTCTCCTCCTGGTGGGACATGCCCGGAATACCTCCCCAGGGAGGCGTCCAGGAGGCATCCTGACCAGATGCCCGAGCCACCTCATCTGGCTCCTCTCGATGCGGAGGAGCAGCGGTTCTACTCTGAACCCCTCCCGGATGATCTATCTCTAAGGGAGAGCCCGGCCACCCTGCTGAGGAAACTCATTTCGGCCGCTTTTATTCGCGATCATGTTCTTTCGGTCACTACCCAGAGCTCGTGACCATAGGTGAGGGTAAGAACGTAGATCGACCGTTAAATCGAGAGCATTGCCTTGTGGCTCAGCTCCTTCTTCACCACGACGGACCGATGCAGAGCCCGCATTACTGCAAACACTGCACGGATCCGCTTATTGATCTCACACTCCATCCTTCCCTCACTCGTGAACAAGACCCCGAGATACTTGAACTCCTCCACTTGGGGCAGGACCTCACTCCCAACCCGGAGAGAATACTCCACCTTTTTCCGGCTGAGGACCAAGGTCTCGGATTTGGAGGTGCTGATTCTCATCCCGACCGCTTCAGCATAGTAGTGGAAAGAAATTCCAAAGCGACAGATGACTTGAAGAAACGGACTGTCCTGATTTTTTACAGGTGCATGGACAGCCAAGATGCTGCCCAGAGTGTTGTTGTAGAAATCCACTAATTCACTGACTGAAGAAGTGTGTGTAGAAAGGATATGCTGGAGGTATACTGACAGGGTGTATGGGTCAATGAGATTTCTGAAACAGATTTGGCATTTATGCTTGGTGTGGGAGGATGGAAATGGAAGCTCCATGGAGACAACTTTGTGGTTTGGCACATCTAAATCATACATGCATGGATTATTTGCAAAAGCAAAATCAGTTGTGACCAGATCAAAGGTGTGGCCCCAGGTGTGTGTGGAAATGTAAGTGTGTGGTATGAGGTCAAAACAGAAGAAGAGCTTTGGAAAGTCCTTTGAAAAGCCTGTAGAACTTTTTAATGAAGACTGCTTAAAGAAATGACAAGAGAGCTTGTTAAAGAGGTTTTAGGTTGTGTTGGAGAATGAAAGTGCTCACATCAAATAATGGCTTTCAAGCTTATTAGAATTTTATTTCTATTTTAACCTTACATACGGTATTTCCATTTATCCTTACGCGCGTTTCAACTGATTGCTGTGCCTCTCTCCCATTTTTCTGACAATATAAAGAAATGAAAGGCACTTTTATACTGTTTTCATTTGGTGGTTGGAAATATGCAAATCATTGCACCTGTTTTGTTTACATTATACAGTGTTCCAATTTCTCTGAATAGAGGGTTGTGTTTTCCTGGATGTGCCACCACTGATATCATCAAAGGCCTTCAAAAAGTGGTTAATTAATCAGTAGAATATAGTTAAATGAATTATTTTTTTCCCCCTCTACTTTTTTAGAGTTTTTCATTGACGGCCTGGGATCTCTGCACGTGGGCTCCTGTGATGATGTCATCGTCAATCATGCAACCAAAATCAAACTCCCCTGGGTCAGCCAGTCAGAGAGCGACAAGACTTACGCTAAGTTCCGATATCCACCGGCCTCATCTGATGCCACACGCACAAAAAATGGCCTCCTGTTCTTCAAGAACAGATTTCAGTGTTTGACTCATAATTAGTTCTCCCTCTCCTCTTCATCCCAAAAGGTCCCTCTGCTCTTCCTGAGTTGCCAAAGAAGTTCTCCTCCATTTCATCCTGTCAGATAAGATTTATGACAAACATTTTGATTTTCCTTTTCATAAAAAAAAAAACACTTTGATGGCTTCTCTGATTTCAGCCCGTAGAGCTGCCTGAGCATGTTTCACCTGTCCGAGCTTCGCACTGAGTAAAGATAAAGTCTATTAAAAAAGAAAGAAAAAGTAAAAAAGTTTTAGTTTATTTCAGGACTGGCAACAGCAGAAAACCAGCTCTGACTGTAAAACCACAGAACAAAAAATGCTATTGTAGGGTTATAAAGGGATAATGCATTGTCAAATCTTATCTGGCTTTACATCCTTAAGTTATTACAACAAAAAGGAAAACCCAACAGGTAGCATCTATATGTCTGTGTCTCTTCGCTGTCATCTTCAGTACTGTGGTAGAACAATGTGTTTTCTAGCATGGAAAGCAAGAGTGGCATCTGAGAGCTAGAGAACAAGGACTAAAGGTTGGTGAGGACATAAAGACACTACCCATGGACTGACAAATATGTCCTCACCAGTGCCACATAATGAAGATATTCATAGACTGTTTAGTGTGGTACCTGAGCTCCGTGACTAACTGGTCTTGCCAAAAGTATGACTGCTGTCTTTGAGGTGTTTCAATTTATTTTTGTTATGATTTTCTACCTCCTT
>JAOXYM010000003.1:26111165-26125098 GCA_028567055.1 Leptatherina wallacei | reverse complement strand
TATATACACATATATATATAGATATATATATATATATATATATATATGTGAGAAGTCCTGCAGTAGATCATAGTTCTTGTTGCACAAATACCCTAATGTTGGTCATAATATAGCCATGTAGAGGCTAAGTCAGGAAGCAGAAGATATGGTCCCCTAGAAAGGAATAAATCTATTTGTTACTATTTGTAATCAATGCCGTTTCTCCTTAGGTCAGCTTTAATACAGTTTAATAATTATGCTGTTTTCTGTCTAGACATGTGGGACTGCATGTCATTAAGTGATGGTGGGGAAGTTTATACTCAGCAGCAAATATCAAGCAGATGAAGTCAACATTTTTACTGACAGGATGTTCTCTGATCAGCCCCCATAACTATCCTGGGTTAGATGTTTCATATTCCTCATATTATACCTCTCATCACTGATTATCTATACAGTATGTTTATTGGTTAATGCTTCTTTGCTTGGCAATTTTCTGATCATGATGTCAGGTTTTGATTATTTTTTGTTGTTGCTGTTGTAGGAAAGATCTAATGACCACTAACCCAGGGGCCTCAAGAAAATTTGTTGACTTGTTGAAGAGTTGCTGGCTAAGCCAAGGGACCACAGTCAACTCAGACATTTCTGTAAAATCAGCAAGACTGAGAGGACAAGAAGTTTTTTATTTAGACAGCAGAGATAATAAGTAGGAAGCAGGAAATTACTTTTGAAATGATTCCTAGTGAGTTTTACAATTTGACTCCCAGTGTTTTTGTTTAGCTTCAATAAATTATGACGGTTTCAATTTCTGAGAACATACGGTGATTTGGTATAGTTTTAGCAAAGTAAACTCTGGCAACCTGTTTAAAAGAACACTGACAGAATAAAGACATTGAATAGTGAACCTGCCAGCATGACTGACAGAAAGAAAATCTGTTATTGACGTAAACTATCTCAATGCTCTGTTAGCTGCCTCATAAATCTTATTTCCGCCTTCCCGAAAACACACAGTTTTTCTTTTTTAATGTTCCTGGTTAGGATCTTTAAGACCAGTTTCTGGAAGAAAAGAATGTCAAGACAGTGACTCACTGACTCTTGATCAGTAGCATATTTAGAATCCAGATGTGACCGTATCACTTACTTGCTGTATCTCAATTACATCCATGTAAACACACATTGTGGATGAAAATGAAAATAATTTGTAAATGTTCCTTCTTTTTCCTCAGGTATTAATAATGTAAAAGTGTGTTTGTGGTTGTTGTTGCTGTCCAGTCCTAAAAGCTTGCAAATTAAAGGGAATTGTAGGAAAGCAGTCTCAAGCCCTCCATCTCTTTAATAACAGAAAGACTGAATGATTTAGTGGTCAAAGTTTGTGTTATGGTCTAATTCTAAGTCTAATTTATTATTGTTATTCATGAATTCCAGTGGCCCGTTTTAAGGAATCAATAACAAATGAGTTATCAAAGTATAAATAGGTGTCACAATATGTCCATCTCTTATCAATACAGAAAACATACAATATAATAACAATCTGAAACTTGTAGTTAGTCAGCAGAATGAATACTGGACATTACTTATTGTTTAAACAATTACGTTTACATAACCAGCTGTTAGTATGTTTTTATCAATGCATTAGCTTGACTCATTAGTGACTGATAGGGACCCGTATAGTAAATAATATAATAAGGCATTGGATATATGAAATTTTTAATCTGAAACTGATATCTGATGCTGAAAATGTTATTTTTGCTGTTAACAAATTTAAGTTCAAGTTACATAATAACTATGGGTTTAAAGTGCAATAACTTGAGAATACTTCCATCCATTATTGAGGAAAGATTTCTGAATCAAAGCACTTTAATGCGTCAAACCATCTTTTCAGTGGTTCAAATAAGGACATAAAAGCTGTTTCATGAACAGCTGTTGCCTTTTTCTTCATCCCTTTATTACGTTAGGCAGTTAAAAGGCCTCCCGTTAGCTCCAAGTGTTATATTTGTTTTGGAAGCTGTTGCCGTGAACCCATAAGAGGTTCCAGTTCAAGAGAACAACTACATCACAACATCCTGCCCAAGTGATGAACACTCTATAGAGGTTGGCATAATCATTAACCAAACTTCCAAAAGCAGATGACAGCAAGAGGGCAAATATAGAGTTCAACATGAGGTGCAAACATCTCTGAAGCCTTCGAGGAATAGAAGGGTTAGATAAGACTTCTTTATAAAAGAAAATAATAACAAAAAAAAGCCGGAGGAGTTTGGAGGAAGTAAATCTACCTGAACCAGTGTGACACGAGGAAAATGTATGAAGAAGGCTTAGAATAGCTCACAATGTGAAACACACAATGTCATAAGTAAAAAAATAAATAAATGGTGAGCTCGATGAATTCTAGGAGGAGATATTTTTTTCCGGTTAAGCTCCCACGAAATGCAGCAAAGAGGATGGGATGGCGCTTCAGATTAGATGGACCTTAAACATAACACAAAAGTGAGCCCAGAGTTTTTTTTAAATTGAAGAGCTGAACGATCCTGCAGCATTTTTTTCTCTGTGAAGATATAACTAGATACAAAAGCAAAAGTCTGGAAATGGTCAGGTTTTCCCTGCAAAGGATTCTATAAGAAAAAAAAGGACCTATTACATCTATGCCCCTATTACAGAGGATTGTACAATAAAAAGCCTCAAATTCTATTCTACAAATCTATAAATTCTATTAATTCTATAAATCCTTTAGTTAATGAAAGGAGTCTACACTTTAAACTTATATTCATCATGAAATAACTTAAATAGGGCTTCTTTGGAAACGTAAATTCTGAAAACTATCAGTGTCCGAATATATAAACAATCTAGAAACATCAGATACCTACAAGTGCTGAGTGGTATTTGACAACGTTGCTTCTTTTTTAATAGTTCAAACTGTATTTTTCCATATTTTGCCATTAATCTGTTTGTAAAGCACTTCAAAGCAAGATCCATTAAAAGGTGTAAAATCAATTTTTTGTTTTGTATTTGTGAATGTTCCCAAATTATAAGGCTGGCGAAACATTCAGAGAATACAGAGAGACTTTCCTTCAGATCAATAGCCAGCAGACTACAATATTACCACTAATACATATCTAATACAGAAAGAAAGTCACATAGTAATATATAAAAAGTAGAAGTAAAGTAGTGTTGGAAAGCTTACATCCGATTGTATCCATTCTGTGCCATTGGCTGTTTCTACTGCAATATCCTGCTGTCACACGATTAGACTCATTAATAGGACCAGAAAGTTAATGAATGAAAAACTGACAACAGTGTATAACTGCTAAAAAATCTGCACAATGAAAAAGGTTTTGAAGTTTTATATAACACAAAAGACAGTTTTGCAAGACCCCATGAGACAGCACCTCCAAATGGCTTAAATAACTCATAGCAGCATCTTAAGGAAGCCACAAAAACCTGATATAAACATGTCAAAAGTGAAAAGTAAACTAGACTGTGAGCAGACTTGCAGAAGTTCCACAATCACAGAACGTATACAGTTACAGAGCATCCAGTCTACCTACCTCTGCCTCTGACAAAGCAGCAATCACATATGCGGAGTAGTTTTCTGAACATGTGCTGACACCCACAGCCTCGCTGGTGACCCCCTCTCATGGTGATCCACTTCTGCTGCCAGACTGAACACCATCAGAAGCAGATATAGTGCTGGACATACATATACTCAAGCACATTCACACACACTATTCATGTGGTAATCCCGTGGGAAGATGAGTGGAAAAGTCCACAGAGAGCTCCACGGTCATATTCCGAATCTGAGCAGAAACCGCTGAGAGAAGAATGTCATTCCTATCCCATGGTCTGACAACAAACAGCAGGGAAACCAGAGAGACTGTCCTGCCTTCGACTCTCAAGCCTTTCTGTGTGGATAGATAGCAGGCAAATATTATGAGGGGTCTAAGAGTAAGTGAGGGAGTGACGGAGAGGCTCGGGAAAGGAGGGGCTGTGATGAGAGAGGGATGGTGGCTAACATGCTGTACTGAACTGCCAGCATCTGTTTCCCAGTCCCTCCTCTCGTTCCTATCCCCTCCCCTTCTGCTCACTCTCCCCTCTCTCTTCACACCACCATAATCAGCCATTTTTCAGCATTCACTCTTTGGCTGTAGTGTCTTTAGTGCTGTCATCGCATGAGTAATGGCAAACAGACTTTTCAAATAAATGAGCAAAAACATCATCTGTACACAGTTAATTTCCAAGCAGGGTTTCTTTTCTTTTTTTTAGGGGGGGGGGGACGGTTCATAGACATTCAGACTTGGTGCATGGTAATGTCTAATGTCTGTCACTGGATTTGTTCAAATTGTGTATAAAAAAATACAGAAAGAATCTTCATGAATGAACTCCTTTTGTAAACTCCTATAGTGCCACAATGAGGGAGACTGACATCCATAGTTCTGAATCAAATATTTTGACACATGAAAAACATGTCACATACTTTGCTTACTAGAAAAAGACCTGTCACTTACAGTACTTCCTGTTTGATGCATTCGGGGAATGGTGTGTCAGAAAACTACCGTGGATGCAGGGACCAATGCTCTCTCTTCGGCATGGTCTTGTAGAATCAAGTAAAGTTATGTTGAAGTAGTCAAGGTCATTTGTTATTGTTCTATGAGGCCAGACTTTCCACGATTAAAGAGGAGAACAAATAGCAGGAAATTCACGACAGGAAACTTGACCAAACCAGACACAGCTCTCTACGGGAAGGGCCAAAGTCAGCTGGTTTTCCTGTGGAGGTTCCGGCTCTTCAGTGTATGATGCACCTGTGGATTTTTTTAGTGTATAGACTCCCCAGCAGTTAGTTTGAACTGAAGAAGCCTCTTAGATGAGAGATGAAATATCTTCAAAATGACCTTGATGACTGAGAACCTGTAGATACTTGGGGTCTGATGATTTAAGAAAAAAAAAAAAAACTAAACTAACTTGTTTGAAATATTGATTCAGTTCTGGGCGTGGATCAGAGTAAACCTGAGTAAATGTGTATAAGTTCTGTTGATTTAAAAACAATCATGTATAAAACTTGTAACAATTGTAATCGGCCAAATCAGACTCATTATCCTGATAGATTGATAAAGTCCTGATAAAGCTGAAAGGTCCACTCTGTCCCACAGTCAAAGCCACCAGCATTATCCTTCAGTTAGAACATGTGCAGGCGCTGCATGCAGTGCTTACTGTCACAAACAGACATGCAAACACAAAAGCAGCTGTAGATGTGCAAACACAGCAAAGAAGCCAAACCTGTGCATTTTGAAGTGAAAAGTGAAGACAGAGAAAATTAAACTTGAGAAATCCACATGACCTCAAAACCAAAAGTGTGGAAGCAAATATGAAAGCAACCGTGTTTTCAGGCCATTTTTTACGAATGTGATTGTGTCACTGTTTTACTGTGACTCATTAAAAGCAGCAGCAGTTGCTGTACTCAGAAGTACTCGTACTTGCAGATCACTAGTACTGAGAATAGAACCATCTTTTCTACAGTGACTAGAGCACTTTCCTGCTGTGGAAAAAACCAACATGTGCAAACATCCCACAAACAGCACACAGAGCTGGCAGGATGAAGGCAGACCGATTTAATCTAAAATCCAAGATTAAGTATTCATGATCATCTGAGCACAGCTGTTCTAGCTCATGGCAGCCAGGAGAGTAATTTATGCAGATTTATGAATAAACTCGAATGAACCAAAACATGGATGAAACCTGCAAAGAAAAGAAAAACTTTTCTTCCCTTTTTTTTTTCTTTTTTTCTTTTGTCCATCTACATATGCTACACAGTTTTGGATACTTGTGCAGATCCAAGTACAAACATTGACAATGCAGTCGGACCAAATATAACTCTGGAATCTGGAATCAATCCACAAGGACAGATTACAGCTATAAAAATATCAAAAGGCTCTCTTAGCCATCACGTTAAGCTTTAAAAAACTCAGCTAACATGATGATCCCTCTTAGCTTAACAATGATCTTTCCATAAGATATGACTTGTGTCTTTCACTGCATGCATATGTGAATATGCACGCCTAATTAGGCAATAACTGATCATCAGCAAAGGGCAAAAATGTGCCTTTTGGCTGTGGGTGTTGCCAAAGATGTTACAATGTTTTTAGCTTCGGAACAGCAGTCACAGACACAGTGGTACCTTTGCATCCCACAGTCACACTGGACTTCTTGGCACACTTGAACTGCGTCCCGGCGTCCCGATCGTCCACATCTGAAAGCACCCTCTCCCTGCTGATCTCTGAAATCTTATGTGCAACACAGACAAGTGATTCAGTGGGCGAAAAATAGAGAAAACAAGGACTTCTTTTAAAGATAAGATGTAAAGTAATGAAAGGAAATTAAATTGCAATAGTACCATACCATACCACTAGCATTATTTATAAAGCTTTTAAAAACAATAACAATGCTGATCAATGCTGTACAGTAAAACATAGAATTAAAAGAAGACAGGCCGAGGGTAAAATAAAGCAAAATACACAAGATAAAATAGCAATATAAGTAATAAAAGAGCCCAAGAAACTAATTAGATTGAATCCACAAAAACAAATAAAATCCCAGTCAACGTCTCACTCTGATTTGAAAGCCAGGGAGTAAAAGTATGTTTTCGAAATGAGATTTAAAAACAGTGAGTGAAGAAGGCTGTATAATATGTTTCAGTAAATCATTCCAGAGTCTCGGAGCAGCAACTGAGACTGTGACCTCTGTTCAAAATGAATGAAAGCCTCCCGACAGCCGACCTAAGAGAGCAAGATGATTCATACATGGATGCAGCAGTTCTGACAAGTAAAATAGGACAGCATCATTAAAATACTTAAAAACTAAAAGAATTTTAAAATGAATTTCAAATTTAACTGGAAGCGATGACAGAACACGAATAATATCGCTTTCTTCCTTGTACCTGTTGAAAATCTGGCTGCAGCGTTTTGCACCTGCTGTAGGCGACCAGTGATGTCTGACTGATCCCAAACAGGAGCACATTACAGTAGTCAAGTCTGGAAATGATAAAAGCATGGATCAGTGTTTCTAGGTTGTTTGGTTTGGTTTTTTGGATAAACTTGGCTTGATTTTTGCAAACCGCCTACGCTGAAAAAAAGCAGTATTTGACCATAGCGTTAACGTGGCTGTCAGGTTTGAAACAAGCATCCATTTTAACACCTAAATTTGTAATCGTGCATTTTTCATACAGTGTCAGAGAGGAAAGGTTGAGGAGTGGCTGGTTGCTGCATGTTCCCATGTGCTTTAATAGACACTAACTCTGACAATTGTCCATGCACAAATAAAAAGGAATATTGTGTTTCTTAAAAGATAGAATAGTAGAAGAAAAACATTTTTAACACACATCCCAGATGGCAGGGATTTGAAATACTGAAGTATCACTTAAAAAAACAAGTCATACTGTAAGTATAAGTAGGTAGACCCTATGGAGAAAGAAGATGTAATTATCTAACTATAAGTGCTTCATCTTTGTCCTCAAGCATTGACATTATTTTCTGTGTTTCAGCTTAACTTGTCTCTTATCTCATCTGTGGAATTTCTCTCAGGGGACCAAGGTGATTAGCAGACTGCACAGTGTCAAATCTGACAGCCAGAGATATGTGATGTTCAACAATATTAGCAGGTCAATGTGTTTTCTTGCCAGTGAATGTAATTATTTCATCTCATCGGAAGGTAAATGGCAAAATTCAAAGTAATAAAATTCAAAGTAATAATGAACCCAGCAGAACCCAGTATGAACCCAGCAGACCCCTCAGGTCATCTGGATCTGGTTTCTTATCAGAAAAAGTCAGAAAGTCTCAGATCAGCAGAAACACTCAGTTTATTTAAATCCAGGTTAAAGACCCTCCTGTTCTCTGTTGCATTTAGTTTTTATCTGAATTTGTACTATTTCCTTTTAAGCTTGAATTTTAAACTTGATCATGTTTTTAATCTAATGTCCTTTCTTTATCTTGAGTTAAGATGATCATTATTTCTTATTTTTTCTCTTCTGTTTTAATGTACTTTTCTGCAATGTAAAGCACCTTGAATTATCCTGTACATGAAATGTGCTTTATAAATAAATTTGCCTTGCTTTGCCTTGCCTTATGTTAGAGATTTATCTTCCTAAGCAATTTTATATCTAATTATCCGGTCGTTTTTTTTTTCAAAACAATATAGCATGCATTTCACCTCCTTTTTTGTTCGTTTTCTTTTCCTTTGTCTTCAGAGTTCAGGACTGTGATCCCAAAGAGCCATGTCACCCATTTCGTTCACCTGTGAGCCATAATAGATAAAAAATATTATGATAAAATCATTCCAATATTCTGAACATGCCTGCAAGAACCCCTGGATTCCCATGTGGCACAGCAAGGTCAACACATTAGAACACAGGTTCGCTATTTTGCATCTTGTTTGTGGAGAAATGAAAAAAAAAAAAGACGGTTTATAAAATTGCTTACAAGATATAATAATATTTCCACAACAGGGGTTAGTCCAATGAAATCTCATTTACAATAAAACTGTACTAGGTATCTCTATGCAACCAATGATTATTTTTCAAAAACAACTTAGACAACGCAGTAACAGTGTATTTGACAGGAATTGATGATTTCTGATAAATAAGAGAAAAGTAAAGAAGTTTTCTTTCCTTATTACCACAAAAATGCTCATACTTCAGCAAATATAATGACGAAACGAGTGAGCATTCCCAAGTAATTGTTTTTTTTTTGGTCATATTTCCCTCATCTGGACAGGCCTAATTTTTCAGAGATTGGAGTAGTTGTAAAGAATACCCCAAAAAACAATTTTACCTCATAATAAAAGTTGAAGACCCTGAAGATTTTTGTAAAAAAACCATAACAAAAAAAACGTGTTTTGTTCTACCTTGGGTAGTAGTATCTCAAAAACTAAAGCCTCTTTTTTAGGGCTTGCTGCTAGACTAACTCCTGACCTGCCAGGATGGAAACACATTTAGTTCTGCAACAGATTTTTTTTAATGTCATCAAAAAATAAGAGATTGGTCTGAACATATCTGAACAAACAAACTAGAATATACTGATTAGACGATTACTCTATAAACTGTTAATTGATAAATGATATCATGTCCATCTTGTTTACTTGACTACATACGAATCATACGCAACAAGACATGCTAATAAGTATAACTTCTTTCTTGGGTTCTCCTTTTTTTATCAGAAAGATACAGAGCAATGCTGAATTAGTAGAAGAAAATCATGAAAAAAAACAACCCCTGCTTCTTTTGGGAAAATCCAGCACCACTATGTGATCATTCTGCAAAAGTGTGTTCTCTAAAAACAGGAATGTGACAGCAGTCTGTTGTCATCTTTCTGTTCAAGGAAGTCTGTACAGTGCCAAACGTTGCACATTTACAACCCAGTCCAGTTCTAATAATAAAATACAGAGAACAAATTAACATGTCGCCAGAATTGCTGACATGAAACAAAACTGATATTGGAACTGCAATACACACTGTATATTAAAGGAATTGCATCTTTTTTCCTTGTGTTTTTTCCCCCCTTGGCACAACAACTTGTTCATTAGCAGCTACATTCAAACAACCAGGCTGGCAGGTTTGTAAGTGCAGCGACTAATCTGCTATATCGGACAATTTATTTTGGAATTTCTTTTGCTCCTTTTAAGGCAATTTTTCTGCCACTAATGTTGGGCTGTTTGCCTCCAACACAAGCTGTTACAATGGCTAATCTGTACTGATAACATTAGTCAGTGAAAGAAAACTAAATTTTTTGTTAGAAATTAAGTTTGTTGGGTGAGCCTTACCCATCTGTATTACTGCATCTGACTAAAGCCTGTCTGGGTTTTAAGCCTTTGTAGTGTGTTTTCTTGGATCACACTATCCACAAATCTCCTGGCCATGACCCCACCTCCAAAAAAGGGTCATGGCAGTTCTAGCACATTATGTTTGTCTCTTCTACTCTACTTCTACTCATCCCTTCTACTATTTTAAGCTAACAAGATATCCAATAATGAACACAAACTACTATCACCTCAAAATTTTAACACGCCACTTTTTTTTTAGCACCTCAATTCCTATGAGACTTAAATATCCCCTC
This sequence comes from Leptatherina wallacei, assembly GCA_028567055.1. NCBI lineage: Eukaryota > Metazoa > Chordata > Actinopteri > Atheriniformes > Atherinidae > Leptatherina > Leptatherina wallacei. Next base: position 26,115,028 of record JAOXYM010000003.1, on the reverse strand, counting down.
TGTCAAAACCCCATGAGAGCTGGAGCTGTTGATATAGTCAAAAGCAGCAATGTGCTGTAAAACACATGACATTTTAGAAGACATAGACTAATTGGTAAGCTGAAAAATTATTTCTGTCTCTGGTTAGGAAACTAATCTGGCCTTATTAATTGTGTGATTAATGAGACCAACACAGTGACTATGAGGAAAAAGACAAAGGAGACGCAGATTTTTCTCTCTTGCTCAGTCAATTAGGAACTAAATTGCTTTTGATTTATCTTCGGTGAAAAAAAAAGAAATGGGCTAAACTTGCCTTTTATCAAGGCAAAAATGAATTACAACAAAAATTTTAGCTGTCCTAAACAAAAAAGGTACAGCAATTTTAAGGTTTCGAAATAGATATGAAGGGTGAAGGTCATCAGAAACAAATTTTGATGGGAAACCATGAGTAAGATATATCCACTGAATAACCAACTATCACTGATTAAAGAGTTAAAATGAAAATACAGCTCACTATCATTTATGCGTGGTAACTAAGCATGGTGCATTGACCTCACAAGCCTTCCTGCTGAGTTTTTGGATGGACTTGGACTTGTGGTTGATAGACTCGCAACGAGGTTAACCCACTTTAATGTAGGCCCAACTCCACATTACAACACTTAGGACAAGGAGATTGGAAGACCACTCCTTTTGTATTGCCTGAACGAACATAGATCGCAGGTCAGAAAAAGGGTGCACATCATGTAATTTATGTGTTTTTCTATGTTTTTTTACATTGAGGCTCTATGAATACAAGGGTGAAGGTGAATTTAGGCGGGAAGTAGAACAGGAATAATTTTATTTCTTTGTTCAGTATATGTCTGATAGTGTTCAGTAATTTTATTGAACACTATCAGACATAGTAGAAACCACTGCATGATTATTTCTTTGCATCAAAGGGGGAATATTCAATGGATCCTAATCCATTAAAGTAATTGCAAGAATATATCAGGAAGTATTTACTGTGAAAGGTTTTTGGATGCCACCTTGTGCAATGGTTGTTATTTAGCTGAGGAGATTGATGAAATCCTGTTTTAAAGTAACTCCATGATTCAATCACAGAAGACTTCCCAATCTTTTAACATGTTTTAAACAGCTGTTGTTGAACACATAAACACGTTCCATCCAAATCTCTAAGTTGAATCAATCAATCAATCAATCAATCAATGAAAGCTTTATTTCTATAGCACTTTTCATACAGTTAAATGTAGCACAAAGTAAGAAGTAAAAATAAAATTGCAGGAAGAGATTGTGTCAGACACATACACACGTACACACACATAAAACCACAGATATTTAAGAACAATGGGATAGTGATAGTGAGGGAGCGCTATCTCACTCTCAACATGTAGCAACAAGGAAACACTGAGCAGGAGTATCCAGCTCTGGCCTTCGAGGGCCATAACCCCACCTAATACCTAATAAGCACCTAATATCTGCAACAGGAAGCTGATGAATAGTCCTGGAGAAACAACAACTTCCAACAAAAGCCAAAATATGTAAATAAACACTTTTATTTTCAGTATCTATCATTCAACTTATCAAGGATGCCATAGTCAGAATCCATGTTTTTGAAATCCTCATTGATGTGTGATTTAGGACTTTAGAATAATTTGTCTGTGAGCGTTTCCATGGGGTATGGCATTTTAATTGAAAAGGCAAAAGCCAGCTGAATGTATATAATTGCTCACATGAACTTTCATGAATTGTTTGATTTCTTGCAATTACAAGAAACACACAACTGGATTACTTTGTAAAAACTGTGTTTGATTCAATTCCTAATCATGCTGATTTTCATGATAATATAGTAAATGTGGGATTTTAGAGTCTAAATTTCACAACCTCTGTGGAGTATTTACCTTGCACATCCCCTGCAATGTTTGAAGTTGGGAAACAATGACTTTAACAAAAAGGGATGTAAATCTGACAACAGCTCAGGATTCAATAAGTTTCCGATTCTTGGGGGGGGGGTTTGATTCTGTATCAATTCTCAATTCAAACCGATTTTAATTCACAAAAAAATACTCTTTTAGTAACAAAGGGTGCCAATTCCGGTTTTAACTACATTCCTTTATATAAGCTAAAAAGAACTCTGAGAAATAGTTTTATTAGTTGAAAGAAAACTGGTTATGTTCAAGAAAAAAAAGAGGTTTACAAGGCTAATCAACGGATTGAAAAATGTAAAACACACAGAGAAAATCTTTTGACAAAGAGGTGACATTCATTTTTGTTTACCTTGCAAACTTTAACATTTCTTTGACTGACTACTGCTAAGTGACAAACATTTTCCAAGCCTTTTCAAATTTTGGATGGATTCAGAATCTTGATAAATAAGAATCTCGTTTCTGATGTGAATCGATTTTTTTCTGCACCCCTAATAACAAACAAATGGAATGCACCTGATATAATTTTTCTGTGAAGCAATGTTTTAGATTGAAACACAGTTTATCTGAAGTGGTTGAATAGAGGGTAACTGGACAAGAGGAACATTTTTATTTGAAAGAGAAAGTCCATTTGCCTCCTAAGGATTACCATTATATTCATGACATAGACAATCTACAAAGACAATCATGATTAACCCTCCTGTGATTGATTTTTGAAAATTAAAAAAAAAAATACTTCATCATATTTTTTTTGGTATGAAACTTCTGCTTGGCTTAATTTGTGTAATTAACATATGAAATAAAAATGGTTAATTTCCCATATTTGCAACACCCCCTTGCATGTTTATGTTACATGGATGATGTTCAAGTCAATTTGACCCGGCAGTCAAAATGGACGTTAGGAAGAGGTCAGATTGTTTCTTTGCAATTATGATACATATTTCACTTCAATCGAACACACACACACTCCCACACAGCAACACACACACGTGCACACACGCACGTGCATGCATACACACACACCTTCTCTATTCCCTTGATCTCATCTATGAAGTGCAAGATGCAGGTTTTGACTGGAACCTTTTCTGTTCCTGTGGTTAAGCTTCACTTTTAATGAGTGGACACTCATCAGGGGAGGGGCTAAACATGTAAAAGGAGTCCTATCAACAGCACATTCTGCAGCTGCATGTGATATACTGTCTGTAGAAGTAAAGAAATGACAGCCATGAAGGCTCTGCAACTCATCTTTGATCATGACAGTGACATAGATGAGGATGTGTCTGAAGAGGAAGAGCATCTTAGAACAGAATAAAGTCGAATATTTTTGTTAATGTGATAGTTGTTACGAGATTTACTGTCACAATGACAATAAAGACATTCTTTTCTCTTCTATGTTCATATTGCTTATCTTTTGTTTTTTATTGCTTTTTATTCATTTATTATTAAAAACAGTGAAGTTTACAATAAAGTTTACTTTCCAAACTAATTCTTATCTCATTGTGACCTGAACAGAAGAGGTGTCTCATAATAATTTAACAACAATAAAATCTAAATCTAAAATCAAATAAAAAAAAAAAAAATCAATGTAATGTAAAACTATTGTGTGTAAGTCTTTCCAGTGTACATTGAACAAATGTTGAATATGCATTTTTTTTTTAAAACGAATGGATTATACTCCGTCCGTACCGTCCTCTTCCGCTTATCCGGGGTCGGGTCGCAGGGGCAGCAGCCTGGGCAGGGAAGCCCAGACTTCCCTCTCCCCGGCCACATCAGCCAGCTCACCCGGGGGATCCCGAGGCGCTCCCAAGCCAGCCGAGAGATATAATCCCTCCAGCTTGTCCTGCGCCTACCCCGAGGTCTCCTCCCGGTGGGACGAGCCCGGAAAACCTCCCCAGGGAGGCGTCCAGGAGGCATCCTGACCAGATGCCCGAGCCACCTCATCTGGCTCCTCTCGATGCGGAG
>JAOXYM010000003.1:26094903-26111065 GCA_028567055.1 Leptatherina wallacei | reverse complement strand
TCATACATTACATGCAACACAAAGTGCTTCACAAAGATAAAATAACCCGTCCCTCCCACCCCCAGACATAGACCCATGCACACACACCTGAATATATAAAAGTTTAGAATTAAAGTATAAAAACTAAAACTTATTTATAAATAGTTAAAAGAAAATGGATGAATAAATAAACAAATAAGTGAAAAATGAATAAATAGTAATTAAATGTATTAAAGGTTAAGAATAGTAAGTGGTAATAGATAAGTGGAGTAAATAGAATAAAATCAGTCAATAGCCAGATTAAAAAGGTGGGTCTTTTTAAAAATATCAACAGGCCCTGACTATCTTTGGCAGACTGTTCCATAGTTCGGGACCATAGTGGCGGAATGCAGCCTACCCGTTGGTCTTTGTCCTAACTTTTGGTATCACTAATAGGCCACTGCCAGAGGATCTCAGGGTCCGCGAAGGCTGATATGATAAAAGCAGGTCAGACAAATAAGGAGGCCTACGTCCTTTAAGACATTTAAAAAATAGTTTAAAAAAACAACTTAAAATCGATCCTGAAACGATGCACTTACTTCATCCATGATGTCTCCCAGAACATCTTCAGTCCTCTCTGGCACTTTTGCCAAAGTCTTCAGTTTAGATTCTGGGCTTTTCAAGTTCATCTCAAGCTTCTCAGTGACATCTTATTCTTCTCTTCTCATTTCAAGCACACAAGCTCTGCTTATCCTTTAATCGAAAGCAAAGAAATTGTTTTTGTTTTTTTAAAAAGGCTTCAGAGAAGCATCTGTACCATCCTGCACTGCTGCCCAATATAATCTAAAAGGAAAGAGAGAATCTATTCTTTGCAGTTTTCTCCTCTGGTCTGATCAGGACAACTGGTCGGTGGTACTGGGATCTCTCCTCAGGCCCTTGTGGATGAAAGTGGGCTGATCCATCCAGACAGGTCTAGCCATGCCCTACAGATACTCATTCAGTCTGTGTCCATCCCCAAAGCTGGGGGCAAAAACATCCTGGAGTAAAAACAAACTTGTATTTAGAACACAGCTGCTCAAAGCTTAAATCATCTTTGTACTCTTCACATGCTCAATATTCATGACAAAGATATAAATGTTCATCAGTTTCATTTTACTTTGACCATACAATGAAAACTAAAGTCTGAGGCTGTGAGAGGTTCCAATCGGGTGGTAAATCTTAGAAACACCAACATCCAACCTCAGCTGCAGCTGTTTTTCTGTGGGAAGACTTTATAGCTGCTTTAACACCGTGGTGTTTGGGATCTGACCCATCTGTTCAGAGCATATTAGTCACGCCTGATGGGATTTTACCTTTAGCTAGTAAATCTTATCAATGAATCAGAGTTCTCTTATTTGAGTAGCTTACAGCTTCTTGTTTTTATTGATTTTGTTGTTTGTTTGTTTTATAATTTGGATTAATGATTTATTACTTGGTGGTAGGCAACATACTGGACATTTTTTGTAAATGACTTATGAATATGATTGCACAAGTAGATAGCAATGTGATCATTTCTGATGGCAGACATGATGCTGTAGTTATCAAGCTGTAACGTTGTTTTTCAATGTTGTTCTTTTTACAAATCTTTACTGTTTTTTTTCTTCTTTCTTTCTTTATTTTTTTGTTGTATCATGGTGTTATAATTACACTATAAAGTAAGTATGATGCATAAAACTTGTCTACACCCCAAGACATACATATAGCACCAGAAATTGCCTGTTTCATTAAATTTATGGACTCTTTTTAAGTTTCTGCACAGTGAATAAAATGTTGTTTTGAAAGATGAAAATGGCTCAAGCAGCAAGTAATCCTTTCACAAAGCTGTTGTAAGTGGGATGAGCTAAGCATAGGAGATGAGCCTACTGTGTCTCTGTGAAGACTCTGCAAAGACTCCTCCTCTTAGTTTTACATGTAGGATGGAAATGGGTGAAGTACGTCTGCTTGCAGGCCAAAGAGGAAACTGTGACAGCTGCTCTGGAATTATATTCAAGGTTTTGAAAGAAATCAGAAATAATTCAGGGGAAATCACAGAAGTGTGACACAGGAATATAGCTACTCATTCAACTTAATGATTACCATTTACGGTAAGTATTTTATACTTAATGTCATCTGTGCATGAGTGTGTGTGTTTGCTGGAAGTGATAACACTGATTAAAGATTTCATAGATTAGATAAAAGATTTAATATTACAAGACTGTGATCTCAGATCAATTATTCTCTTAGTACAAATCACATCTTTGTAGTTTTAATATCACTATAAGGAACATTTGTAAACTTTTGTCTGTGATGTGTGAAGTACACATTGAACTGGAGGTTAAGAACATGAAGGCAGTAGTTTAGTTTCTTTAACCACACTGGCTTCAAACAGCAGTAACAGATTTAAAGAATGACTTGAAGCTGCCACATGTGACTGTTGAGGTTATTCTGAGGTGGGTTGTTCCTCATTTAGCCCTGCTGTGCATTCAGCTGCGTATTTAATGCTGATCCTTTTACTGAACAGTAAAGGCACTCTGAGCTCGCCTCACTGACGCCACAGCTCCATGTCACACAGATTCCACACTTTTAATCCTTGACTCCCGCTGAGCAAACCAACAAACTTCTGATTTTCTTAGTGTGACAGATCTAAGGTCTGATAAATGATGGGTTGGGATATTTATAACAAATATCTAATTATTATTTTACCAGAGGAAAAAATCATGCACCTTTGTTCCCAAAAACAACTTCCTGTTTTTGTGTGACCAGTTTTTATTTGGGATACAATTGTAGATGCAACCAGACTGAGCTCCACTTCACCTGTTGTTTTGGGAGATGGCCACTGCAGCAGAGGATCCCCACCTGGGCTCAGGCCCAGACAATGACGATGCACCTTCATCAGAAAAGGACTCTGATTCCGACAGCGTCCTCTCCGATGATTCTGTGCTTCCAGTCTACACGCAGGAGACAAAAAATGGGAAAGAGGCATCGACGCTGTACCAGGCGTGCTCCCGTAACGAACCTACGTCTCTGCGTAAAGTTTTGGAGAGAGGGGTGACCAAAGACGAGGTGATGGAGTTGGACATCAACGGCTGGGTGAGAGTCTCATTCATGGTTTTTAATAATAATTCACAAGTTTGGCAATAAAGAATATCATTGATCCTTATCATCACTGTTAACAACAGAATGGCTTGATGGTGGCTTGCTGCAAAGGTTTTGTGGAAATCGTGTATGGGCTCCACAACTGTCCTTTCATTGACATCAATCTCCAGGACAAGGAGGGCAACACTGCACTGATGATCGCGTCTCAAGGAGGCAAGTGAAATCTATAAAGTTCAGTTGTTATAAAACACTACAATGTTAATATAAGCAATTATGCTTTTAAACAACAGCAGATATGATATGTTCCTTATCTGAGATTCAGCTGATTTTCTATCTCACTGATGATCTGATCTCTGACTCTTGTGTTCTAACCACAGGTCATATCAATACAGTAATGTATCTCCTAAACTATTACGCTGGTGTAGACACTGAAATAAAGGACTGCCGAGGGTTCACAGCCCTCATCAAAGCTGCTATGAGTGGTCGCAGTGATGTTGTGGCAGCTCTTGTTATGGCTGGTATGTATAAGAATGGCACGTATTTATCATTTCTGGATAAATGTATGGATCATCTCTCTTTTAATATCTACTGCATTGATAAAAATTTTAAATAACATCTGGCATTAGATCAATAATTTGAGTTTGTCTCTAATTTACATTGAGATATTTAAATAAATAACAGTGTATTAGAGTATGTAGGCTTACTTTGGATTTACAAGGTCAAACGTCTGTGTTGTTCAGGTGAGTGCAGTTATTTTCCTTCACCTCAACTCAAACCCTAACACCATATCAGACTGTATTTTTACCATCGTGTGTTTTTCAAACCCTGACATTGATTTCTTGACGTTACAAAGAACAGGTACAGCACAGATGGTGTGAAGAGCTGACCCCTCACTTTATCTGTCCGTACTTTAATCCAGCTAACTTTGCTCATGACTTAATGAGCCGGTGACGCGAGACTGGTTTAAAGGATCATTCTGAGGGCATTATCACATCTTAACACGCGCTTCGGTAATCTCTGACTTACTAGTCATCCTGACTGGTTGTAGATTACGTAATTGCTTATTTTTAGTCTTCACATTTGCAATTAAACTATGATTGATACTTCTTTTTTTGGAAAATGTCAATGAAATTGTATTGGTGGTCAAGTTGTACTTTCATACCCTCAGCAACATGAAGTGGTTTATTGTGAAGCCTATTTGTGGCTGTCTCACTAAATCTTAAAGCTAATTTGCTAATTGTACTTCTGTGACTGAATTTAACTTATTAATCAATTTCATTTTAATTTGACTGTTTTACTATTTAGTGTTTCTGATTAATATATCTCTAAAGTAACCTATAAATTAAATATATCTATTGTATTTATTATCATTTTAGTTTTTATTTATCCATCCATCCATTTTCTAAATTCACTTATTCCAATGTAGCAGCTACTTATAGGTGAGAGGCAGGGTATACCCTGTACAGGTTGCCAGTCCTTCACAGGGCCAACACAGAGAGATAAACAGCCACTCATGCTCACAGTCACTCCTAAAGAGAATTTAGTGACCATTTAACCTCACATGGATGTCATTTATGTAATCAATCATTAAGATTGATTGCTCTCAGTTTTGATGTTCCACTGTTAGGAGCCTGGTTATGACGTGCTGGTATGTCTTACAGAGTCATCTTCCTGTCAACTAGAACTGACTTAGTGTTATTAATGGTGGGGGGTTTTTTCCCAGCAAGCTTAACTGTCAGCCATAAAAAAAAAAGCCAGTGAGCTTGCTCTAAAAAAAGAAGCTGAATGGATTATTTATATTTGAATTAAAAATTAACCCTCACTCTCCTGCTTTTTCTCATCTACCATCTTTCTTTCCAGGGGCTAACATACATGCAGTAGACACGACACGTGGAAAATGTGCAAGGGACTGGGCACTTAAAACAGGTCGCTATGACACCTTTCAACGTATCCGCCGTCTCACATCGCGGCCAAAAGCTGAACAGTTCTGTGAGAGCTATGTCCTCGAGTGGCCTGAGCTCAAGGAGAGAGTGGACAGAGCAACAGCTCAGAAAAGTCCTGCAGAAAAGATTACGCTGCGGCTCAAAAACACATTTGGATTCAACCTACCACGTGATCCCCAGGACAATGGGGTCTTGGACCACTTGGTGAGGATGACCACTAGTGTTCACAGTCCTCTAATTTCAACAGGTTGCCGCCCACTTTGCCCTACAAGCCCTCCACAGATGGGGAAGAGGAGGCTTGCTGTACCAGAGCTGGTGAAGAAACACCCACAGAAAGAGCTAGAAGAAAGCTCAGTGTGCCACAGTGATGGCTCAGTGTCGCACATCCTGCCCATGGTCCAATCTGCAGAGCCCATTGCTTCATCATGTTGTGCTGACAATGAGCGGCGAGGCAGCATCCTCTCAATAGCCTCCTCGAAAGTTGCTACAGTATTCATCCCCCGCAGTATGGCGAGACGGAACAGTGTGTTCCCCTCTGGATGTATTCCCAACATCAGTGTTGACAGGCCTTCGAATCCAACGCCAAAGAAAGAAAAGAAGAAAAAACGTAAGGAAAAGGGCTATCTAGAACCACCAATTTGGAAGTACAAGGAACTGAGGGAAGAGAAAAAGAAGGAGAAGGAAAAGGCTGAAAAGGAGAAGGAGAGAAAAGAGAAGAAAAAGGACAAAAACAGCAAGAAGACCAAAAATTAAACACTTCAAAACTGGTGGCTTTGAGAATAGCCCAATCCTTTTATAGAATAATTATATTTTTCAAAACCTTGTTTCAAGACTGACTAGAAATGTTCCAATCTTCAAAAATATTTATCAGGAATTGAAGCTATAACACAGTGTTTCTATATCCTGGTCCTTGACACGACTGACTAAAATAACCGGCAAGTTAACAGGCTTGCAAATAACTTGATGACAAGCTGCGGAGGAAGTTCATTCATTTGAATCTGGTGTGTTGGAGCAGAGACACATCTATCACATGCATGGCACCGGGTCCCAAGGACCAGGACTAAGAAACACTGCTATAATGTGAAAAAATGTAAGAAGATTTATTTAGAGGCTTTTAGGGTCTAATGTTTAAATATTCTGCATATCTTGAGCTTTAATGCCAACACAATAAACAACATTTTTCCATGAATATATTCAAAATGTAAAAAAGAAAGAATGAAGAAAGCTTTTCCATCAATATAATATGACGCCTGCAGACCCATGAATATGTGATGTCTATCTCATCAGTTGCATAAAACAGAGCCGGGAAAACAAATTATTATATGGGTACCTGAATACAACCTGTAAATATACAAACACTTGTGTCATAGCTTATTTATATTCATGTGTATTATCAATTTGTTTTCAGATATTTTTGCTCAAGAATCACTGTAAGTACTGAACATGCTGTGTGGAGAACAAGCATCAAAACTGAGGGTCTGTTCAATCCCTTGGATTTTTCTGATTTTGCCAATATGTCCCAATAATGTATTGTGTTTTTATTAACTCTGTGAGTACATGGATTAAGTTTACTTTAACTTATAAATAAATATAGGACTACATATATTGACAATAATTCTATACAATAAGAAATAGAAGGCTAATTAATGCTGAAGGAGTTATTATAAGAGATTATACACACATGATTCCTTAAACTATGATACTGAAATGTCAAGAAGTTAAGCTTTCTTTGTAATAATGTAATGAGCCAGTTCAACCAGTCTTTACCAAAGTGGGATTTTTGTTTGTTTTGGTTTGGTCTGGGTCTTTTTGAGGGTTTTTTTGTCTGTTTTTTTTTGGGTCCAATTTATGCAGCCAAAGGTTAAGGAGCAAATTTTGCATTTGTGACAGCTTCATAAAGTGAAGCACTCTGTATCTTTGTGCTTATGATCTGTGAACAAGGCTGAACATGTGTTTCAAATTACAGATCAATATATCACTGTTGTCATGAGTTATGGATGTTTTCTTATGACCCACTTTCAACAAAACTTGTTCATTTGTAAAACCTTAACATGCTGACACATTCAAATTTCCATAATAATTCAAGAGCAGTTAATGGTCTGTCAGCTTTTACAATGACAACGACGATGCCACTTTATGGCAACATGTCAAACAGTTTTTCAAGAAGAGAAAAAAAAATTCAAAGAAATTATTATTTCAAGCCGAAGACCAACTGAGAAATGAATGTAGGTGAATTCAAGGATTACAGTGATGAAATCATTTTGACTTCAAGACTATAGGGAAAGATTGTTACAACAACATAAATCAGATTATTTCAATGCCACCTATATTTGTAGTGCCTCAGGAGGAGAAAACAACAATAGAATAGAAGCTTGGCTGTCTGGACTCTGAACAAAGGTCTGATAACCAGCTGTAGACTTAACCAGGATCAAGCACTTGACACGCACACTGTTAGCATCTACCTGGAGAACACAGGGCGCGAATAAAGAGCTCAACTGTGCTTCTTTCATTGATTCTTGGGATGCAGCTAAAACCTGACAAGTTTCCACTTGTGCCACACTGAATTAACCTGGCAGAATTCACAACACACATGCATGTGTCTACAATAGGTCTTAAGTTGATGGTGTTTGTCAAGAGTGTAAACCAAAGCACAAGATGGAGAAAAATGTCTGCAAACCAGCAGAAGAATTTGGTTTCCAAAAGCAAAGGTGCTTCCATAATTTTAAAAGATCTGGACTCCCAGGAAAATGAGTCATCATCGTGGATCAATGGCTTTGATCAGACAGGTGACCAACAAGCATTTGGTCTTGCAAAATCTTGCAGGATGATTTCAAACAAGACTTTGGGCCATTGTATTAATGGGACATGTCAGGCTTTTTCCTTTAAAAATATTGATGTTCTGATCCAATCTCAAGTTTCAGATTGGGCTCTTGATCAGGCGTTGTCAGCGTTGGTCACTTTGTGCAAGTGATTATAACTGACTCTCCTTTCCCTCCTCTCCCTGTTTGCCTCGGCAGCTCTGTGTTGTAACAGCACCACTGCTCTGTGTCAGCAGACTGCCTCCCAGTGACAGATAGAGTGTGAATGGCTTCCATCTTTGACTTTGGTAAACAGGACCCCATCTGTGTCTGTATTTCACGGGACAGTCTCATGTCCTCTGGACAACCTTTCAACCACCTCAGTCATTTTCAGCACACTGCTGTGGCACTAATTACTGCAACAACACTGAACTCTGGTGAGTTGTTTTTACAGCATCTTGGTGCTTGTTATGAACTTCTTGCATGACTCAGTTCCTGAGAGGATATTTTTCCTATGGTATTTTTATGACATCGTCCTAAAATATTTTGGATTCAATGTCAGTATGATGTCACTGCAACAGAAAACAGTGTACATCATTAATCCCCCGTGAGAACAGATAGCCAAAGAAGCTGTTTAAGGCCTGTTTCAAAATGTTTTTTACATTTATTGAGTAAAGAATAAGAGATATTTAAATTTAAATTTGACAGTTTTTTCCTGCTGAGCGTATTAGTCATGGGGGGAAAAAACACGGTTGATGACACATTTTTGCACAAACTGAGGAGTATTCATTATTTTTAGCTAGCAAATGACTGATCTCCAAGACAGGGATCTTACATGTGTTATTGTGTCTAGTTTTCATAAAAATCTATGCACAGTTGTCAAAGTTAAAAACAAAAGAAAAAAGAAAACTGCTAAGACAGAGAAGAGCTCTATAGCGACTGTCACGTTCATTTACTGTATGTCTTAATATGAAAGCCACATGACCCACAAAGACCTGAAGAGAAGAAGCAACTTTATAAAGAAAAAGAACTGCAGTCTGCCACTGCTGACGTGGGCTTTGTTTCCCTTATGTGGAAGGTTACCCTTCATTAATGTCTGGCTCCTCTACCAGAGGTTTGGGAGCTTCTCCAGAAGATCTCAGCTGTTACTGGGACTGTGCTTCTCTGGATAGAGATATCTGATGTTATTCATGGGATCTGTTGGAGCCACCCTTCCAGTTTGGAGGTCAAGGTCCCCGAGTGCTCCGATTACTACCGATGCCTTCACTTTCCAAATTTTTTAATTTTTTCTCTTTCAGCCCTTAGTATTTTTCAAGCTTCTTGTGTTCCATTGCTACATTACCTTACATTGAGGGATCACTTGGGATCACTACATCTATCATTACTGCCTTCCTCTGCAGTTTCTCAACCACCATAATGTCTTTTTAGTTAGCCATTGTTAGTCTGAAGCTGGAAGTCTCACAGGATCTTAGACCTGTAATTCTCCACCACCTTTAGAGGTATCTCCCAGTTTGCCTCCACCTGGGGTCAAGACTGATGTAGATCCCAGCCTCTATCACTTTCAAACTATTAAAGTGAAAGCTATGACAAACCAGCTTTTCCACTTTATTGTCAAGCAAAGCAGGTAGATGGATAAGAACAGAATACCTGTACAAGAATAATGTTTCATTCATTAGACAAACAACAAAAAATTTAAACACTTTTCTATTTTCAACTGCAGGTTACCATCGACTGTCCAGCTATGGCTAATTAACTCAACGTGTATGAAGTTTCTGCGCCTTTTTTTTTACTGAAGACCTGATTTTGAACTTGGTTTGGAGAATTATTTTCCACTACTACAACAAGAAACCAGACTTTGACTCATGTACAATCCTTACCTGCACTACTACTGATGACACAGCATTAAAAACAAACAGTTCTCTGAATCATCTCCAGCAGCAGGCTCCAGTGTTTATCTAAGATCATCCCACTGAAAATGAGAACGTTTAAAAAAAAAAATTAAATATGCCAGGTATTTACAAAGCCCTGACTCATGGCTGGAACCTGGAGGGACTGACTTTTCTTATGATCTATGGGAGAATTAATTCAAGTTAGAAGTAAAAACTGATTAAATTACCTGTGCTTGTCATTTTTATTTGAGTACAAAATGTTTGTAAGAATGGACAAACTTTATTGAGGATGGCATTACTATTCAGGATCAACTACTACCCTCTAAACTAAAGGGTGTCCTTCAACTCATTGTTGATATCAAACTGTGACTGCACATAAACCAAATGTGTATTCAAGTATACATAACCCAGAAGAAGTTATAATTCACCAGTTGAAATAATTATCCGGTAGGTGTTTCGACAAAATGATGTCTCAACGAATTATATCATTTCAAAACACATTCTTGAATGATTTTAATTAATCGTTGCTTAAATTATGTCAGATTAGTAGAAAAATGATGCATTACATACAGTTGTACACGTTCCATCTCACATACCAAAATATTAAATGTTTCTCACTCATCTTAGAAAATGGAAAGCAAATGCTGGTTTTTAGTGACTTTTAGTGATTACATCCCCTAAAAACAATGAACAGAAAAACCGTAAATAATAAACTTAAAATATTTTATATTCGGACAGTTCTTGCTGACTGTAACAAAAACATAGGACGACAACAACAATGATCAGATAAGTTGTTAATTTGACCTTAAAGTGATGGACCAGTTTTACAAATATATGGAAGTTTTGCAGCACTGAAGGAAAGAGCAAATCCCTTTAAACAGAAAACAGTCAAAACTCAAAGTATGGATGACAAAACAGAGAGAAAAAGATGTTTCTGACAGAAAATGTACAATCCATTACACCTGTACTTATACACAACAGCACACAAAATGGAAAACTGAAAACCCCCTCAACACGCAGAGTTGGGTTTTAAAACAAAACATTATTGTTTGTTGACATCGGCAGATTTGTTAACGCTGTCATGGTGGGAGTTTAAAATGTTCTCTCAGGTTCGCTACTTTGCCGTCAGGCTACACAAACAGAGTTAACAGATTAAATGCAAAATATTCAACACTCAAAAATTCATTCAGATGTCTTTGGGAAAACCAGTTTGGAAGCTGCAACCTGGAAAAAATCCAGACTTATGAAACTAATTTAGACTGTAACTAGACTTTTTTTCAATTTCTGAGTAACTATCTGTAAATATAATTGACAAGATTCTTCAAAGTCTTCAAAGTATAGTGTTTGAATAGTAAATTAGGCTAAATACTTGATAAATATTTGAGTAACTAATCAATATGATTTTTGCAAATTGGAAGAGAGTACTTAGAAAAATAATAAAATGGTCCAACTGCATTTAAATAAACAAATAACTGAAGAATAAAAATAATTTAAGATTAATAATGTACTACTACTTGAAAGTATACAGAAAACAAACCTAAGGAAAATGTGTGATGTTACTGCAACATGCGGATTTTGATATGCCAAAGTTGCACATTTTTTAAATAATTTATGCGGCCTCGCTGTGTTTGAGTGCAGTCTTAAATCAAAATTGAAATGCTGCTTACGTAAGGCAATCTGGGAAAATTAGTCTTCCTTCAGAAGGGAATTAATTGTGATTTTATTGGGAGCATATCTGCAATCAGACAACAAAAATCAGCACAACATCCAAAGAGGGAAGCATGGGGGCTGGATTATCCTGAGAGGCTACAACTCCTCTTCAGAAGCATTTTGTGCTTTTTTTTTTAAAAAAAAAAAAAAGAAAAAAAAAATCTTTCCTATGTTGGAATTTGGCTCAGTTTAGAGGAAGCTCTGAAAATCCTGTGCCACTATAATTATATATTGCTGTAGTGCTAAAACTAATAAACTGCATTTTTGCAGAAAGGAATCATTTTTCATGTGTAGATGTTACAGGAGATGGTTTATATTTCGATTTACTCTCATAATTCCCTTCTCACATGTCGGTTCTTTCTCCCTTTGCTCTGGTCTCTTCATAAAATGGTGCCCCCCATTGTTCCCTCAAGCTGTGCCTGTGGGCAGAAAAATCAAACCATCAGTTACAGTTTGCAACATGGATAATACTTATATGAAAAATATGCAGTCTTTAAAAATGTGTGTTTGACAGCTGTCCCTACCCTCTTCTTCACCAGTAAGCACCAGTGCTTGGAGGATATCTGAAAGGGAGACGATTCCCTTCACCACCTCCTGCTCATCAACTACCACCAGTCTGTGGACCTGAAGGACAGCGTAGAACATCAGCCATGTTACTCTAAGCTCTCTAGAATTCTATTTATACCATGGCCAAAGTCATAAGTACAGATAGAAAAGAGGAATAATGTAGAAGCTATAGTTTATCCCATATTTGGGAGGTAAACAGGCTCCAAGTGGCAGAAAATTGTAACATGAATATTCATAGCCTACAGGCTATGGTGGCCCCAGAACTTCCACTAAGTGCAATGTGCCGACTGGGAAAAGTCAATCAACCACAACTCGTTTTCTAAATCAACAAAATAAGCTGTACCCACTTCTGCAGGAGACTCAGTGAAAATTAGCATGCCTACATGAGTATCACTGTTACATTTCTGGTGAATAGATCTTGGAGCCAAAGCACAGCAGTGACCACTGCCAGTTAATGTGACGTGGAACTAAATGCAAATTTAAACTCAACCATTACAGAGAAAAAGTTTAGGGTGTTAAGTTTTGTTTTGAACTGTGTGAAAGGGGCTACAGTGACATCCGCTTCTCACCTCGGCCTCCACAAGCCTGTTGATGATGGCCTCCAGGGTTTCATGCCTGTTGCAGGTCAACACTCCCTCAAAGTACTGAGAGCGGTGTTGAAGCGCTTTGGTCACTGTAATATCCAGGTTGTTGTAGGTTTTCTCTGCAGCCAGGTTCTGTGCAAAGACAAACCCTTAATGATACATGATGTTTCACGATGACTTGTTCTTAATTAATTCAATTCACAAGAATATATCTACAACAAGAAGCAAAAAATACCATGAAATGGCTGCTTTGAACTTACTATAACATCAAATTTCGAGTATATATCAACCACTCGACCTGCAAGACACAGACGGCACATAAAAACATGCAATTCGAGATATCTCTGGATATTTATGCAAAACTAACGGGGACATGATTCCGACTGGCCCACATACCTTTATCATCCACAACAGGGAGCGCAGACACTCGCTGTTCAACAAAAATGCCCAGCGCTGTGTACAGAGGTGTGTCTGTACGGACCATGGCTATGTTCCGGAATGTCCCGATATTTAGTTCCTCTAGAGTTTTACCCAGGAATGACGGTTTTGGCATCTCTGATATCTGAACAAAAGAAATAGTAAGTAATTAATGACAACCATAGGGAAATGGGTGTTTTTGTTTCAACAGTTTTAAATTATTCATTTTTTCTACTTTCTAAAAATATACAAAAAAAACAATGTGGCGTATTCATGTAGCAACAAAAGAAAAAACAGTCAAGAGGGACTTACAAAAAGCTTCAAAAACTTGAGAATCCTCTTGTGTGTGAGAATGTACAGTGTGTTCCCTGTCAGAGGATCAATTACAGGCAATCTGTGGATCTTGTTCTTCACCAGAGATGATACAGCATCATACAAACTGTGGCACAAGGGAAAAGCAAGTTTAGAGAGAACTGTGTTAGTAAAGTTTTTGGAGGCAGCATGCTGTAAAAAGATAACAGAATAAAAACCAGCATACAGACAGCTTCTAATGCTAGTTTGTCAGTAATCTGTGTCTTGCAGTGTTTAGTAACTTCCCATATAAAATAGTGCATAGTTTATATTGTAGAATAAGTGAAGAAGTTATGAACCATGAAACTGAAAGAAAAGTTATATTAGTCATTCAAAAGGCATTTCTATCTATGTAAAGAGATTTTGCTGTACAGAATAAAGTATGAAACAAACAGTTCTACTTTAACATGTATTGAGAATAAAGCAACGCACATTTAGGGAAAGGGAAATTTAACCATATAAACTATTCTTGTACTCACCTAGCATTGGGAGATATGCTAACCAATGGCTTGAAAGAGTCTTGGAGGTACACCTCTATTGTAAAAAAGAAGAAGAAAAAAAACAGTTCACCATGAAAAAGAGAAAAATAAATGTTCATGGGGCACTGGATAGTTCAACAAGATGAGAGGGCGTCTTATATACAAAGGCTAATGCTCCTCGATACAGCCAGCCCAGGTTTGGGTTTTGGCCTGGGGCCTTTTTGCTGCATGTCATCCCCCAGTCGAATTACTTTCAAACAGAGACCACTAATGCCAAAACAAAAATGTCCATGCTTCTGTATTCAGTAAACATTCTCACCTCTCCATGTTTCAATTTTGTGTTCTTCCAACTCGTATATCTGAACCTGAAAGATTACAGTAAGAAAAGGGGTTAAGGAACCAATACAGAAATAAAAACAAGACAGTAAATCAGTTCAAATCTTAGATGTAACAAGATGACTTTCCAGCACAAGATTTAGACACTAGATCTACTTAAGGACCATGCGCATCTTACCAATGGAGACTTGTAATAGCGATGAAGAATGTTAATGAAGTCTGTAATAGTTAGCATACCTGCAGAGCAGAAATAAAGGAGTTAAATTCACTCCGTCATTTATGTTATTTTTACTTAGAGAGAAACGGAGACTAATGAAAACGACTCTTACCAACAAAGCACTGCTTCTTACTGTCCCACAGAGGTGCTGCTCTTACCCCATTAGAAACAAGAGCAAAGAATGCCTTTTTCACCTGGAAGATTAACACAAGGGATTCAGTCTAATGTAACATGAGGAATACAGTTGTCAGAGAAATTATCCATCCCCTCCCATTAAAGAAAAGGCAAAATTCTTAATAGTAATTCAAATAACTGGAGACTGAAAAAATGAATAATAAATATAAATTTGCTAAATTATAATTGAATGAAATAAGACATTGTTTTTTAATTTGATTGAGTTGAAAAAATGATTTAGAAATAACAAACAAACAATACGGTCCTGGACCAATGAGAGCACTTTGCTGATGATCAGGGGGTCAAAATACCTGCCAACAGGTGTAAAAGTCTGATTGAGGGCTACAGAAAACGCATCATTGCATTGATCGCCTCAAAGGATTGCTCAACAAAATATTAGCTTATGAATGATGTAACATATATTAATTTCTCATAATTTTTGCTTGTTTTTCTTTTTTATATTTCTATTTAACCACAATTAAAAAACGTCATGATTTTCATAAAATCTTTATTCATTATTACTATTGTCAGTTTCAGCTTATTTCAGTGACAACTGTTTTTTTTCTCCTTTAATGGAAGGGTATGAATAATTTCGCAGACAACTTTATATGCCATTGAAACATGTTTTATTTTAGGCTTTTGTTTTACCTGAAGTGAAGTGTCAAACACTACTAATTTGGAGCTGGTAGGCACGAGGTCATAACAACGGTGGGACTTCATAAACCTGGTGTACACATTGTGCTCTGGGTCTGAGGGAATGGGAGACATACAAATGAAGACAATCTCTTGCCAATTTTCTAACAGTACTTGTAGCAGATTTAAACAAATTGCTTACCTTCAAAGATTGGGTCCTTTTTGCCCTCAAGATCATCAATAGGGACTGGAATCTAAAACAAAACATATCCAAAAAGAAAAACATTAAGGTTCAGCAAGGGTAATTAAATTACGCCTTTTCATAATTTGGTTAAATGAAAGGTTTGATAAGTAACTTGTTATATATAACTGTAATCAGTCTAAACTGCATGCTAAAAAAGGGAGAAGTTAGGATTACAGTGTTAAGTATTACTTGATTGTTTTTGTAAAAATGTGTTTTGCTACTAGGAGAAGAATCACAAATTTTGTTGTGTTTAACTATGCAATGACGATAAAACTTGTTAGCTAGCGCCACAATCCGAGTACATTTTGTATTTACATGTCATAGTGGATGTACATGTTTTTGTGAAGACCATTTGATTTAACATAAATTAATTTGATTAAAAAAATGTATCTAAATCCAAATACATTCGGCAGTTCTGCCGAATATAAAAGCAATTTGTCTTTTCAGTTTAGCAGTTTTTTAACTTGATATCAGGGTTTTTCTGGCAGAGAGAGGGGGGTATTGACAATTATGCATAACAGTTTCTAATTCAGATCAGAAACACTGTCAGACAAAAAAAACTGCGTCCATATGTTGTAGAATACACACAGTACACTTGTAGTTTGTGTGAAATGCTGAAAGTGTAATAATAATGTATGAAGAGCTCAAACCTTCGGGAAAAAATTCCAGTTTGAACATCTATCTATCTATCTATCTATCTATCTATCTATCTATCTATCTATCTATCTATCTATCTATCTATCTATCT
>JAOXYM010000003.1:26067940-26090997 GCA_028567055.1 Leptatherina wallacei | reverse complement strand
GTTATATTGTTGTGAGGAGTTACAAACACTAATGAGTACCATGACAGTGCCATGAATTTATCGCTGAAGAGTGAACTACTGATTTCTTGCTAAACAACAACTACGGTTAACATTGCAGC
Organism: Leptatherina wallacei; assembly: GCA_028567055.1. Lineage (NCBI taxonomy): Eukaryota > Metazoa > Chordata > Actinopteri > Atheriniformes > Atherinidae > Leptatherina > Leptatherina wallacei. The sequence goes on along the minus strand of JAOXYM010000003.1, from coordinate 26,090,878 downwards.
CTTTTTCTGCTCCAGGGTTTTTACAAATATTTCCTGACAGATTAATCATCATACACCCACATAGCGATACACAATCAAGCCATATTATCAATCCACACGGCAAGCCTGTTTCAGGACCATGGTCAGCACCATGGATTTATCTAATAATAGGCCTAAAAACTTTGTGATATGAAATAAAACATCACACAGCCATACTGCTTTCAGGATACACACAACCAAGCCACATTATCAATCCGCACACAGCTTATAAACAATAGCGACACATTAATGAGACGCTGTGGTATTTTAATTGACAGATTTCTGACAGCTTCAAGCCAAACAAGTTAACTCACCAATGATGTCTTCACAACTTCAGTTATAGATTCCATCAAAGTAAGGTACATCCACATTATCAATTTTAAAAAGAAAATAAACCAGTAGGTTATCCACTGTCCATTTTCCGCCCTTTCTTCCATGTTAAATTGACAGTACCAGTAGCTTACAAGTGGGTAAACCATTTTTTTAATGCTTTTTAAATTCTTTTATTCACTGTAAGGCACTTTGAGACCATTTACTTTATGCTTTTAATGATTTTTTATCATAGTTTTGCTGTTATTACAGCCATCGACCCTCAAATACCCCCTTGTCAGGGGGCCTATGGCATGCGGGGACCTGGGCCCCCACCCCAGCCCTGCTACAGCATAGGCTACAGTATGTCCTGAGCATATTTAGTTCAAGTTAAAGTTACATAATGGACAGAGTTAAAATTAGTTTGGAACAAACTGCAGATGCTCCTGTTGTTTTTTACAGGAACCTGACAGAAATCACAGTTTACCAGTAAGCGTATATGTCAGTTATTCACAGGTATAAGAAAATGCATGTTAAAATGCATGTTTGAATACATTTTGATCAAGAACAGTGGGAGAACAAAGTTTTTCTTTTTCTGATCATTTGTTTAATAGATAAATATACTAGTGTAAATACAAATGAAAACTATCTGAGAAGCATAGTTGTAAAAATACTCTGGTGCAGCTACAACAATTCACAAATCAAGATTATATGAAACATTAATCACTTCTAGGAACCAGCCAACCAAATGCCCTACTTGACTGGGGTAAAAATTGTTCTCTGTAAGCTTTATTTTATTTTGTTTAAAATATCACCAAAAAGCTGTAACAATTGATATAAAGTAAATGCGTAAAGTAAATGTATCAAGTAAATGCGGTAGAGTATAGGTGTAAATAAAAAAATAAAAAGGAAATACTTAAGTACATCTTAAATAAGAATATATACGAATTTATTCTACCACTGGTCCAATAAATGTCTGGGGAGTTAAATAAGTCACTGCTCCTTTCTTTTAAATTAATATCCAGTTGCTTATGCTGTCTGTTTAGCTAAAGATATAAGAGGGATATAATTATTCTCTCACAGTAGATGCATATCTTACCTTTAGTTTTCCAGCTTAATCTTCTCTTCCCCTTTCTTTCACTGTATGTATGTTGACCATATATACAAAAAAAGATATACTGGTGAGTAAAGTCTTTGACATGACAAAAAGTTTTGCCAAAACGTTTTGGGCTTTCTGCTTTCGTAGGAAATAGTCGGCCAATGCATTAATTAATTTTTTAAGTGAAATTTATGCTACTGTACATATTTATTTCGCCACCATATTGCATTTTGGAAATAAATGGATCAAAAGGTTTTTCTGTTCTTGTGTGATAAAAGATTTTACACACTCAACAGTCTTTGTCTTGGTTTTTGTTTAATAATTAACTAAATATTTTCCGATGGGTTCTCTGTTATAACTGTGCTGAACATGATTTGGCACTGTCTTGCCAAAATAAGTCAGGCTTTCAGTTTTCTTGTCTTTATCCACCAAAAGGATCTCAGATCTGAAGTTTTTGCTTCACTACCTTGTTCAGAAAGCTTTCTATGCTGTGTATTCTCTATATATTTTTCACAATTGTTTTGTTTCTATTCAATAATATCTTTGTTAAAAGAAATTGTTTTACATCAACAGAAATGCATTTGAACAACACATAGCGAACACTAAAGGTAGTTTAACACATAAAATATTTATAAAATAAACTATATCAAACCAATTCTATGATCCGGAAATTATTTTAAACTGGAAGTAAACCAGCCGGAATATGTTGCCGACTTAAACAGGCAGATGAAAATCCAGAATAACCTCACTAACGCGGCCCTGACAGGGACAGGTAATGCAACAGGCACTGCCAAACCGGGTAGTTTTAATTTATGTTTGTCTGTTTCTGCATTTATTTATTTATTTTTCTTCAAACTAAGGTCAGTTTTATTCTCCAAGGAGGGTTAGCTAGCAGCCAAACCACTAGCTGGCTAGCTGTAGCATTTTGGGTGGCGATGGCTGCCATAGCAACCGTCAAGGAAACATTGCTGGTTAGCTAGTTCAGAGAGTTCAGGCTAACGGTGGTTTGTTATGCTAGCCTTAAACATGACGTCGAACAGATTTGAATTTCCAGTTTAGCAGTTGTCTGTTCATGTCACAAACCATAAGTATCTTCTTGCGTCCTTGATTTTATTAATTAGTTGTAATGCTCTTTGATTTTTAGCAAGCTGTCGATTATGACAAACTGTTGTTACACTGTGGTGTTGATTTGAGCTAACTTAGCAAACGGTAATTTTCATCCCATGCTAACGTTAGCCTCTAAGGCCGACATAGGTTACCTCAACGCTACCATTATATAAACGTTGGCAATACTATCTCTTTCTATCTATATATTAGATTAAATGCCGCAAAAAAAACTTTGTATTAGATTATTTTAATTTTAAGTTCCCTTTTTATTTTTTTCTAGGTTGTTGAGCGTTGTCTTTAAATGGTAACATTAGAATCGGGTTAAAGTTAGCTGCTAGTGCTTTATTCTCTGATGAAAATTCACCCACATTAACTAATATTCAGCGCATTATCTTTGGCGTTACAAGCTAATGCAATATAGTATAACACTGATACTGTACAAAATTCGTTGGCTCTCTCGCTTGTACCGCACCAAGACGTTTGCTAGCGTATGTTGTGGTTATTATAGTTTAATCATTTGTGCAAGTGTTTAAAGTTTTATTTTGGTTGTTGGAAGTGTCTAATTAAAGTAGGACTTGTGGCATGTAATACATGGAAATTTAACTTGATATGCATTTGGGAATGCCAGTTGTGATGGGAAATTAGACTTGCCCACAGTTATCCATGTTTTCATTTGAAATAATGAATGAATCAGTGCAGTGATTGACTGTGTGTGAGAATGAGTTTGTGTGAAATACATTACTTATGACAATAATGTCACATCAGAATTCAGCCTGAGCTAGTATGGATTTTGATGACTGTAATGGACGGCCCTACATATCAGGTAAACGTTTAATCAATACTCGCACTTTCTAAGGTTGGCATGATGTTGAAATGAGCAATCTTGCTTTTTCTCTTTTTGTGGTTGCAGCTAGTGGCGATTCTTCAATGGAAAGAGAGTTTTCTGGGGCCCTTGGAGGTCCAACAGTGAGCACTCCAAATAGCAAGGAGAACTCTCCAAATCGCTCCATCAGTGGTCAGTGGGAAATTAATTATCTTAATTCCTTTCCCTAGTATACCTTTGATATGTTACTGTGTGTTACTCTAACGTTGATTATATGAATTTGATAAAGTTACTGTGGAAGCCCATATGACTTGTGACAAATCTTATTCAACATGGATCCTGTGCTTCTGTAGCTAACTCCATTAAAGTGGAGCTATACAGCGATGAAGACCCAGGTCATGGTACAGAGGATGAAAGAGGAGAGCGGGTAGAGGAAGGAGATACAGGGCAGGGTTCTGAGTGCAGTGGAGGCTACAGGGAACCTGCTAATCTGGAAATTATACCACCTGGATCCACCAGATTGCCAAATGGAAAACTAAAATGCGACATCTGTGGCATGATCTGCATTGGACCTAATGTTCTTATGGTTCACAAACGCAGCCATACAGGTGAGTGATCTGTTTAGTTTGAATTAATATTTTTTGGGAAAAGACATACTTTTTCTTTTTCTTTAAAAAAAAAAAAATTATATATCATGATCATATTTACCCATGGAGAAAGAATTTACCTTTTTTAAAGATATAATTACAAGCATTCCAAGAATATGGAGGAAGGAAAACATACTTCTATGCAGACCCTTACTAAGATAAACATGTTTGAAATTAGTTACTAAACTCACTTCCTGATTTAAACTCTAAAAACTAATCAAAATGGAATGTTATTTTTTTTGGTCATTTTCATTGGAATTAATCTTTTATATCTTAAAATGTCTTCAATGTAATTCTGTTTTTGCCTTTATATATATATATCACATTTTGCTTGCATGTGTCTGATAAGATGTTCAAAGGTTATCTTAAAAAAAAACTTTCTAGTGGCCAGTTTTTAAGTTTTTCACAAGACTTTTTTTTGAGGTGTTGTTTTAGTTTAATAAACATTTGACAATGGATACATTTCACGAATGAGTCAGTATTCATGGATCTGTAAAAGAGCTGAATTTACCAAGCTCTAACAAGTACTATACTGCAAGTTGATATAAAGTGCACTTCCAAGGTGGATATGTTCACCCATAGCGTTGCAGACCTTTTTCACTCATGACATGTCTGTCTTTCAGTAAAGTAACAATGTAATTTCATTGTAGGGAATCTTTATACAAGAAGACTGGTAGAAAAAAAATCACCCACTATGTTACATGTCCTTGTACACTTGCAATTAATGACATTTGTCTTGGTGTAATTAGACTGTATGCCAATCACGAAGGATGTAGTTGCAGAAGTTGAGCTGACAGATTTGACTGATCCACAGGCGAGAGACCATTTCAGTGCAATCAGTGCGGTGCATCATTCACCCAAAAGGGTAACCTGCTGCGTCATATCAAGCTGCACTCAGGTGAGAAACCTTTCAAATGCCCCTTCTGCAGCTATGCTTGCCGCCGACGAGATGCCCTAACAGGCCATCTTCGCACTCATGCAGGTAGGAGATATTATTCAAGACTTATAATTGCTGTTTTTATACAGTAAATGAACAGTTGTATTTATATTGCTGACTTCTTTTTTCGTCCCCAGTTTCCTCTCCAACTGTAGGGAAGCCATATAAATGCAGCTACTGCGGCCGTAGTTACAAGCAGCAGAGCACCTTGGAGGAGCACCGTGAACGGTGCCACAGCTACTTGCAGAGTTTGGAGTCACAAACACCAAACAGTGCACAGAATCCAGGTGTGGTATAAACTGTTACTTCTTTCACAAACTGGTACGTCAATGTCCACATCCAAAAGGGATTTTAATAGTATATAAGTGAGAAATGAAGTCCATCTCCTCAAAAAGGTGAAGTCAATCTGCTGGTCATAATCGCGTTGAGTTTTAAAAGGTGGTTTAAACTTGAGACAGTCTATGATTTACAAGACATTCTGTTTGGGTTTGAACAAAACTCCAAAATAACATTGCAGTTTGTTTGTACTCTGCAGGAGAGGAGATGAGAGAGCTAGAGTTTATACCAGACTCTCTTCTACCGCCCTCCTCAGAAAAGATGGTGTTTATCGATCGGCTGGCCAACAGCATCACCAAACGCAAGCGATCCACACCACAAAAATTTGTAGGTGAGCATTTGGTGTCAGTGTGGATTGTTTTAGGAAACTAAGTAAGCAATATTCATCAGCCTAAAATAGGATACCTTGCAAATCATGTCTACTGTATTCGTCATCAGGATGTGACCACCAGTTTTCAGTATTTTGTATCCAAGTTGTGTGGTTTGGCATTGCTTGCCAGGTATATTAGTGTTTAACAGAGCTCTCTCACCCATATATGCAGGTCATTACACTTAAACAGAAGTAATACATGAGTGTCATGTTAATATAACAGCAAGCATCATTGATATTCACAATGAATGCAAAAGACTTGGTAGGCTGTTAACTCATTGGCTGCCAAAGACGTCTTTTGACATCTTTTCAAATCCAATCATTCACTGCCAGAAACAGAAAAAGACGTCTTTTGCGGTTTTTAACAGAGGGTGGGGGCAGCGGGACAGTCTGACAAAGCGAAGTAGTGTTGTGGCGCTTCGGTGAAAGCGAGTGTCATGATCAATGAAAGACACTTTTAATGCTGGCAGCCAATGAGTTAATTTGTCTGGGACAGCTTTGCAATTATTGGTCTATTTTCCCAGAAAATGGTGATGTAATATCTTGCAGAGAATTTAAGATTGTGTACCGTTTGTGTTTGGTGTTGCAGGGCAGAAGCACCTACGCCTCAATCTTGCAGATGCACCATATGAGCTGCCTGCTAGTTTGGATAAAGATGGGGACATGAATACAGGGGACCTTGAAGCCCCACACTTTACTGGCCTTGGAGGAGAATATGCAGGTGTAACAGGTAATGGAGGTGGAGGGGTATCAGACACATTAAGGCCCCTACACTTTCCCACCACTCACCTTTCATGTTTATCAGAACTCAGGCTGCCCCACAGCTCTGCTCACACTGCAGTTGCTCTAGGTCCAAGGTTGGATTGCACAGGGACTGGCATTGGGCGAGGAGATGTTGGTGTAGGGGGAAGGGAGGCAGCTGAGGGTCATGAAGACCTTCCAGCTGGTCAAAGTCATGCAGCATCACCTAGCAATGGTTGTCAGGACTCTACGGACACAGAAAGCATGCTAGATGAGCCATGTAACAGCACAGGTCCTATTCCGACTCTGCACAGCAACAACGGGCATCACCTCCTCCGCTCTAACCACCATATCCCAAGACCTCTTCTCACTTCGCACCATAGAAACTGGGACAGACACAGCCCAAGCCATGCCAAAGACCGAGAGGTGGAAAGAGAAAATGGAGGACACTCAGCCCTCCCACCTTCTGCCCATGCTGCAACCCCCAGCTCACCTATAGCACCTTCTTCAACATCCAGGGAGACTTTTCGGGTTGTAGATGGGGAGGGTCGAGCTGTGCGTTCTTTTCGTTGTGAGCACTGCCGGGTGCTTTTCTTGGACCATGTCATGTTTACCATCCACATGGGCTGTCATGGTTTTCGCCAGCCTTTCGAGTGTAACATCTGTGGCTATCGCTGCCAGGACCGCTATGAATTTTCTTCACACATTGTCCGTGGAGAGCACATTATTGATTGAGGACAAAAACTGGACAACCTGCTTCACCTAGAGATGTTATACACTGAGACAAGGGCCTGGCTGGGTTTGGTCTGCACTTGAGCTAAAGGGAGCCAACTGATGGCATGAAGCTGATTGGGAATATTCAAAGAGGCACTGGCACACTTGGCAGGAAAAATCTTTGAAAAGTACAATTCTATGTTTTTAAAATTTTGATACTAGCTCTTGTTATTTTCAGTAGTGCTTCAACAACAAATATATTTAAAATACACTTTTAATTAAAGTTGTTTTAAAGTATACATAGAGCCAATGCACTTTTTCATCCACAGGTGTGCCTTGCTCTAAAATTCAGGATTCAGACTTGATGCACAAATTATGGTAGACTTTTCTCCATTTCTTTCAAATACCCTTTTGTGCACTTTAGCAAAGATGGGCGCAAAAAGCCAACTATAAAGTTCAGCAGCTTGTCTGCAATGGAACCTGTACAGATTGTTACTGAGAACATTTAGAAAACAAATTTTGTTCTTTAACTTTACATTTGATGAAGCAATGACTACAGGAATCCAAAGTGCAGACCAAACTCAAACCAGGTCAAAACAAGCAAGACTTAAATGTTTGTGGGGGCTGTCCTTGAATTATAATTGCACTTTGGTTTTTACAGGGGGTGATATGAAAAGATCTATATATGTGTGTTAGTGTTTGTGTGTGTGAGAGAAGCTGATAGATCCTGTGTTTTGTGAAAGTGACAAATGAAGGCCTTTATTTGTGTCAATGCCATGTGGGACGTATGCATTGTTTCTTTTCTTTTCTATGACTGCTTTTGTTGCACTGATACCTGCCAGAATTCTATGATTATATTAAACTATTTTATAGAAATACATTAATGATCTGTACATTTCTCTCAAAATGTGAAAAGGGGGGGGGGGCTTGTGGAATGTTCTGCTCACAAGAAAAGGGGTTCAGACATCACTGCCACAATTTTAAGAGATTACTGAAAGTTTATGGTTTTTGTAGTTTCCCTTTTAAAACTAAATTAAACTGCAAAGCAACACTAATATCTATCAACTCTATTTATGGTATATTTAAACATGATTTTGGTGTAACGTCATTGTATTGTGCCTTTCTTCACCTTTTTCACCAGACAGGACGGGTCTTGAAAAATATCTCTGAGTGATGCTTGAAGTCATGAGTGACAAAATAATTCAAGCGTTTTCAAGTTGTTTTCCAGAGACGGCATAGACTAGAGTGTGGCCTGTAGTTTACAGTAGCTGTCTAACAAAAAAGTTTGGTTTTGCTAGTAGACTCATTTCTTAGGCTTAATCAAAGGCTAAATCTGCATGTAATTTTATATTTGCTGCTATAACCTTAGTGCAGTGATGTGTGATGGTGCACTACCGTCCTAACAAGTGAAATCCCAAACTTTTTTCCATCCTAGAAAAGGAATCAGTCATTTATGTTAATACAATCACTGTCTTTTGCTTGCGATTCATGACAAATTATTCAATCTGGGTAATCTGTTTAAAACTTATATGTACGCCAGGAGAAACATATCTTCACCGCACACCCACCCTTGAATCTTTTCATTTATATGTTGCGACATCAGACGTTTTACTTTTCTAGTTGCTAAAATTTGACTCAACATTGAAGCACACAATGTTTACGGTCTGAAACCTTATTAGGCAGAATTCATAACTTTGTACAAGAATCAGAAATTGTTTGAACATGTTTGCAGTTGACATGTATTTCCATAATGCACCAGATATTAATAGCAGCAAAGATACCTGACACAAAGAGTGTGACCCACTTATTTTTTTAACTAACCTGTTAGAAAAATCAAAAAGGATTAAGTAAGAAAATGGCTTACGATAACTAAAATGTTTAGCCAATTTAAGCTTTTTAGCTTTATGCAACAAGTCATATTTTCCCTTTGTTACATGTAACTGTTATCTTGACATTAATTCAGCTTCAAGGTTGTTTTTCTTTAATTTGCTCAAGCTAACCTGAAACCCTCAGTGAATATTGATAATAGCAGAAGTTCTGTGATTTGTTCTAGTTTTGTTATGCAGAACCCAGTTGTCAGAGGATATTGGTTTCAATAGTTGTCTAGACATGTGCAAAAGGTTTATTTTTCATGTAATGTACACAAAATGTCTACTTTAATAGTTTTAGATTGGCACAAACGTGGTTCCTTACAGCACCAAATATTTTTATAGCTGAGCCCAAAGAACCACCTTTCCTAATGTTCAGCACTTTCCCTCATTATGGTGGCAAGATGCAGAATGAAAGTGAATTAATATATTTATACATGCAGGTAAAGGAATTAGTATAAACAAAAAAAGGGCCAAAGCATTTCCAATGTTGCTCAGTTTTGCAAAAATCTTTTAAAAATATCTAAACACATTTCACAGGATGGGTTTGGCTTTCATGATGATCCTTTTTCTTCTGAAGTAAATTATATTTTCTTGCCTTAATGAGAAGACTGTTAGATCAGATTGGGACAGAAAAGGTTTGAGATATTTTGCTGATTGCATGAAAAATTCAATTGAAAAATCTTAATTTTTCTTGGGGGTGTTGCTTTGACCAATGACCCTGCTTCACTGTGTATGCTATGTGTGGCTCCTTTCCAGTTGGTGTGGTTTATGTGAAGTCAGTTTTGCTGTTGTGCCTTTGGCTGGAGGGCTTTAACATTTTCTCTAAAACATTTATTTGCAAGTCTGTATAAAAACATAATGCTGTCATGGTGCACATTATTGTTTTGTCCCATCTTTATTTATGCTAGTAAGTGATTGGTTAGAGCCACTAGTCAGTCAAGATTGACTGATTGGGTCAAGATTTTAAGTAATGTTTTGATACTAGCCAATAGCACCAGACAAAATCAGCAAAAAATGATTCAGCTAATTGATTTTAACCTGCAAAATGTTGTACAAATCCACAAGCAGAAAACTTTGTTGCAGTCTACACTTAATTTTTACACACAATATCCAAGCTGTTGTTTCAGGAGCAGATTCACCTTTTTTGCAATACGCTGGACAGTAGTGCATTTCTAAACCTAATGCATGTGGTACCAATAGAGTTCACTTTTCAGCTGTCACCTTTATTTTAATCTCCAGACAACCAAATACAAATGTTACCTCATTTCAAGACCATGTTTCTTAAAATTCTCCCAAGCTTTGTGGTATGTTTTCTTTGGAGCACTATTTGGTCCCTAGTTTTGTAACCTCCGCACTATTGTCTAATGTTGCTTTGAATAACTGCACAGCCTTTATGTGTATCATATGTAATTATAGATTTGCTTTATTTGATCTTAAACTACTGTACGCTTTGTACTGTAAGAGTCTATTCCAAATAAAAAATACTTGATCATATGCACTTTCCAACAACATGACAGATTAATGAGTTTTACCCATTCAAATTTTTGTTAAGATATTTTATTTCCTTTTCAGGTGTACAGCATCTTTACTTTCTCCTTTACATGGGTTTTGGAGCAGGTCTTGGTGCGCCAGCCTGTAAGAAAAAGAAAAAAAGTATCAGTTCATGTGTACTTGGGTAACATACAAAGGTCATCTACTCTGACAACTTATTTTTAGTTACACCTGTGTGTTCCTGCCATGACCAGTCAATTTGATAAACTATACAAAGAAGGTGCCATATTGAAACATATTTGTAGAACTAATCTGAAAACATGACAGCCAACCGTTTCTATGTTTTGGACAATACTCACAGCGGGCCTAAATCTGGGTGGTGGGGTACGGTCTTTCCTGGCCTCACGGGAACGGTTCCTCACCACCTTGCTGTGGATGGCACAGCTGACACAGTAGTGAAGCTTCACATAGAGCTTAGGAAGAGCATACGCTGCAATGGGGAGAATTGTACTGATGAGTATAAAATATCAAGATATAAAAGAAAAAGCTTATAATTCACAACAGAAAAGACATTTGGGGCTGTACCCAATATAATATTTTGGGTTTCAAGGCTTCAGTCAGAAACATCTGTGAACACATTCACTGCCAGATAGTTATGGTTGGTAATCAAATACTCTTAGTCTCCAAGTAGTTCATATTTGCAGTGCAGCAGAGTTGCAGCGGCTTTGTAGTCATTTGGAAATAAAAATAAAAGAGAAACTGGTGGATCAGCAATTTCTGGCTTATTACTTTTTCAGGTCATCTTGACAAATTATGAAATTATTTTTTTTTGACACTGTACAATTTTTATGCCGGTCATTGACCACATGACATTGTCAGTTCGCCAAGATGAAAATTTTGAAATAATCAGTATTACGAACGTGTTACAATTCATAAAGGAAGACAAAAACTACTGAATATAATGGCACAGTAGCAATAGCCAATTTTCATGCACTTTGGTCAAGAAACTATACTTACAATCAAAAACGCTGGCCTCTGAGATGTCTCTCACGGCTGCCGCCTCCACAATGTTCCTGATGACAAACTTCTTGATGGCCTTGTCCTTTGGGACACACCGGGCGCAGTTGGTGCAGCGGATTGGCTGCACATGCCCACGGCCCTTCTTGGCACGACCGTTATTTCTCCTCTTCTTGGTCTGAAAAACAGTAGCCACAGTTAAAATAAGCTTTATTCAAGCCAATAAATTATGGCTGGTATTTTCCTCCAATGTTTCTATGTGCTATCTGATGTGTCAAGAGCAATGCCAGCTCTACATCAACACATTAAATTTTCACCATTCACTTTTCACTATAGGACTAACTAGAATTCTTTAGCAACTGCATGTTTAACCATGCAGAATCAAGCAAAATATATTTGCTAAAAAAAACCATAAAAATGAAAATATTCAACCATTCCTAATACTGGTCCTCTTTTGTGACACTTATTAACCAGACAGCATTTATTATGTGACGTTCACTCTGCTGTAAACGAAACCGCTCTTTACACTTGATCAGCCCGTTACCAATTACAGGACACCGGCCCGAAGCCCTAGTGTAACCACACAACATTACGAGACAAATATGATTCACAAGGCGGCAATGCAACACTAAGTATAATAAAATTGGGATATGTTTTATCAAGCATCTTGTAAGTCAAATCAAATACCATACATCATACGAGAAATGCGTCTGGAATGCAATAATGATGTGCGTCGTATGGCTGCGGTGATTTGAACAAATACTCACTATATATTACATGTTTAACTATACACTGTATCCTTTTACGTAGTTGATTTAAAAGTGCTTAAAACAACGGAATATCCACGCATCTATATCCATACACGTTTACTGTCTCATCAAGTGTTAGCAGCATTACCCTTAGCTAGCTCACGGAACACATGCACAAAATAGCTAGCCTGCTACCAATTAGCACTAGGCCCACTTACATTTTCTAATAGTTCTGGGTGATATTCGAATTATGTTCTCGATACTGTGATTAGGCTGTGTGTTTACTATAACAAAACCATACGATTTGTGTGGTAATATTCGAATAAAATATCACTTTATTCTGTTTTTGCCCGGCCGCCGCCTGTGGCACATACTCACCATGTTGCACGGGAAGCTGGAAAGAGGACCGGAAGAGGTTGTACCGCGAGAACAAATGCAGTCTGCTCCGCCCTTTGATTTTTTTTTTCCATGTACAATAAATAGTTGATGACTTATTTGATTTTTCCTTAATGGTATCCAAAACTATGGCCCACAACCAGTTCATAATATATAAAATCAAAGAATTCTCTTTCTAAATCAACGATAACGACGTTGACTCGCGGAGGGATATGAGTTTACACAGGACATTTTACAACGTTACCCTGAGTGAGCGGAGCTCTGATGGTGCTTTCAGCCTTCTAAAAAACTTGATTAGGTCTAGGGTCATTTGCATTGACATTTAAGAGGTCATATGCCGTTTTTCCAATCGGTGTGTGCGTGAATCTGTTAGAGAGCGGGTGTGCGTGTGTATCGGATAATGTTATAAAAAAGAAAACCCAAATTGCAGCCGAAATAGTTGTAATGAATCAATCATATGGTGACACACATTTAAGGCCACTTTATTTAGTACACCCAATGCCTCCTTATATCACGCGGGGTTCACCTGTTCAGCTGTTTGTAACACAGCAGCTCAATGCATTTAGGCCTGAGGGTCAAGAAGACTTGCTAAAGTTCAAACTGAGCATCCGTTTGGCGGAAAAAAAAGGTTGTTTTGAATGTGGCATGGTTGCTGGCACCAAACAAACTGGTCTGAGCATATCAGAAACTGCTGATCTACTGGGATTTTCATGTAGAACCAGCTCTAGGGTTTACAGAGAATGGTCTGAAAGAGAAAATATCCACTGAGCAGCAGTTGTCTTCACCAAATGTTGTTGATGTCAGAGGTCAGAGGAGAATGGGTAAACTGGTTTGAGATTACCAAAAATATCAACAAAACAGTAACGTTGTAACTACCAAGGTTCTCAGGATATCATCTCTGAATGTACAATACTCAAACCTTGACACAAACGGGTTACAGAACCATGGGACCACACCAGAAGGACCTGTGGTTACAATTCACTTAGGCTTTACAAGGAAAATGTTGCCTAGTCTGAAGAATCTTGATTCTAGCTGCAACATTCAGATAGTAGGGTGAAAATTTGATGTAAACAACATGAAAGCACGGATCCATTCTACCCCGTATCAAAGGTTCAAAGTGGTGGTGTAATGATAAGGGGAATTCTTGGCCCACTCTGGACTCCCTGATACCAAAGGAGCAGGGTTTAAACGCCACAGCCTACCTGAGAGTTGTTGCTGACCATGTCCATCCCTTAATGAACACAGTGTATCCATCTTCTGATGTGTACCTCCAGCAGGATAATCATGCTCAAATCTCCAACTTGTATCTTGAAGGTGACAGTAAGTTTGCTCACCTTTTCCCCTTTGCACTGTTCACTGGACTTGGCATGTTGTCACTCTAATCTCCTCCAGTCATGGCGAAGTTTTAAACTGTTTCCATTGCCTATTTTGCACAACTGTAAATAATGTGCATTTTAACTGCTGTTTTATGTTCATAGGTTCATATGTCATAGTACATATTTTACTTAAATGTCACTTCTTTAATACTTTTTACTTAAAAAAAGGAAGAGTTTTTTTAAACTAAGAGTTAATGTTTATTTAAGGTAAATTTCTTAGTTGTATAATTTTCCCACGATATATATATATTACTTTTCCATACTTTTACTTACTGCTGCTAGACCACACCTCACTGCTGAGTGTTGTCTGACCTTCTTGTTACAGTGACAAAACCTTTTTCCACTTAAAAAAACTCAAATAAGACAATGAAAGGATATTTCAGCTGTTACAAAGGAATCCAGAAAGCAGCTCACATTCAATGTCCTGCTTGTTCGAAGCATGTTTTTGCTCAAGGTCATATTTTTGTCAGAAATGCTGCATTCCTTCTACTCTCCTTCTCTCAACTATTTGCTCAAATACCTACTACAAAGAAACAGTGTAATCTCTACTTCTCTTGCGATGTAGGGATTCATTCAAGTTGTGGTAAATATCACTATTCCACTTTCACACTCAATACAGATGTTTGTCTGAATGCTGATATCTGATCTCTGGTTCTTTGTGCGTTTATCATGTTCTCATTGTTTTGACTGCAAACACAAGTTGATTCCATCTCAGTATGCCAATCAGATAGGTCAGACTGACACTCAACATACACTCCTTAATAAGACCACGGCTTTATATGCTCATTGTTTTTGCTTCATAGGGCTAGTGTTACCTGAAGCTTGTGTTCAGTGTGTTTGAATTAGCAGAAAGCTCCAGACTTTTTTTTAACTTGTGGGGCTGTTGTCTTTTTCTTAAGAATGTTGTCACATATAGGCTGCATTTACGCCCAGAATGAATCAAATTATATTCTGATACTAATGACCTTTACTTTTGCTACACCTTGCACTAACACGTATTCGCCCAATAAGTTATACATGTAGAGTTCGTGTTATTTTGAGGTGGAAATGTGGTAATGAAGATCTGCCACAGCTGTTCTTTCTGGATATTGACATATATAAGAGATCTTAACCTGAATATTGTACCATAAGTCTACAATTTCTCTGTTGGCCTTGAGATGTCTTATCTCCCATCACTGATCCAAGACCAAAGAACGATTGAACTGCTAGATTTTAGAAATGCATATTACTGCGTAACTAAAACAAACACAAAATGCATGTGCCATATTTAAATAGACACAAATAACACAAGTCATTTACAAAATTTATTTAAATAGTTCTGTGATGTGTCCTTATTTCTTTTTGCTCTTCTTATCTTTTGCCTTTTTTTTGCTGGGCTTCTGAGCATTGGCCTTTTTGTAGAGGTAAAGTCCCACCAAGCCAAGCAGGGTGGGCACCAGGACCAAACACAGGAGTGGGAACACATCGTTGACCACTTTCTGCCATGGCGTCTGCTGTGAAAGAGAAATCACCTCCACCTCGAATTCAAGAGCAGCATCACCTGAAACAGAATCGGGACACATTTGTTGTTTTGTGAAGTCGTTCACACGTGACAGGTTTGTGAGTGTTAGTTAAGCCAATGCATTATGATGCATAGATGGAAGAATCTGCATTGGTTGTCATTTATACAGGCATTTTCTGAAAAACACAACACACAATTTTTTTTTTAAATATATATGAATGTTTGCAATAAAAATCTATAGTTTTTCTTAGTTTGTGAACTGAACATATAAGACAGAAGAATGGTTCATTAGATTTTTTTTTTTTACAGTTTACAAATATACTGTATATGTAAAAATGAGTATTGGCATCATAGAGACACATGATGTTGATTTTAGCACTGTCATCCAAGTCTAGTCCAGGTGTCTTTGTGTTGCTGTTCTTCCACATACTTCATGAAAATGTTTGTGATTCTTAGTGTGCACGCATTCGTAAGAAAGTGTTGCATACCTGGAATCGTAGGGGGGTAACCTTTTTTTCCATATGCCAGATGAGATGGAATAGTGGCTTTGATTTTTTGCCTGAAAAAGAAAATAAATAAATAAAATATTCATTCTCTGAGAAAGGAATTATTTTTGCATTTCATCACAAAAACTATCAAATCTCCATAGTGGATCTTTACTTATTCAACTTACCCTTCACACACACCAACCAAGCTTTGTTCTAGACCTGATAAGAAAATCACACAGAGACAGTAAGTTAGCAAAGTCAGCGTATTACCTGGCCTAGCTGATAAACTAACAAAAGCTTCAATCACTTCGACATGCACAAATCTGCTTAAAAAGGATTATTATTTGTTGACTTACCTGGAATAACTGTCCTCTTCCCCAGCTCGACAACGAGAGGGTCCCGGGATAGTGACGAGTCGATCACCTTTCCATCCATCAGTTTGCCCTAGTTAGTAAAATCATTAACAACAGGAGTGAGATGGAGCCAAACAGGAAGAATATTGAGAGATTTTACAGTTGAATCTTTTTAAATTTGGTTTTTGGTTGTTAAGTCATTCGTGAACTTAAAACAAAACTATCTCTTTATGAGATATTTCATTTATATTGGGCAAAACAAAGATAACTGCTGGTTGCAGTCTAATTTCTAACAGATACACCTTTACTGTCAGCTGACTCTCAGCATGAATGCAGAACTCTGTAAACTCTTATAAAGTTAATAAGTAAAAGATAAAGACAAGTATTTATGACTTCTATGTTGGTATTGTATACGTAGGAGAAAATAAAAATGTAGAAGTCATATTAACCAAAATGGACACCCAGAACACACAGTTCAGGTTGAAAGCAGCGCAGATATGTTATCAACAGAAATATGAAAGAAGTAATCATCTACAAGTGATTCACTTCAATTTTCACTGATAGTTGAATTTTTTCCAATCTATAAATTATTCTAATTTTCTTTATTTTGTTTACCATATTACTTTCTACTTTGGTCTATGTATAAACCTCTAAAAAGAAATCCAATTGTTTTATATAATAGACTCCTGAAGAGTTGTTCACAGTATCACAACTGATCCAAATCCATTCCACATACTTATGATCAAATATAAAATGTGCATAATGAGGCCCTTTTTATAAATGTATTTTATTTAATGGGAATCATTTTCAAACTATTAAAATATTGAGCCCCCTTACAAATAACAATTCACTCTACCCACTCAACCCAGAAGTGCTGGAAGCACCCATAAGGTTGTTCAGCTCTTGTTTCTGTTATTTCCCAAAGCCTAAAAATATTTCCTTGAAGTTAAAACTGCACATCAATCCAATAAAAATAAACACAAAACTTTGAGATGATTACAAATTTGATCCTCAGGGCTTTTTTTCTGACTAAAGTGCCAACTAACTGGTGTGAACTGTGCGATCTATTAACATGTCATGTGGCATTTTGTTGATGTGACCCACAGCTTTAGGTCACAGAAAATCCATGAGGTCCTCCCCCCTCCTCTTCCTTTAAAAATGTTGAAGAATAGCAGCCTATATATATGAGTGTGACATCCCTTTGGCTGACTGGTAAGCGCGCATGACTTTCACCCGGGAGGTTGTGGGCTCAAGTCCCTCCTTGGCCCCTGCCACATGAGGACTGACTGGCTGTGGTGCTGCCCCACCGGCAGAAAGGGCTGTTATGCTGACGTGTTGCACCGCCCCCATCATAGTAAAAACCAGACTCGGTCTCGGACACCAGATAAAACCCCATCAACAACACAGACACGCACTAAACCGCAATCTGTCCACCAGAAATCCTCCCAGTCAGCGGCTGAGCCTTTTTATTGTCCACATTCAGCCGCAGCGTGGAGATGCAGCGGCGTCCGCATGGTTCAAGCAGACGGTGCCACATAGACAACAACTGCGCCCGTCATCAGCTGGGCTGCTCCGTGCCTTTCTTTGTAAAAGAAAAATTCACCCACAAGCTAGATGCTGGATTGTTTTTCATTTACAGCTAAACTGAGTATGACTTTGACTAACCGTGTAGTGGATTTGCAGCGTGTCTCCCATTCTGGAGAATACGGAGCAAGTTTCGGGCTTCTCCTACAATCAGAAGAGTTCACAACACTTGAACAATTATTTTTCCACAGGGCATTGCGTTACAGAGGCTACAGCTGCAATATGACTGAGTAATAATAACACAATACTGAACCTACTTACCAGTGTCTCCACCTGCAGCTCCTCCAACGCTCCATTTTCTTCTACCTGTGCGAATCCACAGGTAAAAGCTGCGAGTAGGAGTAGGACAACGTGTGTTTCCATTGTGAACTTCTGGAAAAGAGCTCCCATCCAGTAACTTCCGTGTAGGCTTTTTCTACAACCAGCGGAGTGCACAATGAGAGCCGATCGAGCTGCGTCGTCGGCGCGTCCCTGCGACCAATATGGCTCAGCAGCAGCTAATGCTGATGTGTTGTAATACTGTGGCAATAAGGACTAGCAGTCCGTGGACGTTGTCCCAACACCTGGGTCTCCGTGAAGAGCCCGCCTCAAACATTCCGCCAGCAGCATCCCATCAGGCTGTAGTGGGTGGGAAGCGGAAGCGGGGCTCTTGCAGAGGCGCAGGGGGCGGTGCTGCGCAGCTTCTGCCCCGGCTCCCCTGCTCCAGCATGCTGACATCCTCTGATATGCGCTGCTGCAGACGCCACGTTACTGTTCGTTACCCTCTTAACCCCTTTTGATCCAGACTGAAAAAAACATGTCGATGATAGGAAGAAAGTCATTTCTGATCCAAAATTATTGTCGATTATTAGACCTTTCTAATCATATTATCTCGTCAGATCCATCTGGATCTATAGTCCTAACTAGTTTGGCAACATAAGCTACTCGTTCCTGTTTAAATGGCAACTACCAATTATCAACCTTTTATTGGAAAAAAGTGTAGCAGGCAAAACACAGAATGCACAAAGACAATTAGAAATAATGTAACATAAATGTGTATTTAAATTCAACATTAGAAACTGGGATTTTGATTTAACTTGTTAAGGTATTACTAAGATATTAGCAATGTTTTATATAAGACAGATATAAGACATCATAAGGCTTCAAACTCTGCCTGATCTGATTCATTCTACATCTTTGTTTTTTTGTTTTTTGTTTTTTGTTCATATGGATAATATGGAGATGCTTTTGTAACACACTTCCCACTCAGAATCACTTGGTGGTGCAACAATTACTGAAGTGCTCACTTTAAAATGGAAACAATTCCCCCCCTCCACTTCTCCAAAACGTCTCATGAAAACCAACGGGCCAGTTTATGTGCAATCATCCCAACAGACAAACCAAAACACAGGACAGGAAGGCAAGGGGCACTGGAAACATGATATGGAGTCGTAATAGCAGCGTCAAGTTGACACATGTGATATTGCATTATATTAAAACCGCTCAGAGTCTTTATGAAGCAATCAAGGTTTGAGGTTTTGCATTAGGCTACTTTTAGTCAGACGTTTGCCAGTAGGATGCCTTTTGATTTTCTCACATGGAACAAAGACTAAAAGGAATATGTGCATGACAGATTTTGTGACTCATTGTCACGGTCAAATATGAGCACTCTTGACAGGCGGAAACCATTAGTGAGTTGTTACTGGGTCACTAAATGTCAGCAAGTCAGGCGTGAAGACAAACTAATATAACTTTATGCCCATTTGACACAGACGGGCTGTATTTGTGAACGATAAATATAACAAGAATCCAAGTAATAGCTTCCATAATTTATCAAATTACAATTCTCTCCATTCCTGTAAACTTGGTCAGAACTATCTTAATGTCCGTCACGTGCCAAATTACTGAATTGTTATCTAAGGAGCCCCAAACTTGTGGCGTCAATAAATTGATGACTTTTTTTTTTTACCAAAGGAGTCATTTTGTGTGACCCCATTAGTTTAGTTTTCCTTCAGGAATTACTCTTCTCACTTCTCTCAGTAAATCTTACAGAAATGACCACGCATACAAACTTTGTCCCAAGAACTGCATTTCCATGTGGGATGTCATGGAAGGATCACCAGTACAGATAGCAGACAGATATGTGTCAGACAAAAGAAAGCTTGTCATGAAGAGGCACAGGTGTATTATTCAGCTCTGGTGCTAACTAACGCAAACATCGAACAAACAGGGTTTCAGTCCACACGGCTTGGTAAGCTGAAGCACCATGCTGCCTCTTCATGGAACCAGAACCTTGATAATTTGCCATGCTGTGATTTAACAAATAAATTGTGGGTTTTCTGGAAACAAGCAAGAGGAAAGAATTTACAGAAAACAACTAGTTTTTATTAAAACCCATGTCTGATTGAGCAGGCTGTCCAAAAGCACTCATTGTGCAACAGCAAACTAGAAACTGATGACTTGTATCTGTGCAAACTAAAGGCAGTCTGCTTCCTCCTTCAGATCGCAAAGCTCGATAAACGTATGCTCGTAAAACCAGTAGCTTCAATTTCTTCAGGTCTATCATCTAGCCTGATCAACACATTCAATGTGTGCTCTGAAATGTTGCTGGGTAATAGATTTTGTTGCAATAACAGATGGTAAAAACCACCCATTGCTATGTTGAGTCATGATTATGTTTCAACACAAAACAACTATGTCCCTTTGCATTAAACCTCTCAACCATTTAACACTTTTGCATTATTTCATAATTACATTTCATAATGGTTGCGTGTAAAATGTAAACTCAGTCATTCTCATGCAACACATACTTCACTTTGCTCGCTTTCTGTGGTGCCCATTATTGTTATAGTGCAGGAAACCTCTTAATCATTTCCTGAATGGTGAGTAACTTCACCTTAACATAAAGCGCTTTACAAAAGAAGCACTGGGTAGTGATTACAATTTGAAAAAACCCTAAGCTTCTAATATGTGTTTAATTCCAATTAATACATTATTTGTGAACAGTGACTACATATCAGCATATAACCATTTAGATTTCAGTGAAGCAAGCTTTAAAAAAAAGAAAAAAGAAATATAAAATCAGGATCCGCTTCACTCCAGATTACATCAAATTGGATTAGATAGATACTTTATTCATTCCCAGGAGGAAATTCACAAGTTCCAGCAGTAGCCACCGAAATGAAGACAAAAAGGCATGCAATACAAAACACTGTAAAAACACAGTAAAAAAGATTTAAAAACTCCGGCGCAAAGTAGAGTGTAGAAATTAAGATGTAAGGTGTACAGTGGACAGTTCTGACCTTAGATGTTGAAGGATGCCAGTTTTAGAAAAGGATCACAAAGTTCACAGCATGTCCAGTACAATGCTGATGATGTCTAACAGTTCAAAACTCTAAGCTATTCAATTATTTCAAATGCAATTCATTGCCACTATATCAAGATTGTCATTGAGGAAAAAGGATGCAAAGTGACATCAATCCATTTTGCTATACTCAATCCTTTTAAGGGTCATGGGAGAGCAGCCCATCCAGCTGCGAGATGTAGGGTACCCTCTGGACCAGTCATCAATCGATCACAGATTTAATGTATCAATAACTCAAGAAAAGTACATGTATCACAAGTTTGCACTTTTTATCAGTATGTCCAAGAATAAATGAGAAAAGGCACCGTGTTACATTGATCAGCTACAACATTATTACCCCTGGCCTAATATTTACTGAGTCCTCCTCATACTGCCAAAAGAGCTCTGACCAGTCAGAACCTGGACAAAGAACATTTGAGGGCATCCTCTTTCATTCTATGATGTTAACAGTAGATTATTTGGGCCCTGTGGCCTGTTGGGTGGGGTCTTTGTGAACTGGTCTTGCTTCCTCCCATCGGATTCTACCAGAAAGGGAGCTGGGAAAGCTGGAGACTTAACACCTGATATTCTTTGTTGCGTTATTTGAACTGTTTTCTAGCAGTTTTTACTGGCTTTCTGGGCTGGACTGCTCTTGGGGATTGCTATTTACATTTAAAAACAAAAAAACAGTACAAGCTTAAATGCTGAGGAGACAATCTACGTTTTATATAACCCAGATTTTCTGTCCTGTCGAGGGATGTGACAAAATCTCATTGAAGCATCTGTTCAAAAACTACAGCCGCTGGTGGAATCTGGCCATCTGGAACAGTATCAGAAGAGAGTGGAAGGACATTTGGTAGGCTCTCAGAGCAGATATGTTGACTGATGATAACAGGAAAGTACAGGTCTAATTATTAACATTGATGAGACATCTGTGCCACTGATTCCCCTCGTTGAGTCAGCAGCAGGCACCAAACAAAGAGCCTAAAACTTTTAAACCTAAATGGATTTTTACTATTGTTGGTGTTTTTGCTGTTCTTCTCTGCTGGGATGGAGAAAAACCCAATTTATTACCCATAGAAGCCACCAGCAAGTTATCTGTTGCACAATGTGCTTTGAGCCCCCCCCCCCAAAAAAAGAAGAATTGTAAATGTATCTATTCAAATAATTCCATTTGCCAACATTGGGCAATGTGAGACTTGCTTGCGTAAGGTTTCCCAGATGAAGAGGCATTTGCTAATGGATATTTAAAAACCTGCTCATTTGCACAGGGATTTTCTTTTAGTCCGGTAATGAGACCATGTGCTCGGGTTGTTGGTGGATAAAGAAGCTGTGAATCATATGAATTGTGTCATTCTTTCCACCTGCAAAAAAGAAGTGTTTGGTATGAAGAGTTAGAAAGAGAAGCTAATTAAAATATAACCAAATATGTAAAATCTACATACACACTGTTCAAACTGTTAATACAATGGACATTTTTAGTAGATTTGTTTATGTATTTATTTATTCGGTATAGTAAAAGTACATAAAAACATAAAAGAAATACACGGAAAAAATGGAAAACTGAAAGGGTGTAGGCGGATTCTAGTGGCTTATAAAACACCTAGCCATTACCAATGAAGAAAGAAAAAAAGTTTTAGAACAGAAGTAACTATTTTTATTTTAAAATGATTAACATCACCACCATAA
>JAOXYM010000003.1:26035175-26052256 GCA_028567055.1 Leptatherina wallacei | reverse complement strand
CAGATGTCAGTTGATGGAATGTGTTTGTGTGTCGAGCATGTGACCTGTGTACAGGTACGATTCAGCAACGTAAAAATCATCAAAAGCATAATGAGAGGAGTTTTCCTAATGTAATAGTGGCTAAACAGTTGATTCATGGTTATTCTGAGTCTGAGGTTAAAGGATTAGTACACCAGATTTTTAGAATAATCTTTTGTGGCACATAAATGTGCAAACTGTTTGTTATATCCACTCAGTTTTGAGACAATAATGAGTGAGGCTGCTGCCACTTCAGACATGACACATACATTCATTATGAGTTCATATTTTTAAGTATGTATTTTTTTTTCTGTTTTTTCTTCAAATTTCCCATTAATCAGATTGGAAACCCTGGTTTAGAGTATGCTCCCTCTGATTCCAACTTGCCTAAAAAATATATTGTTTAAAAGTTTCCTTCAGTATCAAACATAGTTTTCTGTATATTCATATAAACAAAGTTAATTTTGCACACTGTGTAACTGATGTTGTGCAAAGAAAGGGTCGTGAGTTGTTGAAGTTGAGGGAGATGGTTAATTATCAGATTCCAAAGCAACATGTTTGTCATAACAATTGATGTGACACAGCCATTGGTATCAGTTGTTTACTAGTGTACAACTATCACCACATATCGAGGCCCTGAAGAATATCTTGTGTTTTTAAGGTAAAATGATGGTAAAATGATCTTATTGTGGATATTCAAACAGTACACCCATGTTGTTGTTTTATTATAAATGATCAGCCTATACATCCTTTTAGAAAGTATTTTGTGAGACTTTGGTTGCAACACCTTACCTCACATTCAAATACAAGCGTTCCAGTGAAATCTGGGATAGATGTTTAAGAAATTGTAGTTTGGATGCACAGAACCACAAAAATCCATCACAAACAATAAGAGACTTCAGGGCAGTACTAACATATTGTACATAATTACATATTTGTGCACAGTATTGATTTCTCAATGACACTCAAGATAACAGTCGAGTCCAGTTCTCCATCCCTGCTATGTTTTTCCATTTTCTCTCTGCTGCCTCTCTCCAAATGGCATTTGACTAGCAAAGCAGCCTTCGAGTGACGCTGACTGGTTGAAATCCCACACACCATAAACAAGGCTTTGTGTGTTTGTTGGAGAAAAGAACATGGCTGCACACAATCCTTAACTTGTTTCACAATGTTACAGTACATTCATTCATGCTCAGTGAGCTGAACACAGCATCTTATAGTAAACAACATAAAACAGTCTTTGTAGAAACTCACCCTGTTTATTAAAACTTGTATCGCACCATTTGTCTGCTACTATATCATTGCATGTCATCAGTTTGTTCTTTTCTTTTT
Source organism: Leptatherina wallacei (assembly GCA_028567055.1). Taxonomy (NCBI): domain Eukaryota; kingdom Metazoa; phylum Chordata; class Actinopteri; order Atheriniformes; family Atherinidae; genus Leptatherina; species Leptatherina wallacei. The sequence continues at coordinate 26,050,906 of JAOXYM010000003.1, read as the reverse complement.
ATGTTTTGTTGTGTTGTGCATCTTCCCACCAGGCAAAGAGGCCCATACAGTACTGGCATTGAACACGTCTGACGTATAAATGAAATTGTAAAAATGAAAATGAAAGAATATCTGTTCCCCTGCAAAGATGAATTAACTGTCATTCTGTATTTTTCAACTTCAATCCTTTCTTCAGCATCACTTACTCAAACTGGAAAGTTTTAAGTATGGGGGATGAAAAAGACAAATATTTTTCCTAAAACTGGGGAGACTGTATTTTTAAGCAACTGTTTTTCAATCAAAATAAAGTAGTTTTTCCTGAGTACTTTATCCAGCCGTGGAATAATGCATAGTCAGGGTTTTAAGGATTATTTACAGCTGCATGATGGTGAATGAAGAATGTGTTTAAAAGCAATGACTGATAATTTCTGCTGTTATGAAGAAACAATTAACCTTTGCGGTGCAAGTGTGCTTTACTGATATATTTCCATTAGCTTTTACTCTGCAAAAATGCAGCTTACAAAAGCAAGAAAAGGGTCATATAAGTAGGGATATAATAATAAGAGTTATTTTTAGTTTTGTTCTTGTCAGTCCTTATCAAGAGGCTTATTTTTATTTTTTAGCTATTTGTAGGTTCAAGTTTTAACTTAGAACCAGTGATAAAGTGTCAGTAAGAGGTTAGTTGATGGGGTAAAATAATCAGGTACGGAACCACTTAATGGAAGTGAAATGTGATACATGGAATCGAAACAACATCGAAAATAAATCCTAAAAAGATCTGGCATGTTCTTTTCCTTTCCAGTGGTTATTTGTTCCGGCACCCAGAACGGCTTGAGCACAACAGGAAATTCTGAGATCCAGTACAACCTGATGAAGAAGATGTATACCGGCTGTGACATCGTAATGGGCAACCTTGAGATTACGATGATGGAGCACAACAGAGACTTCAGCTTCCTGCAGGTGAGTCTGTCAACATAACAGTCAATAGAGATCAAATTGTAAGTAATCCTTTTACATTATGTGTGTCACTAAAAAATAAAATAAATAAATCACTAACCAGTCTGGACATGGCTGTGATTCAACCAATGCCAGAAACATTCCCACTTCTTAGCTCTTTCCAGAAATCACACAGATTGTGTTTACAGAGGGTTGTGTCACTATGAGCTCATTATATTGCCCTCCCGGTCTTTTATTCATAGCATTGCCTTGATGGTGACTAATTTGATGAGTAAGACACACCTGTGTTACCAGCTTGTGACCCCAAAAATAATGTTTAACAAAAGCAGGAAAGAAAGGCATTTTTTTTAACTCCTGCATTTTCTCTTATTCTTTTTTTTCCTTTTGAAAAATCTTGCAGTCTATTAAGGAGGTGACCGGTTACATCCTGTTTGCTCTCAATGAGTTTGCTCGCCTACCTTTGGACAACTTGCGTGTCATCAGAGGCACCACGCTGTATGAGAACAAGTACGCTTTGGCTGTGATGGTCAACTACCAGAAAGGCGGGCAGTATGGTGTCCAAGAGCTGGGCCTGACACACCTTACAGGTATACAGTTCATGTATGGTGTGTGTTTAAAGTGTGGGAGGCTACACCGGAGCAGATAAGAGGTGAATGTGGCACTCTGTTACTGTTGAAGCTTCCACACCCACACAGTGCAGCCACACCCTCAGAGTACTATGCAGTGATGTGTACGCTCTCTGAGAAGTCCCTGGAATGTCTCCGCTCAACCGCCAAACTGTCGCTGTAACACGAGCTCTGGCAGATTACACTGTGATTGTATGTAATGTAGTAAAACAGTGAGTGCCAGCGTTTGATGGGTTAAGTCACAGACCTGTCCAGGCATGCTTCGCTAATTGTCATTCCCCATTTGCATGTGCGGCGACCACAGAGATACTGGAAGGAGGCGTCAATATCATCCAGAATAAGTACCTGAGCTACGCTCCGCAGGTGAACTGGCTGGACATAGTGAAAGATGGAACAGCTCGATTAAAGATTGAAGACAATGGTCCTGAAAGTGAGTCTGAAGTGTAATAAATAAACATATGAGCACAAATAGTTACAGTATATGCACATATACATCATTTGTAGTGCAACTGTTTTTGGCTGCAGCTCAGCAGAACAAGGTGACACTTTAGTGAGCAATAACTGTTTCAGTGTATGGGTTAACATGAGTGCCTTTGAGAATGTGAATATTGCTTTCAGACTAATGTTTACTTAAAGATGCATTTACTGATGGTAGATTAATATTCCAGAGCCTTGCGATAAAGCATGTGGAGACGTGCCTTGTTGGGGACCAGGAAATGACACATGCCAGATTTGTGAGTAACATCAAACCTTTGTCTTTACACGCTTCACCGACCATGCAGTTACACAGACCTATAAAGCAGTAGGTGTCCCGAGGTGGTTTAAAGATGCTGGAGAAATGAGTCTCGGGCAATACAAGAATTAAATCTTTTGATAAAGATGTTTTTGAACTTCAGTGTATAACTATTAATGGCATTTATATGTCACATTTCTGCACCAGTTTCCAGCTGCTGCCATTGCTGTGATAGATTAACATACTCCCCTCTCCTACAGTGACAAAGACAATATGCGCTCCTCAGTGTAACGGCCGATGCTTTGGTAGAAATCCGAGTGAATGTTGCCATAGTGAGTGTGCTGGAGGCTGCACGGGCTCCCTTGATACAGACTGCTTTGTGAGTATGAAGTGTCTTTAGGATTTTGTCACCATTACTAATATACATGTACAGTATATAAAAAATCAAATGAAAATACTTTATTTATCCCTCTTAGGGGAAATTATTGAAAAAAGTAAAAGTATAGAAAAAAGTACACGTTACTGTCTTCACTCTTGCTATCTGTTCCCAGGGCAATTACGGAACTTACAGAAAAGGGCATCTAAATGAACTGAAGTTAAAGAATATAGAGGAATAGGCTACAAACTTACTTGATCTGACTGAATTTAATTAAAGCAATTTTATGTGACATATTGAAATATCAGAAGAAATCATAATCTTTCATCATTGGTTGTGTTGTCACATGCCATTTCCAAAATATTAGTAAAAACTGTATGTAAACATGCACATTGTGGTTCTGTACCACTAGATCTACATCTACATCATATAAATTTGACCTTTAAGAGACATGCATAAATCAGCAAAGGATCTCAAACCAGTCAGGACTTTAACAAAGTCTGAGAGTGTTCAGGTGTGTTTGGCAGTGGGAAGTTAACAATTTAGGCTTTGGACTCTGGTTTACAGTGTGGCATCTTTGTAAATTGGAATTGCCTATTAAAGATGGCATCAGGCAGGTCCCATCAGTTTGGAGGCCGGGCAAACACCATAGACTCTGCCGTGTTTTTTTTTTTTTAGTCCTTCTTAAACTGTTATCATGTGGTCATTTACAGTCCTGCAGTGGGAGGCTGCCACTGAAAGGGAGTGCAGTTGGTATATAGGGAGGTGACATCATGGGAATGCCAGGATGCAGATTTTTTTTCAGCAGAATATTGCATTATGACAAAGTGAGCTTATAGATGATTGACATGTACCCACAAAAGAGATTACTGCCAGGTCTGTGTCTCACCTGGAAACTTCCCTTCATGTTACCTCTAATTGTGCCCAGAAAGAAAGTAACGCTTTCCTTATCGTAAAATGTCTAAAAAATCTGCCGGGACAAAAGTACATGAGGCACGAAGCAGATGAAAAGGATCTGTTATATTTATCAGTGTTGTGTGTGTTGCATTTACAGGCTTGTAAGAACTTCAACAACTCGGGATCATGCGTGCCTCAGTGTCCCCAGACTCTGATCTACAACAAGCATGCATTTAAAATGGAGCCCAACCCCAATGCAAAGTACCAGTATGGCTCTATTTGTGTTGCCCAGTGCCCTGGTGAGTCCCCCCCCCCCAACTATACACAGACACTCATATAGAAACAGCCACTGTTCTTCCTATATGAATGCAGATTTTATGTTTGCTTTTCATAAAGCTCCAGCTGTTCAACTGCTAGAAAGATTTACTAAAGGTTCAATGTAGCCCCAGCTGCACTGCCTCGTGGTGGTTTACATAATCTTTCTGTTTCTGAACAGCAAACTTTGTGGTGGACGACAGCTCATGTGTGAGCAACTGTCCATCAGATAAAATGGAAGTGGAGAAAAACGGAGTGAAGCGATGTGAGCCCTGTGTAGGACTCTGCCCAAAAGGTATTCCCAACTATTTAAACAGCATCAAATGTACAATCTGAAATACATTGTTGCCCATAAAGTTGGAATGCGAAATTATTTCAACGTAATGTGCAACAATGTACAACTAGAGTTACAGCTTATCTCTGTTTCTACAATATGTAGCAGGTGGTGATGGATGAGACTTTGCATTTGGTTTTATGTGTTGTTTAGCTGTTCCTTTTTGCCTACGAAACCCTAACAAATGTGTCATTCTAATTCTTTTTTCTTTACATTTTCTTTTCTCTTCTTCCTTTTTCTTACAGCATGCCATGGCACTGGAAGTCAGACCAGACAAACCGTTGATGCTCATAACATAGACAGTTTTATAAACTGCACTAAGATCCAGGGCAGTCTGCACTTCCTGGTAACAGGAATAGAAGGGTAAATACAGCTCTTTCTTGTAGTAGTTGATAGTCCTTTTTATAAAGTACAGTGCAGCTTATACTATGACTAGCAGGTCATAATGTCTTTTTTTATCTATCTTTCAAAGTATGTTATTTTGCTATAGATGTTTACTTTGTCTCTGTTTCCTGAAAGTGATAAGTACGAAGGCATACCAGCTCTCGATCCAGAAAAACTCAAAATTTTCAACACTGTCCAGGAGATCACAGGTGAGTGTCAGTCGATTATTAAACTATGTGGAGGTTGTTTTTTCTTGTTAGTGTCACATCATGGTAATTGGAATCTGATAAACACAATGTCTCTATTATCAGATATCCTCAGTATCCAGTCGTGGCCTGAAAGCATGTCCGACCTGTCAGTCTTCTCCAACCTCCAAACTATTCAAGGCAGAACTCTTTACAAGTGAGCTTTTATTTCTTTTTCTCTCTTTGAAGTTACTTTGTTTTTTGTCTCCAGTCAGTCGAGGTCATGTTATGTTGTAGTTCACTCTAAACCTTCACCGATATGAATCTGATCATTTTTTTGTGTCTGTATCTCTTGACTTCCTTCTTATGTGACATTTTTACCCTGTTTAGGGGAGTGAGAACTAAAAGGTACAGTAAATGTTAAATGCTCATTTTTCTGTCTTACCGATTTTAGTTCATCTTCAAAGTGCTTCCGTACTGGGATTTTGTGGTGGTGGGCATATATCTTTAATAAGTCTGCATACTGTTTTTGCACGCTCTTTTTAGAATTCTTTTTTTTTAAGTATTTGGGTGTTAAATTGTGGAATCTGGGAGTCTTGCTGTGTTTTGTGGAATCAAGAGTTGCCTTGATAATGAGATTTTATCCCAACTTACTGTTTATGTCATGTTGACAAAATTCATACGGCTGCACTGAAATATTCAACTCTAAAACTAATTTTAGCCTATTTGATTTATTTAGATGTATTTCTCTTTTAAATTTTCAGTATGTATAGATATTCGTTTTGCAATTTGAAAAGCATATTAGATTTTTAAGGGTTTAACAAATACAAGATACAAAAAAAAGGTTCCTCAAATTGTGCAAGACACTTTAAATCAACCATGAAAAGTCCTGGACCCAAGAATAATTATTTAAGCTGGTGTCTTGTCTTTAGAGGTTCAAATGAGCAACTCAGGAAACTTAACTTTTTTTCACTTTGAATTTTTAACCTTTGAAAAAATGCTCGATAGCATGATTTTGAAATTGCAAAACTTAAATTTGCATGTGTGGAAAAAGAAAATCAAAGTGAGACGTGATTTTTCTATGGTTTTCAAATGAAAATATTCAGGGGTCGATAACATTTAATCCGTGTTGATACACTTTTCAAACAAAGTTACTTCTGTCAGGCCTTTCTATCCTGCACTGACTTGCTTCTCTGTTGCTTCAGAGGCTACGCTCTCCTGGTGATGAGGATCAAATCCCTGACCTCCCTTGGCTTACGCTCACTAAGAAGAATCAATGATGGTGGAGTCTACATCACAGGGAACGAGAATCTCTGCTACTACCAGACTGTGAACTGGACCCGCATCCTAAACTCCCGTCAGCAGAAGCAGAAGCACATCAACATCAAAGACAACCGACTGCCAGCTGATTGTTGTGAGTAATAGTTTTTAACTTTTTTCTTAACATCATTAAGGACGATGGTACATCATCAAATTCATTTCTCTCTCCTCTGCTGTGCGTGTAGCTAACGAAGGCCACATATGCGACTCTCTGTGCTCGTCTGATGGCTGCTGGGGTCCCGGGCCAGATCAGTGTGTTTCTTGTATGAAGTACAGCCGGGGAGGGACATGTGTGCCGAACTGCTTGTTCTTAACTGGGTCAGTCTTCCTGGAAAAGCACAAGATCCTTGATGAGAAAATAATTAGCCAATGTTATTAAATGTGAGTGATGTTGATAGTGTCAGACTGACTTTTTACTCTGAATGCAGGGAGAAGAGGGAGTTTGCTACTCAATCAGGGGAGTGTTTGCCCTGTCACCCTGAGTGTAAGGTCCAAGAGGGGAAGGAGACCTGCAGGGGCCCGGTATGAGTTTCTCTGATGACTAATTGTCTCGTAACAAGGTTCAGCCCATTAAAATCTATTGGCCAGATGAACACATATGTCTTAAAGGTTTAATTCCTAACAGTTGAAGTAACTTTTGGTTTAAGCCAACTGCTGCCCCCTAGTGACATCTGCATGTCCGTCTACTAGAGCAGTTTATTTCGCTTAAGTGCTTTGATCTGACAGCTTATCTTTATTTTTATTGTTTTTCGGTCAAGGGAGCAGATCAGTGTGTGGCATGTGCTAGCCTGCAGGATGGTCCACATTGTGTCTCCTCATGTCCTGAGGGCGTGATGGGTGGAGAGGGAGTCATCTTTAAATACCCCAACAAGCAAGGCCGCTGTGAACCATGCCACATCAACTGCACCCAAGGGTGAGTAATGAGCAGAAACCGAGGATGGTACACACACACACTATTCTCTCTAAAGCTGGGATCTGTATTCAGGTGTACTGGACCAGGAATCAGGGACTGTGTGGGACTGTCCTCCCGATACATTTCTGGGTAAACACTTCTCTCATTCAGACATATTTTACTTTGAGATTTTGATTCTTTTTCGAGATCTGAATGTGTGATGCTGCTTTTCATTTCTATCATTAGACAAGCGACCACAGGCATCGTATTGGGAGTGATTGCCTTCGTCTTTGTTTCATTCTCTATTTTCGTCTTGACTGTTCTGTACCGACGAGGTCTCGCAATCCGGCGCAAGCGAGCTATGAGGAGATACATGGAGAGTGGAGAAGTCAGTCAGCAATTCTGCTTTATGTTTCATAGTGCTGCTAGGCTGATGCTGGGTCAGTGTTAAGCTATATTCTCATTATCAACATTATTATGTGTGCCAACAGAATTTTGAGCCTTTGGAAGAGAAAGAAAAAGTCCATGCCCGAATCTTGAAACCCACAGATCTGCGTAAGATCAAGCTGCTTGGTAATGGAGTCTTTGGATCCGTCCATAAGGTACTTATTATTTTGTCAGTTTCCTGTACAATGCTCATCTTGCACATTTGATTTTCATTTAGCAAATTCTGAACCTGTCTCTTTGCTTTCTGTACTTCACAGGGCATTTGGATTCCTGAAGGAGACACGGTGAAGCTGCCTGTTGCCATAAAGACAATTCATGATCGCAGTGGGCGACAGACCTTCTGTCAGCTGACAGACGTAAGAAAATAAGACTTTGAAATAAAAAGAGGTGGGGGTGAAATAAACATAGATCAACCACAACACTGCAACAACCTGCCAAGTATTGTGTTGGTCACCTCCAACAGAGCTATAATCCATTAGGGCACACAGAAACTGTAGGGGAGGCATCTCAGGGGATTTATTTTGTTCTGGGACATCCCTTTGATGCTTGATTAGACTTAAATGCCATGAATTTGAAGTCCAGGTACATGTTTTAGGCTCTTTCTGGTGGTCCTCAAGTCTTAATGTAAAAGAAGAAGCACTACATGAATATCAGCAGAGCATTGCATCATACAGAAACAATTCTCCTGTCACTGATTTGAATGTTTTGGCTCTTTGTTTTGTGAAATGATCCTTTAAATCAAGAACTTAATTAAATGTTGACATTGAATGAAATCCAATCCAACCTAAATGGTCATTGCAGCACATGATCGCAATGGGAAGCCTGAACCACATTAACCTCGTCAGGACACTTGGCATCTGTCCTGGAGAGAACCTGCAACTTGTCACCCAGCTCACCAATCAGGGCTCCATGCTAGAGCACGTCAAAAATAACAAGAACAAGCTCAGTCCACAGAGGCTGCTCAACTGGTGTGTTCAAATCGCAAAGGTAAAGAAGCAAGAGATTTTGTATTTTTTTTCGGAGGATGTACATTTCTTCTATTTACACACATGTTGGGTCTATTCCACTGAGAACATTCTTGTCCTCTTGCCACCAGGGTATGAATTATCTGGAGGAGAACAGGATAGTCCACAGAAACTTGGCTGCCAGAAATGTACTTCTAAACAATAATTTCACAGCCCAGATTTCAGACTATGGCATTGCAGACTTGCTCTATCCTGATGAAAAAAAATACTTTTACAATGAGGTCAAGGTAAGTTGTTTTTGCAAAAACTAATATTTTCTGTAAGATTATGACATTTCTCTCACAGACTTCAATCTTATTTATTTGTTTATCTATTATTAGACACCGATCAAGTGGACGGCCTTGGAGAGCATCTTGTTTCGCAGATACACTCATCAGAGCGATGTCTGGAGTTATGGTGAGTATCAAGTAAAAGTGCCAGACTAATAAATACTTATTGAGTTTGAAAAGTGATATATAGATATGTACATCAGTTTTCATGGCACATCAACCTCCTCTGTTTCATTTTAGGTGTGACAATATGGGAGATGATGTCTTATGGGACAGAACCATATGCAACAATGCGTCCGCAGGCAGTTCCTGATCTGCTGGAAAAGGGCGAGCGTCTGTCTCAGCCTCAAATATGCACTATTGATGTGTACATGGTCATGGTCAAGTGTAAGTAACTATGTTTTGATGTCCTGACTCTCAGTTTTGAATGGAGTTTCAGCACCTCAAAAAAAAAAAAGCCAAATTACAGATATGTTTCTTCTTAATTATCCAGGTTGGATGATTGATGAGAATGTCCGTCCAACGTTTAAGGAACTGGCCAGTGAATTTACCAAAATGGCCAGAGACCCTCCTCGCTACCTGGTGATCAAAGTAAGACTTTCCCTGCTCGATCAGTACCATATTTTGAATTATTCTGACTGTGAATGAAAATTTGCATGCATTATGGTAATCTTTGATTTACCTCGGTCTGTCAGGAGGATTGCAGCCAACAGGAGTCACCTCCAGATGAAGCTACACAAAAGAGTGTAGACCTGGATGACCTGGATGATCCAGATATAGAGCTTGAGGATCTGGGAGCAGAGGGAGTGGTGGATGGCATTACTCCAACACCCCGCTCCCTGTCCAGGAGTGTCAGTCGTCTCTCCAGGATGGACAGAGTAGGGCACACAATTCTAAGTCAATTTAATGGCCAGTTTATGTTCTGAAAGATGCTTTTCTGGTCCTTATAATCTAAATCTCATTTCTTCTTTTTGCGGTAAAGGTGATTCTTAATCCATCAAGTGGGACCGGATACTTGCCTATGACTCCAGGTGTTGACAATACAGTACAGGTGGGTAAAACAAGATTTTGTGCTGTCAGAATACATTGTATGTTAGTGTCAGATTACTAATTTAACAATTTTTTCATGGTTTTATAAAGGTTATGTGGCAGTCTCGCTCTCGACTAAACTCTGCACGCACTATGTCTGAGAGCTCAGAGGGCTGTGGGACAGCAGTGGAGCATGAGATGAGTGAAGACTTCTCACTGGCAGGAAGCTTGAAAAGAAGACGCCACAGAGAGGACAGTGCTTATGTGTCACAGAGAGACAGCATGTCTGGCGGACCACCAGAGACTCCCTCCCCAGAGATGGAAGAAGAAGACCTGAATGGATATGTGCTTCCCGGAAGCACCCCAGAAAGAGGTGATACCATGATTTTATATCTTTTCAGATATCATATAATGTGTTAAATGTGAAATAACATTAAGATGTAGAGATGCAAGCAAATTTGCTGCTTTTTCTTTTCTCTTTTGTAAATGTTTTCATGATAAAAAGGATGTAACTACATTTAGAGATATCATTACTTATGTTGGATTTTATTAAAAATATAGAAACAGTACAAATATCATATGGATATCCAAATGCATTTATTAAATTACCACCTCACAATGAAAACAGAAGCCAATTCCTACACCAAATATATAAAAAAAACTGGATTCATGGCTACAGCATAGCTACAAAATATGTAAATAAAATAAAAAAATTTAATCCATCATTGTTTTGTTTCAGATCCTCTGCTGTTCTCATCTCGAGCCATTCCTGGTAGAATAGGCAAGTCTCATTCAGGCCTCTTTGATGACCCAGATGATGAAGAATATGAGTACATGAACAAGCAGATGTGTGTGACGCCTGTTTCCCTGAGGCACAGTGGCCAGCGGTCAAAGCCGAACAAAAAACGAACCTCCTCTGTGTCGTCACAAGCAACAGCGTGTTCCTATGAAAGCACACAGTCCATGGACGTCAGAAGAGGGCACACAAGGAGCAAAGACTACTCTGAGTCAGAGCAGCAGGGATCCGGCAAAGTCGAATATGAATACATGGACATCAGAGGTAGCGAAAAAGAGGAAATCCCTCCCGCACATGACCCTCCTCCACCCCCAGTTTCAATGAGGATGAGAGGAAAGGTGGAAGAGGAAGGGGAGGACGAATACGTGGAGGATGGTAACTATCATTACACAAACAGACAGCCGAAGCTGCGACAAGCTCTTCAAGACAACAGGGAGCTGAAGATCCAGGGGGGAGACGATGGTGAGGCGTATGAATATGAGGACATGGACTACTTTGTTGCCCCACCACCTACAGATGGAGTAGTATACCAGAATATGGAAAGAGAAGAAGAGGGAGCAGTGGGTGGCACACAGACTCATCCATCTGGGTTCAACCCCCAGGTGAAAGTGCGAGCAGGAGTCGGGGTGGGAGAACCTACTGCTGGTGACAGATCTTTTGATAATCCAGGCTACTGGCACAGCAGGATGTTCCTGAAACCCAATGCAGTATCCACTTGAAGAACATTTTTAAATCTCATCTCTGGGACACAGCAATGAAGGAACTGAAAAGGAAACACAATGAGAAGACACATAATGTAGCCTATGACACAATTTTTATAAAACAAAAGAAAATCTGTGTGATAGTAATTGTACCTCTGTTGTTTATAATAGAAGCTCATTCTGGACAATTTAATGACCAAAAAATAAAAATGAACCTTAAACCTCGAAATAATGGATGGGAAAAAACTAAACTAAAGAGCAGTAGTAACTTTTCTGCTGGTGTTTAAAGAGAAGCAGGCAAACATGGTTTGGTCTTTATCACTACTTTTGTCATGTGTAAAAATATACCTTTACATACCGTTATGCAGCTCTCACACACACACATATATACATATATATATATATATATATATATATATATATATAAATGTTTTGTTTTTTTGCCAGATGTTCAAAGTCGTTCTTGCCTCCTTCTATAGAATGTCAAGAATAAAAAGTGTGCACAATTTTTAATGGACTTCGGTCAATACATGATAAAATGTGATTTCTTATTTGTTTTGACTATATCATTTTGAGCAGCTAATTTTTATTAGAAAGTTTGTCATTATGATAACATACACGATCTTGTTTTTCATATTATGTTGGTATAAATGGGCTTCCATGGATTTTTAAAAGTTGGCAAAAAGATTTGTATTTAGGCCTTTGATGTTAGGGATTTCAGGAATTAATAGCACTGAGTGTTGAATGTGAAACACTAACAGAAAAGAACAGATAACAAGCTATATTTTTCTGTTTACATTTTGAATTAATGAAATATTTTAAAGAACAAATAACATTTTTGGGAGCTTTATGTCTTGAGACCTCTTATAATGATGATATGAAACACATTTTCATACTCAATTAAAATATTTTCAACAGCTGTTTAATGCAACTTTTTATATCCATTGACTTTGACATTAAGTTCATGCAACTCATGAACTTAACATAATGCTGCACAGTTAGCACCAATTGTGAACAATGCTTATTTACTGCATACATAATTGGTGCTAAACAAAGACTCCAAGCATTGGCCAGGTGACTGAGGGAGTATACAAGAGAAATAGAAACCAGAAAAGCAACTGGCTCTTCTCCACTGAACCAGTTAAAGTGTACTCCCAGTAGCAGGGTAATACCACACAAGATAACATGCCAAAGGCTGGAGACTGAGCAATACTGGAAAGACATTTGGGAGAAGGAAACTGTGAGGCATGGTGGTTAAGAGCGCACCCCAGCACCCTCCCCGAACAAGGTCCAGCAACAATCACAGTGGCAAACATTCAACAAAGAATCTCAGGTATGAAGAACTGGACAGCACCTGGCTGGGACATGATCCAGGCTGGATGGTTAAAGAAGCTAACTTCTCTTCATGAGCACCTAGTAGCACAAATGAACCAACTGCTGAGGGATGAATGGCTGACCATGGGATGAACAGTCGGGATCCTGAAAGACCTCCAGAATGGAACAATCCCATCCAACTATCGACCGATAACCTGTCTCTCCACAACATGGTCCAGCGATAAATGGGTACATGGATCAATACATGACAAAGATACAGAAAGGCATTGGCGAAAATACCAGAGGAGCCAAACACCAGCAGCTGGTTGACAGAACAGTAGCCTGAGACTTCAAAACCAGACAGACACCCCTGTGTACAGCCTGGTTTGATTACTAGAAAGATCCACCATCGGTCACCTTCTCTACATGGATGACATCAAGTTGTAGCCTGTGCTTTGAGCGAGTAAGACACTCACCCACTGATCCCACACCACCAGGATCTGCAGCAGAGACATCAGAATATCATTCAGACTGGAGAAAAGCAGCTAAATGATTACAAAGAGAAGGAAGCTAGTCCATCAGCAAATAGCAACCATGATGAGGCCACAAGGACAGCTGCAACATTCAAATATCTGCAACGAGTAAGGCAAGTCTTGGCTTGGCAATTAACAGCTACACCCTGCCAGTGATCAGATCCCCTGCTGGGATAATAAGCTGGCCGAAGGAGAAAGTTCAGACCACAGTTGTTAAAACCCGAAAGATGCTCATTATACATGGAGGGTTCAACCCCAAATCCAGTATCCAAAGGCTATACGCTGATATTTTTCCAAATACAACATTATTAGAGGATAAAAGGTCATTCATTCTGTTTTCAACACCATATAATTATTAAAGAAACATAAAAAGAAGATAAATTGAGACATATTCTTTCAAATGCTGCATGTATAGAACGATTAATCGCTTCTTCTCCTTTGGAACCAGCTTCCAATCAGTGTCTGGGATGCAGACTCCGTTGCTATTTTTCAAGACCGGACGTAAAACTTTCATTTTTAAAAATGCCTACAGTCAGGCTCAGCTTGGGTCTGAGCTTAGCTGACGTCTCTGCAGCATTTTCGTGATCAGTAAGCCTCATTCTAGATTTCATTATACGTAGTTTTATTATTTTACTTTTAATCTTTTTGAAGTGATTTTAATCTCCTATATTGTTTTACTCCACTTACTAACACGTTTTATTGTCATCCTTAACTTTCTGCAGTTGATTGTTTTGACTATTGCAAATTAATTGTATTTTTAAATCAGCGTTTTTTGTGAAGCACTCCAAGTTGCAGTTGTGCTCGAAAGGTGATATATAAAGACTTACTTTACTTAATTTACTGACTGAACCTTCTCCATTTCTGAAGTCCCTTTATACATGTATAAGAGTCCAGAAATGCTCAATAGATAGAGAGGTGGTCTGTGTGAATGTAAATTTCTGCAACACCCGTTGGACTTTCTGCAGAGATCTTCCCACCTGTAAACTGTACAGACCATCAGCGGGTGAGACGACATATTAACATGTCAGCAAATATTCTGACGTGTTTGTGGTTGCTGTGAGAATGAGTATATGTGCTATTGAGAGTTTTGTCCTTTCTGCCCACCTGTATGTTGCTTTCTGCTCAGTCCCTGTTGATGTGGATACTTTACAGATACATGGCATAGGCTACTTTTATCAACCCATTCAGGAGCCTCATCTGCTACTCTTAACATGTTAGCCCAACTACACAGCATCATTTCTGCATCTCTTGCTGTCTCCTGCAAGTTCTAGACACCTGATCTCCTACACCTCCTCCCTTCATTTCAAACCCAAAACAGTGCATCTCCACCAGAAAGCTTGCTCCTATTTTGTGTGAAAAGCAGCTGAGGAAAAAGTCTGGACCAAATAGTCTCAAACCTTCTTCCTACTGTTGTGCGCTACAAGATGTATGTAAGGCCAGAACTGCCACAACACATAAATACTGACACTAAAATACTGCCCTGATTTGTCAGTCTCCATCTTGGTACCCCATCATCCATTCTCCTCAACTCATCAGCTTTCTCACAGCTGCAAACTGAACCTGTGTGTGCTGGAGGTCTCTGCTCAGTGAAGCACCGAGAACATGTCATCTGCAATAATATAAGATGCAGTTGACTGGGCTGGAAACCGTACACTCCTTGGTTGCAGCTAGAAATGTGGTGGTGGAAAAACGCTGTAATTTAACCCTATAATTCAGCAAAGGTTATTTTTATCTAAAGTACAATTTCTTCCATTTCTAACTGCAACTTTGCCGTCGAAGTTGGCCTAAATGCATTAAAACACTTAAGCTACTTAAAAATCGACCAAGAATCCACATGCAAACAGCGTGTTTTGGAGAGCCACAGCCTTGCATTTTGGCGGCTGGAGTTTACGCGCCGTCACTGCGTCACTGGGAAGTGGGAGGGCTTGGAGGTTAGCAGGAGGCCCGTGGAGCAGCTACAGTCAGAGCGGAGCTGAGTTTTGGAGCACTGTCGCTGTGCCGGGCCCACGAGCGACTGAAACTTTACTGCCAAGATGTCGGACGAGGAGCAAGAGCAGACCATAGCCGAAGATCTTGTGGTCACCAAATATAAGATGGGGGGTGACATCGCTAACCGTAAGTTGATTGAAATGAATAGCTGTTTGTGCCTGGATAGGACGCCCTTTTCGGCCCGTCGTGCAGCCAGCTAACGTAACAGAGTAACAGCAGCAGCAGCCATGTGGTTAACAGTCGAAGCACACACATGCTATCCCAACTGGCTAGCTAACAGGTGCAGCTTCTTCGTCTTTAGTTGGCTAACTTGGCCAGTGCTAGCTTCTCTGCTACCGCTACTCATAGTTGGCGTTGGGCTTTGCTGGTGGGAGAGCTCTGACTTAACTAATGTGGGATGCTAACTTGCTAGCTAGCTGAGCTTGTCGCTTGGTTGTCAGCTTACAACTGTGGAGCAAAAGCTAACAGGCTAAAAGACAAGAAAGCAGCCAGAGATATGAAGCAAGGCTAATCACTTTGTTTCTCATTAACTTTGTCCTGGGTGGTATTTTATGGAGGGGTGGGTGGAGATGGTGCTGCAGACTACGTTGGCTACCCTTTCTCATGGAACACTCCATCGGCTCCACCTGG
>JAOXYM010000003.1:25997613-26017147 GCA_028567055.1 Leptatherina wallacei | reverse complement strand
GGGAGTTTTAATCTGTTTATCATTGAGCAAAACTATTTTACCCCTTAACATGTGAAATTTCAAACATCAGGACAATATGTCAAAAATGACTTTATTGACATCAATTTTTATCATCAATTTTTATCACACAAAGTCACTGAACATATAGTTTGTCACCACAACAAAGCATTTGATGAATAAATTACCTTATTTTGTTGTTTTACACATAGCAGACAACCTAAAAATCTTTCATTTTACAGTCATTGCTAAAAATACGTACCGTAATACACGATAAATACGCGCAAATAGATTTCACCCGAGAGGAAAGTGCGGCTGGCTTTACCGTGTGTTCGCAAACGACGGCTCACTTGACCGCAGTCCAGTCTGTGTCCCGTCACCTGCACTGACCCAGCTCATATCTCCCCCAGAAGTTCATCAGTGGCTAGCAGGTTATTAAAAATGAAGATAGCCAACACTACGCAGCTCTAGAATATAGAATAGATAACTTGTTGATGTTAATACAACCCACAAAGAATAATGGATCAATTTTAAGCCGTGATACGACTCAGAAATGACTACAGTGACAGTAGAATATAGGCTAGCTTGGCTGTGCACATTCCCGTGATGAACACGACGTTCTCGGCGTAAGCAGGAGAAATCCTCCAGCTGCTTCTCGCTGGACTGCGAGGGTTTCTATTCACCTCTCTGGGAGAGTCTTTAAAAACTGATATATTTGTCAGATTTTCTGCTGGTTGACGTGTTTTCCAACGCGCGCTCTGTATCCGCTGACGGAAGCGTGCCGACGTGTGTGCGTGCGAGCACGTGTGTATGCGTGTGGCATCAGGATGGAGCTCACAGAGCAGCTATGACATGCTGTCATGTATATCAGAAAATTATATCAGACTGTTTAGTTTTTGATAAAAGAACTCGGTATAAAACTTTTCTTGAGGAAATGGAAACTGAAATGAAACAAGAAACTTTCATGTATTTAAAACAAAAAACTGACAAACTGCATCCCTGCATGTTTCTGGCTGCCTAAGCAGCCATAAACGTGGCATATTACCAAAGAGGAGCTGCCTTTCACAAAAGTAACTTGAAAGATTGAAAATAAAACCAGAGTGAAATTAGCCAGAAGCTGCACAACCTCATGATCCATTTCAAAGTTTAACATGTTTAGTTTCATTCAGTTCAGTGAAGCTAGAACTTTTAGTTTATTTTTTTCAATGTTTTTTTTTCTAGGCCTATTTCACATTCATGCTTCCATTAAAGACAGTTTTCTTAACCTCATTATTGTTCAGAATAACTTAAATAACCACGAATGTCTATGTGAAATGATCAAAAGACGATCAATAAAATGAGCTGCTGAGAGCGATGTTGTAAAAATTGGGGTGCACACCTAAATTTTTTGCTGGTGCACCCAAATTAAAAAGTTAGGCACACCAGTGCAACCAATGCAAAAAGTTATTCTAGAGCCCTGGGTAGGGTTACTTGTTGGTGATTGTTGGACTGATGGCAAGAAAAACAATGAACTCAATTAATCTTTACCTAACCTGAACAACTGATTTTGGAACAACTTGATTCCATCATCATCAAAACACCAAATAAGGGATTATTTTAATGAAAAATGGTTGAACAATGCTTCAGCACAGAGTTTCAAACACTTATAGAATCAGTGGCCGGCGTCATGTGGTGGCTCAACACTTCAGACATGCATTGCTTTTCATTAATCAGACCACTGACTTGTTAGTGTTGTGTTTGAATTAGCACCCCGGTGCTTTCCTGTAACAATATGCACATATCAACACGACACATGCCTGAACTGCTGCACATTAACGACACACAAAAAGCGTTTTGAAGTCCTCATTCAGATGCCTTGTGGATCTGGGTGACAGCTCTCCTTATGCATAAGTCTTAGTAAAGGTCAGTATGATTTTCTCATCGGGACTCATGATTTTTTTTTTTCCACAACACATATATTAAGCAGAGAGCAGTGCTCACAGTTTTCTTTTCAGTTGCTGCATTAACAGTAAGCTTAAGGTGGGTATTTTACTGTGCTTCTTAAATGTGTCTACACATTATATCCTTTTCTTCTCTGTCTGATTCAGGATAATTGCCCCTCTTAACACTCAGTGCTCACTGTGAAGCACCCCCAACTCGTGTCATTACTTGAGTGGCTCTTGTGAAAGCATAAAAAAATGGGAGGATAATTACAGTGTGTTCAATTATCTTTAGCAGTAAAGAGTTCTCAATGTGTTTGTCTTATGTCCTTTTAACACTTTATCTCCCCTCCTCAGTGTACATCACTGTGCTGTAAACAATGTCAGGACACGGAAATCACCACAAAAAAAGATATCTTCAGGTGAGGATATGTATTTGTTTGCTATGTTTGAATAATTTCTTCTATTGTTCATTCTGCCTTCCTTAGCATTTCTATATGGTGTTGTACGGATGCTTTGTTTGAAGAGATTCATGACTGATGTTGCTTATTTTTCACCATAGCTGCATGCAGTCATGTCAACTCCTCCAAATGCCTTCTTTCATTAATGATGATGTTAAAACTATAACGTAGATAAATGGATTTACAGCATTTTAGCTCAGCGTTTTGGGTGCGATGAAGTTGTTCTCACTTATAACCATGACATAAATCCTTCTTTTCCAGTTGGTGTGTTTTAAAAAAAACAAAACACAAATATTAAAGTTATCAAACAAAAAAAGGTCTATACATCCATTTTTTCCCCTTAAATCTGCTTAATTCAGTTCAGAATTGTTTGGGGGTGGAGTTTATTCCAGCTGCTACCAGGTGAGAGGTTAGGCTGCATCCCGGGCAGGTTGCCAGTCCTTCACAGTGTTTGGCTGAAACAAAGATGAGCCAACATTCACTCACTTCTAGGGTGAATCTTCAATCACCAATTAACCTAAAATGTATGTTTTTGGACTATGAGCGGAAGCTGGGCCACCTGGAGAGAACCATGTATGTACATAGAAAGGCCCCTGCCTCTTGCTGTGAGGTGATGGTGCTAACAACCACACAGCTGTGAAAGGGAGAAATCTTTTCGTTATTCTATAAACGCATTTCACCTACAGTACAATTGGGTATAAGTACATATTACAGCAGAATGTATAGCGGGAGTATATATTATAATTATACTGTATATATTAGTGAGCATGTGTATAAGTGGCCCTGGTCTGCACCCCGCTCACTCACAGCCAGAAAACCTGCTCACTCAACGTTATATAATGTCATTTTCTAACTGTCTGTGATGTGTTACTGTTGATGTCTTTGTTCAGAAGTGACACCAAACCCTGAGGATCAATGAAACTGTCCAGGCTCCAGCTGGAAGTTTATGAGAAAATTGTGGTTCTGTCATCCAGATTATCTCAGCAAAAGAGTAATAATGTGTGTAAGATGATTTCTGAGAGAGATACTCCGAGGTTATTAATGTCTAAACACACTTTCTCAGACTAATAATGGCCTGTTTGTGGTTAATGTGTTTTTCTTAGGCCTCTATTGTATAATGTATAATGTGAAAACACAAGTACAAATACAACTTGAGTAGCATATTGAATGTACTTTGTAGTTGTATGTAGTTGCATAAGTATTGTGGGTGCATGAGAGTTGAGAACAAATGTTGTAGTTTGAACTAAAAGATTCAACCATTTTTTGGCAGCAATGACTGTTGCAAACCTTTGTTTATCAATCATAGCCACAATTTAAAGTTTACATTTTATGCAAATTAGAGAACCTCAGACATTCAGAAAGTCTTGACAGAATTTTAGCTGAAAATGAAACAATGAAATTAAAACAAAGTAATGAAAGTGTTTGATTTAAAACCAAATCAATTCTCAGAAGATACTGAAATGCTCTGTAGAATTTAAGGTTTGATGCCTTCGTTCATTCTTTCCTTTCAACGGATCATTCTGATGGTTTGTTTGACATTGGGGACAGAATCACTGCCAATGACTTGTTTTTTTCTCTGCAGTTTGTCTCTGTACGGCCCCATGGCAGCATACGTCAACCCTCACGGTTACGTCCATGAAACGCTGACCGTCTACAAAGCCAACAATCTCAACTTGGTCGGCAGGCCATCCACACTGCACAGCTGGTTTCCAGGGTAATTCTGCTACTCTCATGGCATTTACCTAATACTTTTCCATCTAAGAAGTGGCTAGTACACAGCACTGATTGGGACATCCTGCTGTGTTTTTCACTACAATTATAAAAGTGTATTTTAAATGGGAGACATTCAGTCGTACTCAACACCAGAAATAAATCAATAACTGTCCAAACCAAAATGAGATTAAGTCAAAGCTCTCAAATTCAGACGAGCACACCCACATAATGGTGTTGGCTGTTGAATCACTCATGCTTTTATATGCTCAGCTAGACTTAAATGGGTAGAGGCACAGCACATAAACTCCACTGTTCCTTTTTTTTTTGTACTTTTTGTAAAAACTGGACAGAAAAGCAGGATATTAAGATGTCAACTTGCAGTTGCAAAAAGCATTTCTAAAAAGAAGTGGAGGGAAATATCTGGTGTCAAATCAAAGTCCTTTATTTGATAAATTAGTTAGATTTTCCATTACATTAAAAGACCATACCAGGATGAAGCGGATTATACTTACTAGTGTCAATTTGTCTTCAAGAGAAGATTGATGTGACATTGTAGCACTGACCTGTACCAAGTGAGATATTTGGTTAATGATTACAGGATTATACTGAAGTGCATTCACCTACATTAATGAACATTCAAGTTCACGTACATTTGACTGTCTCCTATGAGGATTTAGATGTTTATTTCAGCAGAAGTTCAACTTAACTGAAGATGTTTGGGCTTTTTTTTTCTTTTTCACATAAAATTTCCTTAAAATCCATTAAAATAGCCAATTGTAATGCAAAAAAAATGGAGAAAAAGGGGGAAACACTACTTTTGGAAGACATTATGACTTTGTTCTTGCTGGTTTAATCAGACTGGAATATACTGAATTTACTCAGCTACAGATCAAAACAACCACACTGAGTCTCTTCGGATGGACCAGTTATAAATAAGAGATTTTCTTTGGTGGAAACGTGAGCTGATCTCAATCTGACCCATCTTGAAGTTGAATTCACAAATGACGACAGCAGGATTGTGTGCTTTGCATATTGATGTACTGATGAGCAAAATCAGAAGCCGGTGAACTTCCACACCCTTAATACAGTTTGTGACATTAGAGTCCATTTTAACTGAGCCGTAGCACATCTGTTCTATGTATTCAGACAGTGTGCTGACCTAATCAAGCGGGCTATAAAGTTTTCAGTGCTGCATATTAATTCTCCAGGAATTGACTCTGATACACAGTACATTGAGGTGTTTTCCTCTTACATTCATCCTACTAACACATTAAGACAGGCATAAAGAAATAACATCTCCGAACTGGAAAATGGATTCTTAATTGTTATTTGTGTGAATAAACAGTGCATCGTTATTATCTTAGAGAAACTGTAGGTGCTTTGAACATCATGTAAAATGAAAGTGCACAAAAAAGAAATCTGTGTCTCCTGCATTTACGTTCCTCCCTGATTGATATGCAATTATGTTATTAAGGACACAAACTAACAAAGAGTCCCAGATATTGAAACTACATTGACTTCACATATGATGTGGGAACATTACGTACACTGATAATGAACTTTGTTTTAGAGTCGGAAACGTCCGATGAAAACCACTCCCTTTCCATTCATTTATTGTAAGTAAAGGAGAAGAAAAACAGAAATGTTCAATCCTCTTGGAAATGGTGCTCATTGTTAAAGAAGATGCACTTAAAGCTCAGTAACTTAGAAAAGGTCCATGAAATTAAATTCAGCTTATGTATGTATGATTTTGTTAGTGGGATATTTCCTTTTTTACCATCTGACAGACATCAGAGCTCTCAGTTTGGAGAATTAGGGAGAAATGTTGATGTTAAGCAAACAGCTGCTCACAATACAGCCACAGACGAGCACATTTTCACCAACTAAAACAACTCATGCCTCAAAAAAAAACTTAAAACGTGCTGATTTTTTATGCTTTTCATTCATGAATTCTCTTTTGTTTAGTTTTGTAATTAGGGAAAAAAATAGATTTTAGATGGCATGAATTCATTCTTCTGTGGGCTTCTGTAAGGAGGTGTTAGCTTAGCTCCTTGTCAGAATTCAAGCCTAATTCTCCAGTCTGAGAGGATTCTGACCTCTATCTGCTAGAGGTGAGATACTGATTGCTCTTAAGTATTTGACCTAACTGGGGAAAAAAGAAAGTAAAATCCCCATAAAACTTTGACATATGCCCCTTTCACACTAGCACCTACTCAGCCCGGCCCAGCACCACACCGCCCGGTTTGTTTGTGTTCCCATTACCATTTTCCCGGGGCGAGTCGATACACTTTTAGCACCTACTCCATCGAGGTTCTATAGGGGTCGAGTCGGGCCAAAAATGGTGACGTGTGCAGATGGCAGGCCGCTATTGGCCAGAATCTGACTTGTGAGATGACTCATTAGTGCGACTCCAGACCGCGCCAAAAACGAAACCCAAAGCCGAGAGCAGAGAAAACATCAGCAGCAGGAGAAGCAGAGCAAGAAGAGATAGAATCTCATAAACCATCACCGTGGTCAAATATAGAAGTGAGGACGTTCCTTAGCTTGCTAGCGGTGTGCGCGTGTATCGCGAACAAATGACTACATGAAACCGCGCTATGAGAACCCCGCCCACACTGAGGACGGCCGCGACTGTAATGCGAACAGACGAAACCGGGGTGGTGTGGAGTCGGCTGAATGAAGGCTGAGTAGGTGCTAGTGTGAAAGGGGCATTAGTGTTCAGAGCTTTCTGTGCCACTGAAATATGAAATGTTACCATGCAAAGATGTGTAAAACTTTGTGGAACCTAGAAAGAAAAAGGAAATGGGATGTCTTTGAGTCTGACAACAATTCTTTAAAGATGTCCAATTATTTTTTTAATACTCTATAAAGTAAACCATTTACAAGTGGTGTAGATTTCTGCCATTAGGACTGGCCACCACGGCAAGTTCAGCCCAAGAGCAGAACATACAATGTAAAAATTTGTAGAGTTAATGTAGGTGCCAGTTTCATCTCAGAGAAGCAATGATTTAAAACTATGATTATATCCTTAAACGATTTGTTTTTATCATTCACGCTATGACTCACGCTGTGACGAATTGACTTGCAGTGGCAGCTATGAACCCAATTAGGACCCTAGATCTCTGATTGCCCTATCTATTGCCTGAATGGGGAATTTTGTATAAAGAAGATTCCAAGAATGTAGAAATTTAATCACAGAATTTGCAGGTTAGTTGTGCAGCAGTTTTTAGTGTTTACATCTACATTCCAGAAGAGGTCTGACCCGCATACGAGCTTTCCCGGGAAAAAGGCTTTGCTGCCTAAATATAACATTGAAGCAGAACTGCAGGTAAAAATGCAAATGTAAAATGTAAAGATCAGATAATTGGAATAATGTGTTCTGGCCAGATAAATCATATCCAATTATAGTTGTCTGGAAGCAGTATCAGCAGGTGTGTGTGGGCATAAGCCATAAATATATTTTCAGGAAAAGAACTTCATACTAGCTGGAAAGCATGAAGGTTGCGGATGTTTTTCTGCCTTGGGGACCGAGTCACAGTCACTTATTCATATGTATGAATTCAAAGAGTGCTTGAAGATAATGTGATGCGACCTGTCTGAAAGATGAATCTGAAATGGAAACAGCTCTTGAACTTGAAGAATGACTTTTTACTGCTTAAAAGACCCAAATTAGCTTCCAAACCCACAATTGTATTGACTGATTTTACAAAGGGATTTTAAAATCAATTTATATTTTTTTCACTAAATGCTTGAAAAAACTTATGTCTTATAGTGTTCTTTAAATATGCCACATTTGTTTATTTATTTTGTACGCCTTAAATATGTTGTCAGTTTAAAAAAATTATAAATTTTAGATCTTAAAGAAAATGTGATCCTTTCCTTTTTTTTTAGGTATGCCTGGACAATTGCTCAGTGCCGGACCTGCGGTTCTCACATGGGTTGGAAGTTCACAGCCACCAGGAAGGACTTGTCTCCGCCTCGTTTTTGGGGTCTGACCCGTTCAGCCATGCTTCCTCGTATCCCACAGGGGGAAGCAGAGGAGGGCAGAGAGGGTTCTCGTCTCTTCTGCCTGTGATGTCAGATCATCCACTTGCCTCGTTAAAAAACAGAAGCCCTGCAAACATCCCCAAAACTGGATCTCCAGTCAGTGTCTGGCTGCAAGTACTTATAGTCAATGCATCACCCTGCCTGTCATCTCTGGCGGCAGATCCATCACATCTTGGAAAGGTCATTGAGCCTTAAATGGCACTCCTGAGAGCAGATATGAGGGACAGATGGATGTAATGATTGCTCTGGAAAGAGTCGTTGAAGAGAGGCAAGAGAGCAAATGAGAAAAAACGAGTGACAAGACTGTGAACGTGTTTATCATCCCAGCATGCAGCTCCCTGTCCCACTGTTTTCTTGGTATACCAAGCTATAGCTGCAGGTTCACACACTTATGCTGAATGCATAAAGCTTTATACCCTCTACTCCTGTCCTCCAATGCAGAGTCTGACTGCATGCAGCTTTTACAGAGCTATCTGTGTCAGCCACTTTATTCAGTAAACTTGTTGTAAATTCAGCTGGCATTTCAGATACTTTGTGAGTGTGTTTTAGATTATATTTTAGCTGCCATAGACTGGTGGAGGAATCTGTCTGGGTCAAAGTCTACTAATGTATATGTTCATCTGTGAAAATAAGGGGGATATTTTGAATAGAGGAGTAAAAGTTGATGTATTTTTGTATGCAAGAAGATTTGGATTTAAATGAGCAAACGTGCTGATGTGTGGAGGAGCCATGCAGCTCATTATCACATCAATTTCTTTACTTTATAATTAAAAAAACTTGAGGTGATCATGATAATAATGTATAATATAGCTGATATGATCTGTCTGCTGTTTTCTCTGGAGGCTCAATGTCCCATCCGATGATATGCTCCAGGAAACAAGGATAATCTCTGGTTGCGCAAGTGAAAATTAGGTATGTATCAGTTCTTCAGGGTAGACTGTTTCGATAAAGGTCAAAGCTGATTATGACCGAGAGCAAGAGGACCATTTACTCTCCTGCATTCAGTATATTCATGAACTGTGACGTGTTAATTGCTATGCCTCTGATCCAGCTCAGTGTCTTTTCATAAGTTTAAACAGTTTGTGAAACACATATGAGTGAAAGATTAAAAGTAGCAAATTGCATAAGATTCAGAGTTTATAGTCTCAGTTTTCAGGATTTTCTTGTAATTTTGCTGCAGTTTTGGCTCATTACAGAACTGTAAACAAGGTAGTTCCAACATTCGTGTTGATTACTTAATGATTACTTAATTTTCAGATCTCTGTGTTTCAGAGAATTGTTAGAAAACAATCATTTTATCAGTAAAGAGTGATTGAACACAGTGAGGGATTGTAGAGAACGAGGATGTGCCTGATGGCATGTTTTTGGTTGTAGTAGACTTCCACTCATACCTGTGTGGTAGTCATTCAGCTACAACTAACAAGTGGTTAGTAAAGCTTTACTCACAGGCTCAAAATGGGAGGGAACAAGTTTCTGTTTTGTTAGTCTGATTTTTAATAAAAAAAAGTAGAAGTTAACCAATAAACCAAGTTCATGGTTTTCAGCTATT
This sequence comes from Leptatherina wallacei, assembly GCA_028567055.1. NCBI lineage: Eukaryota > Metazoa > Chordata > Actinopteri > Atheriniformes > Atherinidae > Leptatherina > Leptatherina wallacei. The sequence continues at coordinate 26,007,461 of JAOXYM010000003.1, read as the reverse complement.
TGCTGGATGCCAAGGCTCACCAGTTATTCCAGCCCTACCATATCGATTTTTTTTTTTTGCAGTCTGCAGATCGGACAAGATAACGAGCTACCGGATGCCCCCTTGTTTTTCTCTGTTCAGCTATTTTTCATGCGTAAATTCTTCGTAATTGGCTAAATTGAGCTTCTTTTTCTTTTTTGAATCCAATTTCAAAGCCTAATAATTCTCAAGTTACGAATCATATCATTTGTTCTATTGAAGTTTTCACCATGAGGGTATCAGAGAAACCTCAAATGACATTGTTTCTAAGTATATACTCTGTTATATCACCAACTGTTTGCCAGGCTATCAGACTTTCATTCACCTATAAGATTATAAAATGGTCGCTTCACTGAGGAGATCAGTTGCCTGGTTCCGGAGAAGGCCTTTGCTTGTTTTTCCATGTCATTTATTGTACCACTGAGTAAAATAAACATACAGGTTACAAGCATGGACCTTTTGTCTGATTTTTTTTTTTTTTTTTTTTTGTGCTTCTTACCAGAATGTTCACGATGTTTCAGACAGAAACTTGTTATAAAGATGGCCTCCGGGGGCTTTAATCTGACACTTCTCACAACACATGTTGCACATTACTGAACGTGATGCTGAGCTTTCAACAAGCAGGTAAAAGCTTTTCTGTTGTCCTTCCAGGATCTGTGAACGTGTTGTGCAGATACACAACACATCCACAAATTCTACAGACGAGTCAACATGTGCCTTCACTGTGTCTGTGTGCTTTCATGTGCCCGCATGTAATGTAATTGTAGTATATTAATGGGTTGTGCAGATACACGTGGCTGGAAGATCATTTGTATGCTTGGAACGGTGAGAATCTAATGACTGTGTAGGAGGGATGTGTTGATCACTGCTTCATGGATGTCTTGCACTTGAGGACACCTCAGAGAAAAGCATTACTTGGAAAGGAGTATTTTCTGAAGATGGAACGTGTGGAAGCTGATAAACAAGCTCCCCACTTGAGTTCATCTTTAAAATCACCCAACTTGCTTAGAGGCTGCAGCAGATATTCTGTTCTTATGTTTGTTGTTTTATGACACTTGGTACACTGTTTATGACACTGCTTTCTGAACCACATGTCTCTGTTAAATTAGTATTTTTCCTTAGCTTTTACTCTAAAAGGTATTTATTAATTCAAACATGGTTTAAACTAGCATTACTGTCATTCTTGAGTAGTTTTTTCTAATAATTTTTAAATTCATTATCAAGGTAAAAATGCATAAAATGGTATCCAATACTTAAAATGATTGCTGTTGTATGTATACGGTATTTGGGATAAAGATATCAGGAAAAGGTAGTTTGAGTACAAATATTCTGGCTAATTGCAACATTTTTGGAATTGCATCTTAATTGTAATCATTTGACAAATTATTTAGGCACCATATTTAATCAGGTGTTTTATCACCAAAGAACCTTTCCTTCCTGTAACTGTCCCTATAATCCCCCCGGTCTATATAACTTAGTACATCAGTTATATAAGTAAGGATGCACAAATCAGTGCTAGTTAATAGGGGTTTGCTTATTTTCATTTCCATTGTGTGGGGAGATTACCCTAATCCAGTGACATTACACTTCCTCATGGCAAATTTTGTGACATTTTTGTGGATTCATATTTTTTTGTGTAATTGAAAAAAAAGAATTAATGACAAATGACAGCAAATAAAAGATGTGTTGCAATAACCCACAGTATGACTTAGTGTGCTATTCATGTTCTGTTTTCTGAGACTATCCAGGCTGTTTTTTGACAGGACCAATTTTCTTGCTTCTACTAATACATGGTGTGTCTTTGAGTGATTGCGTAATGTTAGCAAAGTTGTGGTTTTCTCATTGGCTGAAGGGTGTTCGGCACATGGAAGAAGTGCAGTGCAGCACATTTCGACTCAAAGTGCTCAGTACTTTTCATCATAGGAACTATTTTAATAAATTTTATTTTATTAATCCCAATTTGGAAATTAAGCGCTGCATTTTACCCATCTCTAGATTTACCATAGAGCAGTGGGCTGCCATGTTTCTGCACCAGGGGGACCAGTTGGGGGGGCCTTGCTCAGGGGCCCAATAACAATTACCACTACATTCTCAAATCCAAGATGATTTGGGGGAAAAGAAAATTTAAACACATAAGGTGATGTTGCTCTGAGAGCTGCTGCTCAGTGAGTCTTTAATGTCATAGGGGTGGCAGTGGCTCAGGTGGTAGGGCAGGTCGTCCAATAGCAGGTCGTTGGCAGTTCAAATCCTGCTCCCCCCAGTCAACTGTCATTGTGTATTGGGCAAGACATTTCACCCTCCTTCCATCCAGGGTTGACATGACTGGTGTATGAATGCATATGAATGTTCAGTGGTGGTCAGACAGGCCATTGGTGCACATTGGCAGCCACATTTCTGTCAGTTTGCCCCATGGGCAGCTGTGGCTATGCATCACCATCACCAAATATGAATGAATAATTGGATTCAATGTAAAGCATCTTTGAGTGTCTGCTTATTATTATGCTGCGAGTGCACAGGAAACAGAATTAAGCTGCTTTTAATTGTGGTCAAACAAAATTTGGATTAGAGGCACATTCCCGAGGTTGATTTGTCCTTGAGAACAGTAAAATTTGAAAATAAGTAACAGGCATCCTCCGACCTGAAAACATACTGCTAAGGAGCCACTCCAACTTAAAGCTTTATATGGGTCTGGTCCTGAAAATTACTTTTTTTTTTATCGCAATCAGTGTCTTTCGCATTAGTACTTTAAGATTTATCATATTTATTTATTTAAAAAACTTCTTTGTATGACTGTGCCATTCATTTTATTTTCTAACTTTTTAAAGGATTTTAGTTCCCATTCTTATTGTTTTCTACATGCTCCATTTGTTTGGTTTATTCTGAGTGTACAGAAATTTGATCAACTTTATTTTAAACTTTGGTAATAAATTCAACTTGACAGGCTTACAGCAGCCATTATGACATCGAGTTTCTATCCTGAATCGACCATTTGGATGCTTTCACGTGTCCTTCTTGTTGTTTTCTTTTGAACAGTGACATTTATTTCTTGACGTGGAAATCTCTCTGAGATTTAGCTCCTTACTTTTGTGAAATAGTTTTTGTAAGTACCTTATGTACAGTTTTCTGTTATACAAACGTTAAGCTACATTGTCAAAAAAGAATAAAACTTCCCAAAAATCTTCTGATAAATGGAAAGTAATACAGAATACAGCTCCATTACAATGGAATAAACTATATGATTCTGACTGTTTGCTCATTTGCTCACCATGCTGTCACAGCCATGTGGCCAATGCTCCGTATTGTATGATGTAAGATTTAATGCTACTGTACATGAGTTGTTCCATGTGAGCATGTGTTTGTGTGTGTTTAAGTAATGCAAGTGCATATTATGTTTCATTATTGTCAATTACAGCTGGTGTTCCTGTTTCTAAGAAAAGCAGAAGATAGGGGTGATACATTATTTGGTCTTATGTAATCTTTTATTTAGTTATATCACAATGAACGACTTCTAAAAATAAACCAATGAAATATTTGATTATCTGCAAAACATTGGATTTTTTAAAAATTTGTTAGACATTTTAATAAGATCAATTGAAACAGGAAAATAAATTAAAATTGTATACTCCACAAGTGTGTATTACATCAACATGTCCCAGGTTAACAATTGATCAAAGTTAATAATTGATAGAGGGATAAAATGAATATTGATATACATAAAGATTAAGGAGATGTTGAATGCACATTGACTCATGTCTGGACATTTAATGTTGAAAAGAATAAATACTGGGCATAACGGAAAAAAGTTCAACCCAACCCACTTGTAAAAGAAGCTAAATGCTCCACATGTTGCCTACCGACTCTCTTCCTTGAGACCCTCTGCAACCATCAGCCCAGAGCGCTTGCTTCCATTCCCCACCACCCCATTTATGTTTAGTTTGTTTCTTTTTTGGGTTCTGGTTAGTCTCTTATCTTTAGTTTAGTCACAGGTCCCAGAGGTCAGTGCCAGCGCTGAGGTGATGGTGCTGCTGGACAGATTCTAATTTCTCAGGGATGCCAGCTTTATGTGACATTTGTCTGCTCTGCTCAGCTGATGACTTAGTTTCTGATCTTCAATCTTGCCCATTTCCTTGTGCTGTTCTTTGAGAACTTGGATGAATATTGGAAATGTTTGTCACATATGGGTTCTTTTCCTGTGAGAGACCTTACAGGGGGAGACAGCAGAACATGCTTACTGTGACTGTCTAATGCAATTACCTGTCTTTTCCAGAGTGGATTATTAAAAGTCTTGATTTCACTTAATGTTAATTTTCATCATCATCATTTGATAATAAAACCATGGTCCCACCTCTGTACAGCACCACAGCAACCCTAAAGATTAATGTGGATGTTTACAAGGAAACAAAATGTGGGGCAATATCGTTTGGGAGCAGACTGCTCTCCAGTATGCCCATTTTATCTTTTTATCGTTGTTGTTGTTCCTCAACTTCTAAACCAACCTTAAGCTCTAATTTGTATAGTAAGAGTATTCCTCAACTAAAAACAACTTTTTGTGACTATCACAGGAAATTCTCATCTACATGCATGTTAGTCCATTTTCAGTCGCCCAAGAGGTTGTTTTTGAGATGTTCTTCTTTTAGGAAAGAATAATAATTTAAAAACGGATACCATCTAAAACAGAAAGATAATAGCAGCACTACATTTTTGCAGGTCTCTGTGGATTCAAAGGTTTGTGAAGGCACTGAGTCATTTCATGTTGCTCAGATGAAACTCAGATTGTTGCCACGGTGACAACAACTAACAAGCCTTTCTATTTAGGCTCTCTCTACTCATAATAACTATATATCTGGTGTATCATACAGGTTGCAGGCAATAATGACCTGCCTCCAGACCTGACCAGAAATACGACATCAGTTTTTGTTACTGTTCAAAATAACGGCAGAAAAGCATCAATGCCTGGTGACTATTTTTTTTAGGTATAATCCAAAGTCTTGATCAGAAATATTTTACCTTAAAGCCTGTTACCTTGACTACTCTACAGAAAATAAATGAGGTACATTCCTTGTGTGTGAAACTAGTTAAACTTAAACATTTTTCATGCTGTCAGCCTCTGGTATGCTGCATGAAAATTCCTCATCACTCTGTTGACCTGCAGATAATGTGCACACTGTGTGACATACAGCTTGTTTGACTCTTACACAGAGAGAGAAAGGTACATTCCCAGTGTAGACAACATGATCCTTATTTAGACAGCAGATTAATTAATTGTGGCAAGTTATAAAATCCATTTTACCCTCATCATGAATACACTGTTAAGTTATATGTGTATTTTCAGATCACAAGAATAAGACAATAAAGTGGCGACAATATGACTTTATTACAGTATATAGTTCCGTTGAGTCAGTCAAAACAGTTATTCACCACAGGGAACATTTACACAACCTGTTCACATAAACATGTTACAATACAATTTCCAGAGGCAGGAACATGTTCACATTCAAAGCATATTGTCTGTAGGGGATGATTTATCTCCTACATTCATGGAAAGACAGCTGTTCTTGCTCTTTCTTTTGTAACAGCTCTTTGGAAAATGAGCCTCCAGATGCAACAATTAACATACCTTATGTCTCTGAGATCAACTCCAAGGACTATGGTACAATTTGTTGTAACATAATTAGTGGGATTTCTTCTTGTTCTTTACTTTCTTTTCTCAGTCACTCATAGCTCTAACTCTCTCACTGAAAATACATATTTACCTCAATTCTGATCAAAATCCAGTTTGACATATGAGGAACAATTTCTTTCATATAAAAATTTCTTAATGTAGTCCAAACAGTTTGATGGCAGCTGTTATAAGTCTTTAACGGATCCTTTCCAAAAGGATGCAGCTTAATAAAACCCATTTTCCTCCTCAGTCAGCGTTCAGCATCTGGAGTCTAGTTGTCACTTGTGTCCATCATTCCTGATGCGTATGGCAACGGATTCGATGACATGCGGTAAAAAACAAATGTCAAAGAACCTGCGCAATCTTCACCTCTCTGTCTAACGCAAAGAGCGCTCCGAAGCAAGTCGTATTGGAGTGCAGACTCCACCGCTTTGCCTAAAGAGTTTTCTTCTTTCAAGCATGGCGTTACCATTATTTGGGCTCAGAGATGTTTTTGAAGCTCACATACAAAGTGCTGACAAGCGTCGCATCTTCGTGAATTGAATCTTTGCAGTCAGAATGCCGTCGGCACAGGAGCATCACCAGCTTCTTCGGAAGCTGGCCGCTGAACAGAAGATAAATGCAGGGGTTTGCGCAGCTGTTCAGGCTAGCCAGCAACATCAGGATGGTGAAAGTTGCAGCTGGAGGATAAAAAAAAAGTGCAAAGTGTCATGTTTTTGCAAGAAAATGTCTTACCCATGTTCATTATTGTTTGTGCGTAAATGCGCACTCCTTCGAGAGGCAAATTCTAAACAGAGAAAATTCAATAAAAAATTACTGTACAGTTTGATTGAATGAAGCACCCTATAAAAACTTACTCTCTTTTGGCGCGTGTGTATCCCAGGCAGACCACAGCTGGACTGTAAAGAATGGAGCCCAGCAGACAATATAAGCCAGTACAATGACCACCGTCATCTTCAGTGTCTTCACCCTGGCCTTGGACATGCCAGCCACTCCGCTGGCTCTGGATGGAACAGGGACATTTACGCCTCCTTGCTTATGAGTTTTTTGGTAAAGGTTGATTTGGATGGCTCGGCAGATGCGTACTTGACAAACAACAACTGCAGTAACAGGCAAAATGAAAATGACCAGCGTGGTCCAGGTGATGTAAGTCTGCAGCCCCCAGGGCTGGATGAATTCAGCCCAGCAGTCAAACACACCGGGTGCAACCTCTACTTGAGAGAATATGAAAACCTGTGGCAAGCTGCCCAGCATGGAAACCCCCCAAGCGATGCACACGGGGATGTTCAGTCTTGTGCGTGTGCGCTGAAACTTCACCATCGGGTTACACACAGCTTGGTATCTGTCGACTGTCATCACCACAATCATATAAGTCGAAGAAAACATGCCAAGAACTTGCAGGTACTTCACAAGGCGACACACAAAGTCTGGTCCGACGAACCTGTCTGTGATGTCCCACATGAGCTGCGGACACACCTGAAAAAAGGCTACCACCAGGTCAGCCAGGCACAGGTGGAAGACGAAGACTCGCATTCTGGACATTTGCTTGCGCTGTCTCCAGAGGACGAGCATCAAGGCGGTGTTGAGTATTGCGGCGCTTACGAAGATGGCACTGAGCAGCGCGATCTCCACCTTGGCCAGACTCTCATCTCTCGGTACATCCTCCGCATCCACAAAACTGCTGTCATTCAGGGGATGCATTTTTGTCTGGTTTGTGGCAGAATTTAGATTTGCCAGCACAGAGTCTAAGCTGTGAGCACAGAAAGTCGAATTAAACTGTCAAAATGTGACATTTTCCAAAGGAAAGAATAATGAGTAGCCTACTTGTAGCCCACCGTTAGAAATGTTTTATTCACTAAAATAATAGATATAAGTAAAAGCAACATATTAAGGCTCAGCAAAGCGTTTAATTTCTACCTACCCATAGAGATTTCTTTTTTCCTTTAATTAGATACTAAAGGTGAGGCTCTAATGAAGTCTACCAGCTGCAAATAAGCTGGTAGACTGGGAAGTCCTGCTCTTGCTCTGCATGACCTCTTCTTGAGCGCCTCCAGCTTTTTATTTGAGAATGAAAGTGGGTGGAGCCCACCATCATTAGGCCTAAAGGCTGGGTCTGATGCACTCTACTAATGATGGAATAGCTACATCCGTGACGAGAGGGTTTAAGGAAATATACGAGTACTTACAATTATTACTGGATGAACGTTAGCTGAAGTAATTTTCCACACGATGGAAAACTTCATAATTGGATAACATGGATAATCATTGGTTTTGCACAGAAATACGCAGACTCCTAAAAAGAGTTTACCCAACTTCGCCACTCATACCAGCGGCAATAATAAATGACAAAATTGCAGGTCATGACAAACAATTTAGTAAAATACTTAATTCACAGAGATCTCTGGTAGCAGTAGTAACTAATTATATTTATAAGAGCGGCTCACAGTTTACAGTTACCTGCTCATTTTCATACCGGTCAAGATTTTTACAACATCTCAAATTTTCTATTTTTAAAAATTTAAATTCAAGCAGTTCAAGTTCAATAAATAGCTTGAAATGGTGCAAAGGAAAGTGATGGTGAACTTTCAGAAGTTTAAAGCCCCCTAAAATGTACATTCCAAAATGATAGAAAAAGGCCTTTTTCAAGGAACAAGAAATGGGTTAACAACAAGCTGTTTTGCAGCAATGGTGGTTGGTTAATTCTTGAAAGGTTTTAATCAACCTTTTCCTGAACCTTCATGCAAACATCTGTCTGCATAAAAGCAAAACACTGGGGAATCAAAGAAAGTTACAAGTGTGTTCAGATGGTATCTGACAAAGGTGGCTGATGAGTCAAAAGTTTAGAATACATTTTGGTTTATAAATGGATTCCATGATGTCTTTGTTAAGTTCAATTATCTATTTGTTCTATAATGTTAGAACGCGTCAATAATTTCCCTGTAAGAGGGATAAATAAAGTATTTTTCATTTCATTTCATTATTTTCTCATTAATCTTTCCTCTCATTAATAATTTGACTACCCAGTGTCCCTGAGCCCAGAAAGGTTTCAGAGTTGTTCAGACCAACTGTAGCATATAGCAAGTAACACATGCCTCAGTAATGATATGTAAAGTCTTTAGTAGGCTACCTGAGTCAGAAGGACCGAGCAAGTCCGCCACTTTAACTTATTTTTTCAACTTTGGTTTTGTAATTTAGCATTTGGTCAAATGATAAACCTGCGGATGCATCGACTTTATATAGATTATAAACTAAGCTTTATCCACAGATTAATTGCCATTGCAAAGATAGGTGCGAAGCTTCTGAAAGATCTTCAAAACTTTTTTTTTGTTTTTTGAGTATACCCTTTTGAAATCAGCTTTAGCTGAAACCTTTACAGCGACCTATTTTGCTCTGTATTTGGAGGGAAACCATTAACAAAATATCTATTTCAGTTTTACAGTTTACACTTAAAAAAGTTATCTCTCATTTCTCAATCTTAGAATGGACTTTTGGCGTTGTTCTTTTTTATGTGTGTAGTCCACGTTAAGCACGTATGAAACGCACGTCTTCGGCCCAAAATGTCGTCACACCTCTCTGAGCCAATCACAGTACAGAATAGTTCGGCGTCTCTCTCTACCGGAAAAGCAAAATAAACAGACTTGCGGAGTTGAAATAGTCAGAGGTAGTTTTTCCAACGCGTTATAATTGAGGATTTTGCAAGTTGTTTTTACTTAAACGACCGCAACTTATTGGACGACTAAACTGAAACATTTCTCATTTCGATGAGGGTTTTCTAGCGATAACAGGCAAAAAAGTGAACTAGCTGCTAGCCTGTTAGCTACTAAGCTAATATCTGCAGTACCGATTAGTGTCAGGTGTCTTTAATAGCACCAATGCCTCAAGAAGGAGAGCAGTCACTTCCTCTGGTACGGTCCCTGAATAGTCGAATTCCCATCAATGCTATATTTTGCAACCGTAGTCCCCGTGTTGTGCGGCCATTGTGGATAGATTATCGCGGTGTTCCTCGGGCTTATGATGATTTACAGCCAGGAACAGGACGAAGAATAACCACCTTCGTAGGTGAGCAACCCTTTCCTCCATATATACACATACATATACATACACACACACACATATATATATATATATATATATATATATATATATATATATATATATATATATATAT
>JAOXYM010000003.1:25973101-25986934 GCA_028567055.1 Leptatherina wallacei | reverse complement strand
AACACCATGGCTGCAATAAGAATGGTCTAATCCCAAAATACCAACTACAGAACAGTACAACGAATAAAAACTAAAAAAAAAAAAAAAGCATGGGTCTCAGGAGGCTTGGGAGCACACCAGGGAGCTTAATACGGAAAATCATCCAGATTTACTGGATGTGCAGCACCAGTAAAAGGTTTTGACACAGACTTTCCATTAGATTTAATGGGGAATTATTTCCAAACTTTGGAAGTTTACATATTTAAAAAATTCCCAAAGACGACAATATCAGTATCTGGGGAGTCTTCAGATATAGAAGTCGAAGGAGCTGCTTTGTGTACTTGCAAATCTATTCATGTGCATTTAACCAGTGGTTTGTGGTTGCTTTTGTGATTTCCAGGCACTGTTTCACAAACAGTTATCCAGTGATTGAGCCCTTCCTGACAGAGTTCCCCAACTTGTATGTGGGCTTCACAGCCCTGATCACTTACACCAGGGCCACCGAGGCCAGAGATGCTGTCCGCAAGATCCCTCTTGACCGCATTTTGTTGGAAACGGATGCACCATATTTCCTTCCAAGACAAGTATGTTAAGAGTCGAGCCTCAGGAAATCTAAAACACTACAACATAGAGACACTGAATAACAATACTGTCCCTATAGGCTGTTAGATTTGCCATTTGAGCCATTCATTCTTACCATGTTTATTACAGTCGCTGAATAATGATATTTTCAAATCTCAGTAGTAAGGGTAAATACATTTTGAGATGAAAAGATCTTTAGAAAATTGTGGTTTTAGCTTGTACATATCCTAGTGTTGGATGACTTCAATCTGAGTGAGAGTATTTTCACTTCTTTTATTTTACCTTTTTAGAGTGGTCTGCCCCTTTTGTGTCTAAAGTCAAATTTTTTTGAAAGGTGCTGTCACTGTTGCTACTTTTTGGGCAACTGATTATATTAGGGTACATTATTAGACTGCGACCCAGAAGAAATAGAGTAAGTCTGCTGCTGCCACTGCTACAGAAATGAGCACAAACACTAAATGCTGAGTGTTGAACTTTTAACACTGTGCACATTTCAAGTTTGTTGTGAGCTGTTAAGACAACATTTGCACAGGTTTAGGGTTTAGGCAATACTTAAGATAGTCTTCAAAACAAGGTGGATTACAGTGTTGGCATCTTTTAACAGGTCAGGAAACATGTCTGCCAGTTTTCACATCCTGGAATGGGCATCCACATTCTGCAGGAGCTGAGCTGGCTGAAGGGGGAGGATGTGACCACTGTCCTTGACACCATCCGCAACAACACAACTCAGCTTTATGGCATATGATCTTGAGGTTTGGATGTGTAAAAAAAGAAAAAAAAAGAAAAAAAAAACTGTCATGGAAGAAAAGAATCAGTGCTTTCATTGTGACTCAGATATTTTCTGCAGCTTTTTGTTTAGATTTACAAATCCTCCATGGAGAGGTGGAAGATAGAAGAGCCATCTCATTTTAAACAGCCTGATCAACTAACAAATTGATCTCGAAAGAATAAAAGTTACAGGAATAAAACTGCGTCCTGATGCAGGTACAGCTAATCCTGTTGTATTTTAGGGCATTGTTCATGCAAATTAATTCACAAAAATTTTAAGTTTTATTTGGTTCTGTGATGCCTTTTTTATGTTCTTATTTGTCTTGATGTTTTGTTTGTTCACCTGCTATGCAGTCTAGTTTGGTTTGATGCAGTGAAGACATTAAAGTACTTTAATCCTCTTAAGGTATGTTTCTTTGATGATTCATAAGTGTGAACACAAGAGTTGACGGAAGAAGCAAACAAAATTTTCCAAAGAAGTTTTTCAACGCAGATTCTTCATTGCAGAGGAAAAGCACCTGTGAGGCTGGTCCATTAGGCTGCATTGATGCCATCCTCCTCAAATTGGACTTAAGTGCCTTTTTATTTTTTAGAAAGATTAACCATATAACATTTTCTGGATACTAGAATTTGTCATCCGTGCGGTTTATGGGTAGATGTGTCTCTTGTACGTCAGGTTTGACGAGGTATATGGAGATGCATACGTTTTCCATGATGCAGGGCCTTACAAAACCTTGTTTTCAAGCATTTAATGAATGTAGGTCAGAGCACTATGTTCAATGTTTCAAAGTGGATCACAGAAGAGAGATGAGCATCAGACCAGTGTGTGATTCACACTGTTGTCCTAGTTGGTGAGTTTTGGACAAGGTGTTTTGCAGCCGTGTTTTATGTTTGCAGGACAAATTAGTTTTTAAGCTGTTTAAATGTAGTTTAATGGGAGAGGACATCAGGAAACTGTTCAGCCATTACTCAAGCAATTTACTAAAACCTGAAATACATTCAGGGGGAAAACGGATGGCTTTTAAGGTGTCTTTATAATTATCTTGCCCAAATATGACAAAATAAGAAAATCACAATGTTAAATCCAAGAAGCTTCTGGCATTAAAATGACTGAATATGTGAGCTGGAGGCTAGATATGAGACAGTCTTTCTAGATTTTATTAAAATGAATGTCTCGTTCATATTACTGATGAATGAGACATTTATTTCACTACAGCTCTGCACATGTAAGGGGAAAAAATTCAACAAAATTATCTCAAACAACATTTAAACATAAGAAAACTCTATTAATGCTCATATTAGAATATTTTCCACTATATTTGGACCATTTTGGCACCAAAAACGGACAGCGGTGATAGCTTAACCAGTTCAATCATCTGTGAAGTCCTGCGTAGTGACAAAAAGAGCTTATTGGTTATTTTGATTTATGTGTTGTTTTTTTTTACCCAATTTTCCTGGTTAGCAGTTTCATGTCAGGACAGCTGTTGTTTCTCAAGTTTATAATTGTGTAAAGCTGCAGTCTGGGTAACTAGTTTTTTTTAAATATAATTTATACATTTTTTACTTGAAACGATAATAAATAAACAATAATGATATACTCCAGCTGAAATTAGGAGGCATTGAAATGACAAAGTTAAAATCTGTCCAGGATCTTTAAAACAATGACAGCCTCTCTGAAACAAGAGGGGGGGAGGGGGGGGGATCAATATTACAAAGATTTTCCTATATTTCCATTTATGGCATATTATGGAGGATAATGACAAACCTGTTTCTGAGTTACCCAGCAGGGGTTGAAGGATCCCTTTAAGCAGCACGCTGAACTAATTCAAAGACATCTTCTCTCATTGTGATGCCAATTTTAAAGTGGATTCTTACTTACTCAAGACGACAGAAAGATGATGAAGCTACAAGACTTAATTTGAGATGTTTCATTGTAGTCATGAATATAGTTCACACCTGCTGTGAAGCTGCTGCCCTCTGTGGATTGACTGTGCTCCTCCATGGCTTGGTGGCAAACTCTGGGAGCCTTCCCCTTGTGCTTTGAATAAAAACCAACAGATCAGAAAGCATGTTTGGAAATATTTCAGCTTCTCATTGGAACCATAAAGCCTTTGTCTTTAAAAGGGGGAAACAATACAATATGAATTTTAATATTCAAGATATTTCAGATCAAAAATTTTGGGAAAAATCTACCAGAAAAGCCTATTCAGATACTGTACATTTAAGGGTTTTATTTTTTTCTTGGTCCTGTAATAATCACAATTATAAAATTATAGAATGTATTTTGCTAAAGGAATACACAAAGTATCTTACCTGAGGTTTCTGTGAGGGACTGAGAGAGCTGGAGCCAGCAGTGGCCGACTGGCACCACAAGGTCAGAGAACACAAGATAAAAAACTTAACAGGTTTTCAAAAACATAGTGGGATTAAAAATCTACACTGCCAGGTCTACTGCCCACTGTATGAAGCCTTCCAGAGTCTGATCTGATGCTCATAATCTGATAACCTCTGGTCACCCTCCTTTTAGAAAGAATCTGGCTTTGTGTCTTTATATAACTTTCATTATCTATCATGTACTCAAGCAATTTACTAAAACCTGAAATACATTCAGGGGGAAAACGGATGGCTTTTAAGGTGTCTTTATAATTATCTTGCCCAAATATGACAAAATAAGAAAATCACAATGTTAAATCCAAGAAGCTTCTGGCATTAAAATGACTGAATATGTGAGCTGGAGGCTAGATATGAGACAGTCTTTCTAGATTTTATTAAAATGAATGTCTCGTTCATATTACTGATGAATGAGACATTTATTTCACTACAGCTCTGCACATGTAAGGGGAAAAAATTCAACAAAATTATCTCAAACAACATTTAAACATAAGAAAACTCTATTAATGCTCATATTAGAATATTTTCCACTATATTTGGACCATTTTGGCACCAAAAACGGACAGCGGTGATAGCTTAACCAGTTCAATCATCTGTGAAGTCCTGCGTAGTGACAAAAAGAGCTTATTGGTTATTTTGATTTATGTGTTGTTTTTTTTTACCCAATTTTCCTGGTTAGCAGTTTCATGTCAGGACAGCTGTTGTTTCTCAAGTTTATAATTGTGTAAAGCTGCAGTCTGGGTAACTAGTTTTTTTTAAATATAATTTATACATTTTTTACTTGAAACGATAATAAATAAACAATAATGATATACTCCAGCTGAAATTAGGAGGCATTGAAATGACAAAGTTAAAATCTGTCCAGGATCTTTAAAACAATGACAGCCTCTCTGAAACAAGAGGGGGGGAGGGGGGGGGATCAATATTACAAAGATTTTCCTATATTTCCATTTATGGCATATTATGGAGGATAATGACAAACCTGTTTCTGAGTTACCCAGCAGGGGTTGAAGGATCCCTTTAAGCAGCACGCTGAACTAATTCAAAGACATCTTCTCTCATTGTGATGCCAATTTTAAAGTGGATTCTTACTTACTCAAGACGACAGAAAGATGATGAAGCTACAAGACTTAATTTGAGATGTTTCATTGTAGTCATGAATATAGTTCACACCTGCTGTGAAGCTGCTGCCCTCTGTGGATTGACTGTGCTCCTCCATGGCTTGGTGGCAAACTCTGGGAGCCTTCCCCTTGTGCTTTGAATAAAAACCAACAGATCAGAAAGCATGTTTGGAAATATTTCAGCTTCTCATTGGAACCATAAAGCCTTTGTCTTTAAAAGGGGGAAACAATACAATATGAATTTTAATATTCAAGATATTTCAGATCAAAAATTTTGGGAAAAATCTACCAGAAAAGCCTATTCAGATACTGTACATTTAAGGGTTTTATTTTTTTCTTGGTCCTGTAATAATCACAATTATAAAATTATAGAATGTATTTTGCTAAAGGAATACACAAAGTATCTTACCTGAGGTTTCTGTGAGGGACTGAGAGAGCTGGAGCCAGCAGTGGCCGACTGGCACCACAAGGTCAGAGAACACAAGATAAAAAACTTAACAGGTTTTCAAAAACATAGTGGGATTAAAAATCTACACTGCCAGGTCTACTGCCCACTGTATGAAGCCTTCCAGAGTCTGATCTGATGCTCATAATCTGATAACCTCTGGTCACCCTCCTTTTAGAAAGAATCTGGCTTTGTGTCTTTATATAACTTTCATTATCTATCATGTTGGTTCAAAAACGCATTCAACTTGATACTAGCAGGTACGCATATTTTAGTAGCAGAGGCATGTTCAAGTGTTTAAACTGATAAACGCTGGGCATTTCTGTGTTGTGATGTGACATCAGGTTGGTCAATTTTATCGAATCTGTTGACTGTACAGGTAAAAATAATATATCTAAATAAATCTAACACATTCAACCTAAATTATAATCCAGGTTAGTATGCAACATTACAAAACTGGACTCTTGGACCTAGAATAAACAGAGTCGCTAGCTGTGTTTATTCCAAGAGAACACAAGCTTTATGGCAACATGATTAAATTGTTCTTTTGATATGTCTTAAATGAGATGGAACATCTCATTTAAGACATATCAAAAGTTTTGAGGAAAAAAAAGTAGCTGTGTTTTCTTTTTAGGTCCCAAATTTGCAGCTGTGACCTATGTTTTCTAACTATAAAGGATTTCATTCTTTACAACAGTGTATGATGTATCTTGGATACATTACGTATAGTTTCTCTGTGGCCCTAAACAGTACTGTAAAAAAGTACAAGTCCTTAAAAAGTCCTGCTTAGGATTTTCTGAAATTAATCAAATGTATGCATCAGTGTAGATTTTTGGTTTGCTTTTCAAATGTTAACAGAAGAAAAATCCTACTGCATTGGCCTACATTTGTGTCTAGTAAGCTAACTCTAGTGTGAACATATTGATAATGAGTAAATGTGCATCTGTGGATATTATACAAAATAAACAGATAAATGAAAATAATATTTCTAAGTTCACATTAAATTAATTTTACACACTATTGCTGCTGAAACAGCTGGCTCTATTGTGGTTCACAACTCTTTTAACATTGTTTGCTTTTGTTCATGGCATTTTTTGTGTATCTTTATAGGCTTTCATGAACTTCCAATTAAACACATTTAATTTAACTTCCTATAAAAGTCTTTCTCGTTGAAGCCAGTAAGATTTAAATCCCGTTGAGACGATAGTGCAAATCCGAGGTCTGCCGGTAGATGGGGCTGTTGGGACATAATGCTGGTTTAAACCAAAGACGAAGAAGAATGCGTGCATGCTAACAGGATAGTAACCTTCAGTTATATTGTGGAGAGGGAATAAATAATACATATGGATAAAAAGAAGAAACCATTGGACGTGGCAGCTTCATCCGTGAGTTACTTGATAAGTGTTATAATTATTTGGATGATATTACGTAAGGATGTGTAATGTCTATTTAACGGACAAAAACAAAAGATTAGCTAACTTTGTTAAACCCTTGCTAGCTCTAAGGCCGATATACATCTGTTAGTATTGAGGTAATGGAAAGTCATACACCTTTATTATATCAATGCGTTGTTTCTTACAGCTAGTAGACCTTAAAGCTGAACTGTACAGGAAACAAGAGCAGTTCAAACGGGAGAAACTCGGGCAAGAAAACTTTGATGCTGGACTCAAAACAAAATCCTCAAACAAGGTACTGGAAAAGTTATTGTGGTTTATAGATTTCTCTTATGACACAAGGGTTTCTAACAGTCTTTGCTTCATTTACCCCTAAAGAAACCTAATGTCTGGAGTAAACCAAACGCAGGTGTTTCAGCAAGAGCTGCGAAAGACGCGGAGCAACTGGCAGAAGAGCAGATCACCCTCGACTCAGCAAAGTGAGTCAAAATGAGATTTTGGTGTCTGAATACATGGGTAAACCCAACACATGATGACTCTTTACCCCTCTCACAACAGGCGCAAGCTGGAGGAGAAGGCCAGACTCTATGATCAGATGTCAAAAGGAGACTTTCCAGGTTGGTGGAGTTGGTTGATCTGCCTGATGTTTCCATGTACAGCAGAGTGTAGTTTGTTCTCAACTTGTCTTGTACTCCATCAGATGAAGAAACGGAGGGATTGTACCTTGTTGACTTCACCCAGAAGATTATTGACAAAAAGAGAGAAACGTATGCAAAAAGGGAAATTGAAAAAGAGGATGAGGAAGGAGACATGTCATCACCCATCCCTCCTCCCCAGAACCCAGATGAGGAATGGTAATGTCTCATTTTAGTTTTATAAACTTTAGTTGCTATATTGTATAAAGTTTCTACATATTTATATGTAACTTAAGAAAAATAAACTTGGATGAACCCTAGCAAATTGGCATCACATGTACAACAATTTATAAATTGCATTTGTAATTCATAACGGCATTATTAATACACAGTAGATATCTGAATGCCTGTTGTTTTTTCAAAGGGTGGACTTTGTGGATGCTTTGGGACGATCTCGAAGATGCATGAAGAAAGACCTCCCAGGTTTTAAGAAACTAGACCAGGACATTAAAGGAAAAAGGTAATTATTTCAGTGAATTTGTAGCATTTAAGTTTGATCAGCAGCTAGTTGGGAATAATGTGAAACAGCAGTGGATTTTGTTCATGGACGTAGATTTGTGGGAGGCTGAAGGGATGAGATGCAAATATGAACTACAATCAAAGTCTTCAAAAAAGTTAGATGTACCACAAGGATGAGTTTCTGGTACAAGAAGATGACATGAAGTATATGACGGCTTTTTCTTTTATTTGTTTTGATTGTTTTCTTAGTTTTTATTTCAATTTTCAAAAATAAACAAGGTGAAAGTTTAGAGGGGCAGATATTTTAAGCCTGCACATATTGCCTTGCTACTATATTGTTCACAGAGGATGCATTAAGTATATTGTAAATTTGGCATGTTCTTTTCTACTGTTTATGTTTTGTATTCTTTCTTAATAGTTTTTTTGTAAAATGTCTTGTCAACTGTAGAATGGCACCGTCTGATAAAACCTTACTCTCGGAGGACATGCGTCGAGAGCTGCAGAGGCAGGAATGGGAGATGGAGGAAGAGGAGGCCATGAAGAGGCCTGTTGGACCGATCCATTATGAGGATATTAGGGCGCAAGGTTGGCATCATATCAAAACACACACATTTGACCATTGCTTACCAATGTTTGTCCAATGTTAAGATATAAAGTTAAAAGTTTTTTTGTTTTGTTTTATTTTTGTCAGAGGCTCGAGATCTTGGGGTGGGCTACTTTGCTTTCGCTCAGGATGGAGAGCAACGCAGGAAGCAGAGAGAAACTCTGGACATGCTCAGAGACCAGGTGAGTTGCTCATTATTAAAATGGAAAGGACCTGGCAAGGATGCTGCCATCAAACACATAAAACCTTTATGATATGAAGATTAGATGAGTTACAAAAAAGATTAAATTATTAGTGAAGGAAAAATTTACCATCATAATAAGTAATTATCTTAAATTTATGTTAAGATACCAAGTTCTTTTGTTTGAGTGGCAAAAAACCATGAAAGCTTCCTTCCCAAACCAGTAAATCTAATTATTTGTTTTCAATATCAGCAGATTTGAAATTATATATTTTTTTTCTGCAACCGTCTTGTCCTTCAGACAACAGATCAGCGCAGTAAGAGGGAACGACTGAAGGAGAAGAGGCAGGCCATGCTGCAGGCTCGGTTAGCCAAGGTGAGGCAGAGGAAGGGGAAGAAGGCAAAACTGGATGGCACTGAGGAAGAGGAGGACAATCAAGGTTTGGATTTACACACCTAACATCAGCTGTTGCACCTTTAATCTGTTAAGTTTAATTCTGCTATAAAGCGGAGTTGTTTGTGGTAAAGTTGAGGCTGCTGCAATCCAGTGATTACAAGCTTGTTAGTAACGACTGCGGGGACTTTTTTTGTGTCAGGAGAGAATAATGAGGAGGAGGAGGGTGAAACAACGGGGCCCTTCCCTCAACCTGATGTGCATCCAGAGGTCAGCATTTTGAAGAGGGTAGAAGTAGAGATTCAGGAGAGACGGGACACCAAACCAGGTGTCCCTCATGTCAGAGAATGGGACAGAGGCAAAGGTAAGTCCCCATTGTTTAAAAGTCCACATTGAATAGAATGAATATTAAAGTATTGAGTTGTATGAGGATTTAATGTAATTGATAGACACATTGTCACTTCCGTTCCAATGACCCGTTAACATGCTTATTTTTTGAGAATCACTTGTACTGTTTTTCTTTTTTTTATTTATTAAACAAATATGCCCCGTACATAAAGCATATGGCAGCCTTTTACAACATGATTTCCTTTACAGACCGATTCAGATTATTCATCTAATCGGTCTGTAAAGGAAATCAAATCAACAAAATCAACATAATTCTGGCAGACACATTGTTATTAGGGATGTGAATTTGACATCAACTCACAATTCAATTTAATTCAGATTCTTGGGACGACGATTCAATTCTGTATCGATTCTCGATGCAAACCGATCTTGATTCACAAAAAATACTCTTTTAGTAACAAAGGGTGCCTATTCCAGGATTAACTGCATTCATCTATAAGGTAGAAGGAAGTTTTCAAGGAAAATCAAGTGATTCAAACATTGATACACAGAAGCAATCTTTTGCTGAAGAGGTGACATTTATTTCTGCTTACCTTGAAAACTTTAACATTTCTTTGTCGCTTAACAATCACTTTGAGAGTAGTCTGTCAAACACTTTGAAAGTCTTAAGATATCGATTCTTTTTGGTCGATTCAGAATCTTCAGAAATAAGAATCTCGATTTTGATGTGAATCCTATTTTTTTTTTCTGCACCCCTTACAGTTAATGCTGCTGTTTCACTTTGAGCGTTAAATCTTTCAAACTTGAAGTTGAGTCAGAAAACTAGCTTTACCATGTGCAAAATACAGTACAGTATTTGAACTATTTTATCTGAGAAACATACATTTGTTGGCCAAACAAGTCACAAAATTTTTTTTGGTTTCTTTAGAGCACTTTTAAAATCAATTACTGCACGGACTTGCTGTGGTATTGATTTTATTAGCTTATGAAATGTCACAGCATGTCCCTTTTTGCTTTTTTCTCCCATCTCTGAGATTGGTAATACTGGGTGACCCTTGAAATTCTGTATTGCTCTATAAGGCTAACGCCAACATGCACAGTAAACTGAGAAATACCTGACTGGCAGTTTTATTCTCAAAGGCTTATATTTCCCTCATCTGCAGTGTGGGCTCTTCTGTTCCCTCTTTTAGATGCAATCTCTTCATGAGACATATTGAACTGCTCCAGATTGTTAAAACGCTGCACCACAGAACATGTTGCTCTGTCAGCAGTTTATACTTCAGCCAAAAAGGCATGTAATAATTCTTGTGTGACATATCTGCTCCATAAACCCAGGGCTTCACTGTTAATTTTCCAGAGACTAAGATAAAGAACTGTTGCCCGTATAAGTTACCTTACATCATGATTATGTTTATTTTAGCAATGGCAAATCCACTGATGATGCCTTCATTGAAAAATGGTTATTTGGAATTTTAAACCTTTGACAGGGGAAAATGGTTAAAGATGGTTTAAAAAAAAAAAAGTTCGATTTGGATATAAAACAAACAAAAATCTGGTGAAACGTAGGCATTGATGAGAAAATGCTATTAACACTAAAACAAAAAAAAGTTACAGCTTTCCATGTCCAAGGTATAACTAATGCAGCATGAACTAAACTTGAATTGCGTTGTGATAAAGATGAAGAGGCACAGTGTTTCTACTCTGAATCAAGAATGTGATGTAGAAATCTACTACAAGTATGAAACACCCACTGAATTACGTATTTTCATACGCGGGAGGTGCCAAATGAAGTCCCATGGCTCGGCTTATGAGTTTTGTTTTGTTTTGCTCAGAAGAATTCACACAAGTGATATGAAATGTAATATCTTTAACCCCACTTTGTATGATTTCTTTCAGAATTCATGTTCAGTGAGTGGAAATCCCGCCGCCAAGATGAACGAGATTCAGAATTCGCACCTCCCTCTGCGTACTTTACTGATAAAAGGAGACCAAAACTCTGGAATTTTAAGGATCAGAATACTAAGTCCGACATGCCATTCCAGGGGACAAAGTGTCCAGGAGGAACCTCTGAGAGCGAGGCTGAGCCACAGCATCAGCCTCCGACTGTTTCTTCACCTCCGACTGTTTCTTCGCCTCCGACTGTTTCTTCGCCTCCGACTGTTTCTTCGCCTCCTGAGACTCAACAAAATCCTCCAGTATCCTCACAGCCTCCGAAACCACCACCTACACAGAGCTCACAACTTTCAGCTCCCCCGTTTAATCCCCATTACCCTCCTCCTCCATTTTATCTTCCATTTCCTCCTCCCCCTCCCTCTCACTTTGCAGGTCCACCTCATGTCCTTCCTCCATTTCCCCCACAGTACCCATACCAGTATCCACCCCAGTATCCACCCCAGTATCTGCCTGCAGATCAAAGCCAATCTCAGGAACAGCCTCAAGCTGCTCCTCGGAGTCTGGACGACATGCTGTCGTTCTACAGGAACTCTACCTGATGCCGGCTTTCTGTTAAAGTAAATATTGCTGGAACAATAGAAAGAAATGTCTCGGCTCTTAGGGTTTAAAGTATTTAGTAGATATCCATAATTTTAACTTGATACTGATCTATCTTTCTTACTTGTGTTTATCTTTTTGTCAAAATGAAAAGCTGCTGTTTTGGGATAAGAAGGTTGTACAGCGCTTGTTTTGTGTAATCTGTACTGTTGGATGTCTCAGGTTAGAGTTGCAGTATGAAAATCTCCACAAGGTAGTGCTACACACCTTTGTTAGTACGGTCTTTGCAAGTGACGCTGCAGTGATTTTTCACGAGTAGGGCTGCAGTTACTGAAATTATTAGTAAAGATCTTTGCTTTCATCATCAATTTTTCCCTATTTGTTGCTTTCAGTCTCATTTATAAAAACCCGATATGACATCTAACTCAAGGACTGCATGCTCGGTAACTGAAACTAAAAATAAACATTATTTTCATTGAAATCTGAAGTTTGGTCTGTAGGTATACTGAGTATTCATATTACCTTCTTGATAAACTTGTTAAGCAGGAGAAGGCTAAGTTTGTTTGTTTTCTTTTTTATTGTGTGACCTGACATTTTTAAATTTCATATTAAGAATATTCCTAAAGTCATGCTTGGGAGAAACATTTATTCTTCAGTACAGGCTTGTAAAATATTACCATGTTGCCTCATTAAACATTAAAGCATTTAAGCAGCTGGGATAGACTCCAGCCCCCTCCCTGCGAGCCTGAATTGGATTAAGTGTGTATAGAAGACGGATGGATTGATTCCTGCTTTATCAATTTCAAGGTGACTGGGTGGGGGGGTCAAGTCTCCCAGCTGCATCAAGGCAAAAAAAGCAGGGTACAAACTTGACAGTTTGCCAGTCCATCACAGAGCAAACAGAGAACCAAACAACCATTCCCACTCACTTTCAGCTCTACGGTCAGTTTAGAAATCACCACTCGACCTGACATGCATGTTCTGAGACGGGGAGGAAGCCAGAGTACCAAAGAGAGTTTCTAAAACTGCATGGTATGAACTGGTAATAACTTTTCTAACTTTGAACAACCTCCTACTGTAGCATTGTTATGAGAACGACTTCAAATCCCTCTTTCACTGCTTTTAGTGAAGGTTAATCCAAATTTTAATGAATGTACAGAACAATAATCTACTATAGCCAAGAAGCTAGAAGGACATTCAGAGTTCAGTATGTTATTAATCCTTAAAAAAGGATTATAATTGCACCATTTTTAAAAGTTCTTCATCCACTCATGCTTCAAATTCCTTGTTAGTTTCATAGATTTTGGTCTGGAGGTTTTTGTATAAACCTTTTGTTTGATGGTATTGAAATCTACTAACACCAAGAGCATCAACCTGGCTGGAAGAAAGAGGGAGTCTAGATATAAAATCCTAGATCACAATGCAGTATATTACTCCATTTATTATATTGGGTAATATATGTGTTGACATGTAGAGCACACATGAAGAGTTGATTAGCCTAGAAACCATGTTAGTCCTGAGACATAACAAGAGGGGAACTATTCGGAGGTGGATGCCTGCCAGAAGGATGGTGAACTACAACCTGACTGCAAATTGAACACATCACCCATTAGCCTCTTAGATACTCAAGTTCTTTTCTCTCAGTAGCACAATGGGTCTTTTGGCTCTTAATGTGTTTTGCGGAAGAGGTTTATCTTCCTGATGTGGTGGTTTGTCC
The DNA here is from genome assembly GCA_028567055.1 of Leptatherina wallacei. Classification (NCBI taxonomy): domain Eukaryota; kingdom Metazoa; phylum Chordata; class Actinopteri; order Atheriniformes; family Atherinidae; genus Leptatherina; species Leptatherina wallacei. The sequence goes on along the minus strand of JAOXYM010000003.1, from coordinate 25,973,366 downwards.
ACTCCTCTGTGACTTTAAAAAAGAGGTTTTTTCCCGTTTGTTCCTGTTCTGGCAGAATTAGTCACACAGAGCATGTCAGCGCCGTCTTTCTTGCTGGTACAGTATATGTACCATATGTGTTTACAGTGTGTGCTTGTTAAGACGTTACATGTTTATGAAATTAGGAGCCTTTTTTTTTTTTCTCTCTCACCTGTCTTGTCCAGCATTGTAGCAAGCAGAATGGTTGTCTGGCTGCTGTTTTGTGCCGAGCAAATTTACTTTGTCA
>JAOXYM010000003.1:25936542-25948859 GCA_028567055.1 Leptatherina wallacei | reverse complement strand
TGTGAAAAGAAATCTGCACAGAAAAGGATCTAAAAAATTCCATGGACCCTTATGGACCAGTGCATATGAGGACATTGATGTCACACAGTCTTTGCAAAGAAGCTATTAGCTCTTAGATGAGGATTGGTTAACATTTTACAAGTACACAATTCAGAAGTCCTGGTAACTGTAAAATCGTTTATTTTTTTTAGCGTCCATTGAATACATTGGTTGTAGTCACAGCACAGCAATATCTGGATGGACAGAGTCTGGAGTTGAGGCTGTTAATTTAACAATACCCCGAGGGAGTCATATTAGAAGATAGTTTGGAGTTCATTGGCACTCTTGTCACAGCCATACATTCACTGGAAACCTGAGGAAAGCCTGAGGACAAACAGAAGTAATATTTTTTATCTCCTTGTGTAATTTATCTCTACAGCTCTTGCCTTGAGCGTTTGTGACAGGCAAGTGAGAAGTGGCAGTAGCAGTTTCTTTGGGAGTGATATAGAAGCCTAATATCAAAACCGTTCATGTACTATAATTCTGTGTTTCAGGCACCCCTGGTGTCTCATTCAAAGTTTGTTCCAGTAAGCAGTAATGGGCCATGCAGCTCTAATGTGTGTAACACGGAAATCTGAACAGCTCACATATGCTGCTCATATGTAGCTCATTTGCATCTCAGCGGGGTTAAATCCAGTGGCAGGAATGTTGGCAAGGAGATGATCATGTGGAGGACTACACTATATCACCACTGTAACTTAAGGACATGTTTATATTTGCATAGCTTACATTCCCTACTGGACTGCAGCCATTTGCATAATCATTTGGGCTCCCCGCAGCAAAAAAATCTGGCAGTATAAATACCAACGTGCTTCCTTGGTTGTGTCACCACAGGCCTTTCGAGACCAGTTTATTGCCTCTACAGATTTGCAAGGTTGTATTTATTCACATTGTCTTCTAACACAGAATATGTTTATTATGGTGATATTTCAACGTGGAGGATCGTAAACGACTATACAGATGGTTTGAATGATTAAATGAAATTAATAAGATTTGTTCTTATATAAAGTTTTGAGAACAGAATATAGCAAAAAAAAAAAAAACAGTCCCTATCCTTTCTCCTATAAAGCCCTGCCCTGTGCAGAAATGGACAGACGATCTCAGGGTTGTCCTGTGGTCCATGTCACTGAGGGAACAGATCATTTGGTCTTGTTGGTCTTAGGGTTTGATCCTCAAGGTTATATACAGTATATAGACGCTCTATAAATCGGTATAGGCCTACATACACATGAATGAACCCAAAAAAGACCTTGCAGAACATAACATTTTAATGAGATGATCCATTTTAATCTACTTTGACAGTCAGTAGTTTAACTGTTTTGGCTAATTGATGTACTGTATATTTTTTTAGCCCCTTAGTTTACTTGAGCTGTGTTGATTTTGTAAGTATTTTGCCAGGCAGGAGCTGGTGATTCCCTAAAGTTATTGGTTGTAGTCAAATTGGTGAAAAAAAACATATTTTCTCTTTAACCTTTTCTTTACATATTAAACAAATTAAATCTATTATGAGGATTAGTTAGCTAGTATAGAGACATCATGCTGGCTTTATATTTAACAGTGAGACTGAGCCTCAAATTTAGAGTTTTGCAAAAACTCAAGTATCTCAAACCTTAAACCACTCTATTAAAATCACACTAAGAAAAAACTAATTGAACCATGTTCAATTCAATTCAATTCAATTCAATTCAATTCAATTCAATTCAATTCAATTCAATTTGACATATTTCAGCTATATTTTATTTGTCAGAAGATTGTATTTAATTATCTTAAAACAGAAGCTACATAAAATTCATGCTGAAGTAGCAGCATTTCAAAATCAGTTGTTTGCCGACTCAGTATTTCAATAATAATTTGGCGTATTTATATGATGTATCATCGATGTGTTATGTAATTTGAGCTGAATGGAAAGTTTGACATAATAAAAAGTGATAGGCCCACATTGTTTTTATTTTATTTTATTGTGATCCTGCATATGTATTCCTGTATACATCATATTTCTGATGTAAGCTGCCCTTTTTTCTCCCCACAGTGCCTATACAGAAGCCTACAATGTGTGCTCTGTGGCTGTCGGTCCACAAACTGCCTCAGTGGGGAATGGCCAGGGAGAGACGGTAGCTGAGGAAGACCAAGGACGCACTTCTGAGGAGGAAGATGGGGGTGTAGACAACTATGACAGACCGGTTAGTTCCACTTTGTTTGTGGCATCATTATTACAAAGCAAAGCAGGTGTCACCTATTTCCAAAGGATTGGTAGAAATAGGCATTAGAAGAACAGGGTAATACAAAGTTAACTGTTTTTCACCATGGATAATGGAAAAATTGCTCTCACAAGCCAGGATTTGATAGTAGTTTAATGGAGGTTAATGGGCTTCTACAAGGGTGTTCTCATCATTTAGTGAACTTGAGATACACTCATACTTTTTGAACCCTGCCAAAGTGTGTTGGTTCCCCCTATAATCATCCTTATGTTTTTGTTACAGCCTGATGGTCGGTCCAGAGCCTTTTACATTGTAAAAGAGTTGGCGGATACAGAGAGGCTGTAAGTATAAATGTTGAAACATATCTGTTTAAAAATAAAAAAAAAACATTTCATCACCAACCTGATTAACTGTTTAATTACTTTTTTTGTCCACAGACATGTAAAGGCCCTCAAGCTGCTCCAGGAAGTGAGTTGAATTATCTATGACCTTTCTTACAACTAATCCAATGCACATCTCATGAATGCATCCACATATATAGTATGGGAGGCAGTTAATTTGACTAATTCTGCATTATTCTGCAGTGTCATGAGGAGAGTGAAACAGTTTGTGCATAGTAGAAAACTGAGAGTAACCTTTTCAGAGTCCAAGATTTGAAAAGGAAATTTGGTGATTTAGTGAGATTTGTGTGAAGTGATTTGATCGTTTTCTTCTTACTACATTATTTGCCACATTATTAATGCATGTTATAAATTTTGCACTTAATTTGGCGCTGTTGGTTGTTGTGAGGAGGCTGTGCTGCTGCAGGGAGCAGAAAACAAGAGAGAAGTTATCCGATTGTGCTCATTTATTTGTAAGGGCGGAGGAAGATGTTTTCAGATGTGTTATTCTTAATCTGCTGGAGGAACTTAGTTTATGTCTTCTTTGCTAACAAGAAAAACTGAATAGCTTGCTTCTTGAAAAAGGTTTTTTCTTTAAAAATCCAACACTTCCCTTGCGATATATTTGGTTTTACATTTGTTTGTACATCTATCAGGCTTCTCAGACACTCATGAAGTTAATTTTCAGCCCAAATTTGTATTCAATGTCTTTCTTCTGCTATCTTCTTGGTTGTCTAGACTAGTGGTTCCCAACCTGGGGTCCCTGACCCCTCAAGGGGGTCCTCCTAAGAGCACAGGAGGTTCCTGAGGCTTTAACTGCTCACAGCTAGTGTGATTAAAATTAATGCCACATTCACACTGAGATGAGTTGAGGTGTGTCTGCTTAGGTTTTTAAAAAAATAATAATTTGGATGTTTTGTTCACGTGGAACTTGGGATTTGGGAGCCTGATAACACAACCTCTTAAACCAGGTTCCAAAGTGAATAAGTGGGGATCATCAAAATCTGTTACACAAAAATAAATTCAAGCATATATATGCATCTATGCATGAAGCCTGCAGGTAACTTTTAACTTCTGTTGCATTCAATCTTTTTAATGATTGTTTTTGTGTTTAAATGATTTTATTGTAATTCTAGCTGCTTCTACTTTTTCTTTCTTTCTTATCTGTAATGCTTTTAATGTTTTATGTAAAGCACTTCGAATTGTCTTGAACCTGAAAATGTGCTATACGAATAAACTTGCCTTGCCTATACTCTGTCAAAAATGAAAGAAACATGTATTTAATAGGCCACCCCAAGTGCAGCCAATAAATTTTCATCCATGTACATGTACGGTTTATTGAGGTTAGTGAGCTAATGGAGCGACAGCAGTGTAATAGTTGATGTATATCCTGGTAACCTTGATTGTTCCTGCACCATTTCATTAATGAAACATGAAACGTCACAGCGCAGAGGATTCGTCTCTATTCTAAAAACTAAAAAAGTAATGCTATATGTGGATAATTACCTTAACTTTAGGTTTTTTCAAAGGACATGAAGGAACTTAGCTAGAATGCATCAGTTGGGGCGATAAGCTAGCTAATGAAAGCAGAAAGCGATGCATGGTTTCAGCATTGGGCGGGTAGGTGGGTGGAGTGGTCCACAACTTTTTGGTAGTTGCAATTAGGGAGTTTTTGAGGAAAATAGTATGGGAATCACTGGTTTAGTCTAACCATATCATATTTTATATCATTTTCTCCACATTAATTTGCATTTACAGCTGAATCAGGTTTAATGCAGCAACAATGTTTTTGTCTCTGCGTGAATTCATCATAGTGTGGGGACTAAACAAGAGAGCTAAAATGCTGAGACTCTGGTGTTCAAAGAAATGACGAGATACTTTGATGAACAGCCCATGTACATCCAGCAGTTTGATATTATCAGTTCACCCTTTGTGGAGGAAGGGAAGGGGAACAGGATAAGGAATGCTGTCTGTAGGGAACCTGTAGGATTGGGGAGTAAAATGTTTTTATCATAAAATGTAATTACAGATGAACTATTACACTATTTCAGGACTTTCGAGAAGCAGTGGGTTCAGCAGTGGGTGACGAGGGGCAGCCTGTGTTGGATGATGAGCGACTTCGGGAGATTCTCAATGAGCTGCCTGATGTTTACAGTCTGCACCGCAAAATCCTCACTGAGCTGGAGAATCGAATCCGACACTGGTGAGAACTGGGAGATCATTCAGTATTGTTAAACAGGAAAAACAGACTTTATAGCATATCCTCCATAATGCAATCAGGGGATTCTCTTTTCTTTCATACTCTCATCTCTGTCTCTCAATTCAGGGAGGACAGTCAAAAGATTGCAGACATATTCCTGTGCAGGAAAGCAGAGTTCTTGGTCTTCACCACTTACATCGGACACTACGATCGGAGCATGAGCTTATTGGAGGACAGCTGCCGAACCTCACCTTCCTTTGCATCCATCGTTCAAAAGTTTGAGGTGAGACCTACTGTGCTTTGTGAACTCGAAACATGTAAAGCATAAATCTCTGGGCTTTCTTATGAAAAGCAACTTCATATATACGAAAGTATATTCTCAAAGTTGTATATTCTTGAGATGAAACACTGAATACATTTGCTCCTGGTGTCTTTTACATATCATGACATGTCCTCAGAAGAAATCTGTAGCTCTGAGAGCCGTCCTTTTTCTTCTCACATTCTCTCCTCATTTACTTCTACCGAAAGTAGTGTAGCTGATTTGTGGTTCCTAAGAAAATCGTTTGAAATTCCAGCCTGCATTAAAAGAAAACATGAAGCAGCTGATTCTAGTTCACTGGATGAATGTCAAAGGAAACTGTTGATTATAATCTATAAACAACAGTTTAGTGACATTAAAATGTGAGTGTTGAATTTAAGTTTTGAGCAGGGAAAATTGAGGAAATAACTAATTTTATTCTGTACAGAAACTACATTGATTTTGGCAGTTTAACTGCTGTGACTCCAAAAGGAAAATTATGGATATTCAGAATTAATAAATTTTTCTAACCAGTCAGCAACTGATGTTACAAGCAATTCTATAAAGTTGACGAGTGTAAAACATATAAAATGCAATGTAATGATATGCTAAACAAAAAGACGAGTAAATCCTCACCTTCCACAGTTTAATTTACAATCAGATATCATCCAGTCAACTGTACATTCAGTTTCTGGCAGAGATCAATGATAAGGGCTGTTTATCCCCTCAGGGATTCAGTCCCCCAGATTATAACCGGCTTTTGTAATAACATAGCTGAATTGTAGATGAATATCCAGTGACTACGCGTTCATGTGTTTTATTTATGGACTGAGGAGTTTTTCTGTGTTTTGCCAAGATTTTATAGATCACAGAGGAGAGAGGTTGGCATGAAGTCTTTGCAGAGCTTTGCAGTTTTCTTTGTCAGATTTAAGAGCACCAGTGTTGAAAAAGTCCTCAGATTCCCTGAAGCTCCCTTTTAATGGGAGGCTGCTAACAGAATAGGTTTTCCACACTACAGAATGAGTCCAGTCAAAATGTGACAGTTGTTTCAATGGGCTGGCCCAAAAAACTAAAACTATCTTGAAGATATTATATTACACACAGATGTCCATTGATATTCTTACACCCAGGACATGAAAGTCAAAATTTTTCCCCAAAATGAATAATCATTGTGAATGATATTAATATAACATAGAGCATCAACTATTAAAATGGAGAAATGTATATTAGCAAAATATTTAAATATAGACAAGTGCAGTCAACTCTAACCTAACAACACTGTGTGTTTTTGAACTGAGGTGACCAGTTGCTGTTATTGAAAGGAAAGGTTTTCCCACTCTTGCTTGATATCATATGATTTCAGCCACTTAACAATTTCTGTTGTACTTTTCATTTCATGGTTTGCCAGTGTTTTCAGTGTGTGGATGCTGAATTCATCTTTTATTTGTCTCAGGAGCATATTCCAGCTGGGGAAAAAGTTTCTTTAAAACATCAGCTTCTGCAGGTCATTGTCCGTGTGGCACAGTATCGCATGCTCCTCACTGGTGAGTGAAGGGTGGAAGACAAAATCTAACTCAGTTAGGATAGTGTGTTCTATAGAATAATGATCAGCGCTGTTTCATGCTTTATCATCCACACCCATTCATTTCTTTGACTCCTCTCACAGATTATCTGAACAACCTCTCCCCTGATTCCAAGGAATATGAAGACACCCAAGGTAGAGTAAACATGTTATTAGCATATACAGCAATGTATACAACAGCTGCTCCGTCCTCACTCTCAGGAGAGCTTTGCAGGCCTCTGTGTGGGGATCTGTGTTTACTGGGAATTTATTTCTGCTCATTTGGCATGAAGAAATGGCCATGAGAGAGCCAATTTGGATTTCTTTGTTTGTGCTGGTAGCCCACCAGGCAGTCATTCCAGCTCTTTTCTGTCTGAAGACTGTAATGTCTAATTCATGAGAGGGCAAGTTGCAGCAACACTATCTCATGCTGGATCTCCGATAAGGGAGCCACCCCGGTCCAGACCCGTAGACACTTCCAGACTTCTGACATAGTTTGCTTCCTACACAGAAGCAAAGGAAAGAAAAAAGAAATCATCTCTTCAACCCTGCATTTTTGTTTTGACTCTGGTCACCTCTTTGAAGTATCTGTCCTGATTTTCTGTCTGTTTTTCTCTTTCAGCTGCTGTAGCGATTGTGTCTGACATTGCAGAACAAGTCAATGACAGTTTAAAACACGGGGTAAGTGTCAAATTTAACTCTTAAACTTAACAACAAAAAAGTTGCCAAAATCCAGCATTATTTCTTTATAAAACTGTTTAATCAACGTGAATTCATATAACAGTTCTTGGTAGAATATTAACTCCCCCATGATTAAGGTAATATCATATCTCACAGCCCAGATTTGACTAATTCCAAAAACACATTTCCATTGCAACAAATAATCTAAATTATTATAAAATGCTTCCAAGTCATAGTATTAGAATATTAATATAAACCATACTTAAACTGAGCTGACATTCAGGACATCTGGCAGAAATATTGTAAAGACACCAATGAAATGTTTTCCTCAGTTTACTTCACCCTTTTTCACACCACTACACTACTTCTGCTTAAATTTAAACCGAGGCCCCTACCATAGGGTGTTTCAAAGTTTAAATAGAAATTTACTGAGTGAATGAATAAATGGCTTCAGCACCTTATGATTTTGTGTACTTTTCACAAAGTAATAAAGACAAACATGAGTTGTATATTAAAATGAAGCATTTTAAACCCTTTTTATTTGATTGTTTACATGATAATAATCTGATTTAGAGTGATGTTGTGGCTGCTTTCTCTGGGACACTGAACATGGGTGCTTCAGATCTTGTAACAACATGACTTTGGTGATCACCTGATCTTTCATAGAGCCTAACAACTGCAGTCACGTTAAACAGTGTCAAGAAGGTTATTATCACCCAGTGAAGCCAGATTTTGTGGCGCTGGCTATAAGTCTATTTATAAAAGGTTATGACTTAGTATCTTCAGATCAATTACAAACAGACACCTTTAAAATTGCAAATATTTCACAAGAAGAACAAACTAGGACTTTAAGAATATCACAGGTTAGAAGCAGAAAAAGTGAAGATGTACATTAGCGTAAAGAGAAAAAAAAGCTTAAAAACAAACTGCCTGGCTAATCAATATTACTGCCGCATCATGAAAGCATGAGAACATCTAACTATGACTGCAGTTTTTAATTAATAAAACTGCTTTACTGCAGGTCTATTATAGTGTTTAAGACTACTTGAAGCTTTTTCTTTGAGCTGCAATCCTGTTGGTGTTATTCTATATCTCTCATGTGGTCAAAGAAAGCCAAAGGGTTTATATAATATTTAGAGAGTAAAAAGACATCTCACAATCCACTCTGAGGTTTTGGTCTGATTTGACCATCAGCCTATGTAGGTGGCTCTTTTGTATATATATGCTTATCTTAAACCTATCCTACTTCACATGTTACCATGGCAATGTTCTTCTGTGTGAAGTGAATCACCTTTGTGACAGTGAAAACAAAATAGAGTTAATCTTAAGTTATCTTCCTAAGCCATAAATCTTCCTATATAGTACAGGTCTGATAACATTAGTTAAAAACATTGCATGACGTCCTTGCATGACAGTCACGCATAAAAAAAGGAATAAGATAAGTTGTGTCCCTAAGTAAGAAACTATGGGAATCAAACATTATGTGCCTATGAAGTAATGCCTCAAGTTATGGCATTAACTATAGGCCTATAAGATAAAATAGCATGTGAAAACTGAGGTGGATGTTCATTTACTATGGGTACGCCATACAGATAATTATATACAATACACTAGGCACACCTGGTGTCATCCAGACACTGGGAGGACCCGGAAAGGTTGCACATGTGGAGCATTTTTAGAAAGACCTAAAAATTGCGGTCAATGTAATTAAGAAGCATGTCGATCCGACTGTAGCCATTATCTTCCAGGTCCTTCTGGTTCCTGCTTGGTGAACTTGACTGATTGCTCAAGTGTTACACTGTGTTTCACTGCAAAAGATGAATAATGCCATCCTAAAGTTTATATAAAATTATGTTAGATCAAATTTGTCAATGTTTCTGATATGCTAATGGATTTATTTAACTATTCTGTAACTAGGGAATAGTTATGGCTCGACATAACCAACATAGCCATGATATCAGATTTTTCCTGTCAATGTGTGAAGCTAAGTGGCCTAGTGACATTGAAAGCAAGGATACTTTACTCACCTATATTTTGTGCAGCAAACTCAGCAGATGTTAGCTTGCTAATACAATAATTAAAAGGTTTAACCTAGTAAAAGTATTAGCCAGACTTTAAATATTTTAACATCAACCGTATGTGCTTGTCAGCATTTAGCTTAAAGTGCTGCTCTAGTTCAATTAGAGTTGCTAGCATTTTGTGAGGACTTTTTTCAGTGACTACTAGGGCTGTGCATTTAAAAACTGAGTCATATGCTAAAGAGTGACATTTCTAGTTTGGTCTAAAGTAAACAATATGTGGCTTGTCTGCCTTCAGGTGATAAGAACTGTATGCAAAACAATAACCGGAGATAAGGAAAATGTTGATAATGCTCTTTCGGGTTTTCTCTTTTATTTTGTCTCCTCTTCTGCCTAACCTTTTTTTAATCTGTTCTTTTATCTGCATTTCTCAGGAGAATCTGTTGCGTCTGATCAACATAGCGTACAGCGTTCGTGGCCAGCAGGACCTGCTTCATCCTGACAGGGTATGACTCTGATAACAGCATTGTTTCTGCCTGAGTCTTGCCAGCCCACCCTGTCTGCCTCCCACCACCCCGTTGTTGGCCTTTACACAATCAGTCAGCTGGTAATCCCTAGCCAGCCTGATCTAAAATAACACTGATGTCTGCAGATGCCCTGCATGTGTCAGGATCAGGTGAGGTGTGAAGTACTCAGTTTGACTTAATTGTGCTTGTTTTATTTTTTTCTGATCAGGTTTTTGTAAAGGAGGGCAACCTGATGAAGGTCAGCAGGAAGAGTCCCCAGCCCCGCCATCTGTTTTTGGTAAATGCTGCTTCCTGTTTGCATTACAGGGTTAGGCTCACTCTGTTATTTACTGACTTTTTAAATAGGATTACTGAGGATTGCTTCGTTACATTTTATTCAATAATTAAATCAGTATGAAATTTAGAGCAAGGCATTTTCTGCCTGATCTATTTCTATGTCCAGACGGAGCTATTAAGAGCAGGGTTTCCTGGCAGGATGTTTCTGAAGGTTGATTTCCTGAGGCAGTTCTTTACTGACAGCACAGGGAAGGTCAGCTCCCTACAACCTAAAAGATCCATGTAGCGCTCTCACGATGCTAAATATCAACACGTCCGCTGCTCCTGAAACGTAAACTTACTAAGATGATGTGAGGGTAAAGAGACAGATGAGAAAGGAGGGGAGAGGGATTTAACTGATTAAGCTGTAAGTATAAGCTAAGTAACATTATAATTGAGGTCACTCTTCACCACGTGTCACAGCTAGGTCAACAACACGTAATTAATTTCCTGGAAGAGAGTCACAGACTACTATAAACATCCAGCATGTGAATTCATTACATAGGAGCAGCTCTACATAATCATGAACGAGAGTTACAAATCATCAACAGAACATTATCAAAGCAAATTTCTATTCCACCTTGTAGTGTTTTAGAAAATTGTTTTGCAAGCTCAGCTTCTAAGAAGGCTCATAAATGCCTCTCATGATAATCACTGAAGAACTTAAATTCTGCTATTTCATCTATCCAGACAATGGCAATGTGTTGTCAGCTGTTACAAATTTTACAGGTAGTTTCCTAGAATAACTTGCTAAAAGACACAGGGACAATGAATAAAATGATGAGCTTGAACAATAAGACAGGCTCCACTGATTCAGCTTGACATCATCATACTGAAATAAAGCATTTACTTAGAAAAATGCAAGGTGAAGGTTTTAGATTAATAGATCGTCCCTATAAACATTTCAAGCATTATCAAATGTTGTGCTTGAAATCAATTGTGTTTTAGAACTCATCCATCATCCATCCAATTCAGGGTCTGGAGAACATAGCGATCTTAATAACTGTAATGCTCCCCTACTCACCTACTCTGACATTAACTATATTACAAATCTGTGAATGTGTGGTGAAAATGAACAAATACTGAGGTTTATGAGCTGATGGTGGGAGATGAGTGTGTATGTCCTTTTCTGTAATGCAGTAGATAAGAGACAAGGACAGAGTCATATGGGTGGTGTTTTGTATTAGCCTGTAGGAGCACCTACTGGCGAGAAGCTGCACATACAGGAACAACAATTTCTGGTCAGCTGACCATTTATCTATTTTTTGTACCCTTTTTTACATCCTATCTGCAACCATGCAAGATTGGACTGTTCTGCAGAGTTATTGTGTTTTTTGTCTTTCATCAGATGAATGACGTGCTACTGTACACCTACCCTCAGCAAGATGGGAAATATAGACTGAAAAACACTTTGCCCCTCACTGGACTGAAGGTTAGTCTTTCATCAAGTCACCTAATTTTGTAATTTTCTTTTTCTTTTTACCTCAACAACCTCAGTACAAAGAAGAAAGTATTAGATAATATATCTGTGTCTGTAGGGATTTCTTTAACCTTCTTTCCTCTCCCTGTTGATGTGATCTTTGATTTATGATGTTTCTGATTGATCATCCAGGTCAGTAAACCCATCATAGAAAATGTCCAAAATGCACTGAAAATAGAGGCAACAGACATCTCCATCATTCTGTCTGCCAGGTGGGTCATACTGTACTTTTAATAAGGGCAACAGTTAAAAGGTTCACCTCCATCTTTAAGGCCCTAAACTTTAAAGTGTTTACAGCTAACGCTTTAAATATTTAATGTCAGTGACATTTGAATCAACAGAGTAGAGGTGATATAAGATTGTTTGTACTTTTTGCAGTTCTTTCCTTGAAAGGGAGGACTGGTTTTACACCCTTAACCGTGCTGTAAATGAACACACAAGAGGCTCTGCAGCTCTCAACAGCTGTTCCGGAGAGGTGAGCAAATTTCTTCTTATAATTCAATTAAATTCAATTCATCTTTATTTGTATAGCGCCAATTCACAACAATGTCATCTCAGGGCGTTTCACAGACAATCAGTTTGAGCCAATCTGATTGTCATTCATTGATTCATACAAGCCA
>JAOXYM010000003.1:25915992-25936442 GCA_028567055.1 Leptatherina wallacei | reverse complement strand
CTAGGAACATGGTAGTTCAAATAATTAGGTGGAGTAGATTCATTAATACTAACATGATCCTCCTGCTGCAGCCAGGTATCTGTAAGACAAAATAGATCAATATGATGATCACCAATCAGGTCATTTACTAACAGAGACTTATATGAAAGAGACCTGATAATGAAAGAGACCTGATAACCTTGCATTATCATCACTTTTTTCTTCAACCATGCTTTTTCACATCTACTGGAATGAGACTGATGTTGCAACTTATCGCCATCAAGCTCCCTGGTCTGAGAGGGCACTGGATTTACAATGTGTTTGTCCCCCAGGTCAGAGATTGTCTTAGGTTGTCTCTGGGGGAAAAGGCTCCCACTCTTGTTCCTGTCTCAGAAGTGATGATGTGCATGAACTGCACTGCAGATTTCAGCCTCACTCTTCGCCGACACCACTGCCATGGCTGCGGAAGAGTAAGTCACAGAAAAAGAAACAATAACACTATTAAGCAATTATATTCAAGCCTCCCTCCGCCCTATAATGTTTGATTGAGGCTATATTGAGAGATTGGAATTTTTTTTTAAAAAGAAGGAAAAAAAGACAGCAGTGTTTTTACATGCTTCAAAACATGTCTTTATGGAAACTTTAATATTTGCTAAATAGTATGCAGCAAAATTTATTTTTTAACGGTTCTGTTTGTGTGGAAACTGGTTAGCATTTTCAGAGTTTATTTAATATTAATCTGTGTTTTCTTTTTTTTCTTTTTTCCATTACAGATTGTTTGTCGAAGCTGCTCCAGGAACCGGTATCCACTAAAGTACATGAAAGGCCGCATGGCAAAAGTGTGTGATCACTGTTACAGCGAACTAAAAAAGAGGGGTAAGAAATCCATGTTTAAATGAAATATGAAATATAAATGATCAAAATTGAATATATCTTTAACCTGTTGGTGCTATATGGTTTCCCTTTCCCCCCGGTTGTCCCTTTCTTATCAATTGGAGACTCATTGTTCAACTATTTAAACAGAGAAGTGCTCCATTTACCGTGAAATTAAATCTGATGGAGCTTAAAGAAAAGATTTAATTTTCTAAAAACCCAAAGTCCTGGGGATTTAGGAGTTTATCTTCATCTTTGTTCAAAACTCTATTAGCTTTGCACCTCAAGCCACTGAGATTTAAGTCCATTCCCTAATGCAGAACTCCAGCTCCTTCAATCTGGTGGGTTCTGTGGGTGTATACCAATCTTTAAAATATTCCATCTTTGGAATTTTTTTTTTTTTTTTAACCTCACCAATTTACCCTATTTTCTTTTGGTCCATAAAAAAACATATCCATTTAAATTCTAAGTTGTCTTGCAACAACATAGGAAAAAATATCAAAGAGTGTAATACTTTTATATGGCACTTAATATTTAAGACATGGAAAGTAAAAATCCACTCTACTGGATAAACACCGTCAACATTATCATGAATTAGCCATAGCAATGTATAAAGGGACTCTGCCCAGAAAAAAATATTTAGACTTATGTGTAAGGAATGTAAGCATCACAGAAGGACAGGTATTGAAATTATAGTGCTGTTACTGTATAATTTCTGTAGTACACATACATAACCTTGCAATATAACAAAAAACACCTCTACAGTCAGGTTGCACAATGAGCCCATCGGGATCCAGGGTTTGTTGACATGAATTTTTGCTGGAAATGAGTCATCTTATTCCCTTTTTAAAAACTGTTAGTTATAAATATTGTAAACATTGCTTGTTGGATTAAAATATTTGTTCTAGTTTGTTCAGTAACGTGTTCTGTTGTCATGCTACATTAGATGTCTGTTTTCGGCACGACACAAGTCTCTTTTTATGATGAGTGCATCTGAGTCACTTGTTCATCTGCTCCTCATTTTGTTCACTCCTTGTGCTCTGCTGTGCCTTGGCTCCCTGTCCCCATTCCAGTTCAGAGTGAGGATCAGAGAGAAAATGTTTGCTTTTGTGTCGATCTGCAATGGGAAGTGAAAAGTTCCTGTAAGGAACTTGACCCTTTAGAATAAGTCATTCACAAATATTAAACCATGAGTTATAGATCTGTATCTGTCTTCAACTTAGAGTAAAAGAAAGTTATTTCTGTGTACAGGAGGCGATGTAGCTGGTCTGTCAGGCAAAGACAGCCCTCGTGTGAACCGCTCCAGTCGGCCACTTTCTACTATGTTCCAAAACATTCATCCTCCCAATATTTGGAGACATCGGAAAGGCACTGCCTCCTTCACTCAGGTAACATCACAAAATGTAGCTTTACATTACAAAATACCACAGCTACGACATGCTTTTAAGTTACCATTGATGTGCAGGTGACAGTATCAGAGGAAGGCTCCATCAGTGGCAGTCTACAGAGAAGCAAGAAGAGCAGAAGGAACTGGAAGAGACTATGGTTCCTTCTAAAAGACAAGGTGCTTTACACCTACCGAGCCCAAGAGGTGAGGGGAAACATGCCCTCCCCTTCAACCTGAAGCGCACATAATCACTCTTATACACATCTTACATGCTAAGGACAAATCAATTTTAGCCATTGCCACAAGCCAATGTTTGTATGTTATAATCAATCGTGCTATTGATGAATCTTCTATGTGCAGGAAAAAGTAGCATCCGAGAGTTTACCTCTACTGGGTTTCACGGTGAAGCTGCCTGACATGCAGGGGGGAGATGATGAGGCCAACGTCTTCCAGCTTTACCATAAAAAGACTTTATATTACAGTTTTAAAGCTGAGGATAACTTCACAGCCCAGAGGTGAGAAACATGCTTAGCCAACAGCTAATGATAGAACATTAAAAGAAGATTATCATCATTACAGTAATTATAGGTTTCTTGCTGTTGGAAAATCAACATTTAAATGGATGCTTTCAAGGAGAAAAAGCAACCAAGTTCATATCAGTTTTAGAGAAGTAGAAAAGCTGCAGATCTAGGACAACTCTAAAAGTCAGGATGAAGCCCTAAAACTAAACCAGGCAACAATGTACCATCCCATCGATGTGAAGCAGATGACAACGAATATTTTAACAAAACTGCTGTTCTTGTAGTTGTCTGTCTAATCTGAAGTTGTGTCCTTGCACAGGTGGGTAAATGCCATGGAGGAAGCCACCAATTTATAAAACCGGCCCCAATGTTGCCTTTCTCTTCCTACGAACCCCTGTCTCTAAAGAAGATGACTGTGAAACCAAACTGGAAAGATAAGGAACAAAAATTTCTCTATTATTTCTGCAATTATTTCTGTAATTTGCCCAGCTGGACTAAAAGAGAAGAAGACATTTTGTTCTTTGAGAGCGGACACGATCACCTACTTTGTCAACCTCCAAGGTCCCCCGCCTGATGTTACAGCAGGTGCATTGCTGAGAGCAACGACAGGCGCTGGCCCAGATACCTGCCAGGGTGGAACAGTACATTAACATGACCTGTAATTCCCTCAATGACTGATCAGTAATATTCCTGTCATTCAGTTGAAAGATCGTGGATCATCATCCCATTTTGGAAAGTAAATTTGTTATACGATTTTAATATATTTTGGATGTGTTCTATATTAACTAGGTTTTTTTTATGAACAAAAGAACATTTTCCCTCACTCTCGTTTAGCTATTGATACTGAGGCAGAAAAAAAGCAGCTATGATCTAATGCCTCACTCAAACATTCCTCTATGTGGAATGGCCTCGTCTTTTGTTTGAATTAACCCTGCCTTAATTTCAACATGTGTTCTTTGACTGAATTAAAGCATCTCCATGACTCAAAAGCACAGAGTCTAACAAAGAATAATTTACAAAATGTATAAAAGAGTCTGTTGCCGTGCTGTGTAAAGCATTGCTGGAGATGCTTCTGCCAGTGATTCAGTAGTTTCTATGCCTTTTGCACTGATATATATAAAAAAAAAGCATGAACAGAAAAAGGAATGAGTGTACTTTATCAAGAGAGGCCAAAAGCTTCAGCTTCTGCACTTAGTTTATTTGCTACTGGGAAATGTGGACATTATTATTTGAAATCCTTACCAAAGTGCAATGTAAATTCATATTTGTGTAAAGTCTCATCCATCTGTGCACAGAAGGGTTGAGTTGGATTCAAATGTGTGAAATTTAAACATCACTGATTGCACATGATGCACAGCTGCATAACAGTGTCTTGGACTTTGTACTGTATTTAATGATTTCTGAAGTTTATCTACCATTTTAAAAGAAAGTAAAAGAGGCTACAATAAAACGGTCTGTGTCTTAATTCCCCTCATGTCCTCTAGATGGCAGGTGGACTAAACATTCAAGTACAGTGGGCTTTTAGCCAGCTCCTGACTGTGTCCTTGAGGATGGAGTGCGGTGTACAAACCTTTTTGTGCTCCACTTGTGGGACCCCCCTATAATTTGTGTCTGTGTTAACACACAGTCCTTGTATGCTCTGATGAAACATCAAGCTGGCAAATGTTTCAGATCATCAGGGCTGTGTGATAAGCACACCGGTGTGCTGTTTGGCCAATGGAAGGCCAGGCCTGCTCTGCTTCTCATCCCCCCCTGAGGCTGCCTGACCCAGAATAATATAAGGCTCAAAGTTTGCTTTCTAGGCCTGTCGAAAAGTTGCAGACACCTCGTCCTATATAGAGGACAGACGATTCATCACTCTGCTTTCTCCTTTCAGCCCCAGTTCTAGTTTCTTTCCTTGCTGTTGCTTTCATCTGTTGTGTCTTCTTAGCCTGTGTCACTAATTGTTATGACACAAAACACAAATTCCTTCCAAATGACAGTTTATCAATTAAATCCTCCCCCACTTCATGCACCTGCATCCTCTTCAGTGTATCATTTAATGCATTTCTTAATTATCTGTGGTTGAGTGCACTTTTGCAAATGGAACAACTGAGATGGTAAAGAAATGTAAAACAAGTTACAGACCCAATTTAAATGTTATCTGGCAGCTTACATTATGCAAAACTAATCTTTCATGCATGCATTTTAATTTCTGCTCACATTTTTTGCTAAAGGAAACCGTTTACTTGTATTAATAGATCATAGTGGAGTAAAGCCACAATTCCCAGTTACCATTTTAATGAGTCTTTATGTTCTAATTAACTATCAAAACATATGATGAGAGCTTTCTGAGTGCTCGATGTGATAGGATTTCTTTTACAGTGCATCACAAGCAGTGTCATAATCCAGTCTTTCTTCTACATGGCTGCAGGCAGGAGCAATGCAGAGAGTAACAAATAATCAATCGTTCACACAGCCTACTCAATAAGGTCATATGCACTCAGTGCTGTTATATGTGCAAGGCCTCAGGAATCATTAACAACAGTTGCTAAAAAGGCTGAAATATGCTCTGAGCTTGACTTCCTCTGTGGTTTTTACCCATCCAGCTATGGCAGCAGAGATGTGTGAAACTCTTATTTTATTTAGTGACAAACTGAAACTGACACACTATGCCCATCAGTGTTGAGGATGACGCAGTGTTTAAACACACCACAACATGGCTTTTCATCTTTCATACCTCTGTGTGGGCAGCATATCCTCAGGGGAAAATGATCAGTTCATTATGCAATAGCTGGATACTTAACAAAAGGCTAAAAAAAAACAGCTCAGTCCACTTGGAACTGATTTGAGATTTCTGGGTTTTCACTTTGGATTGTTTCTCTGCATCCTTGAGAAGTGCAGAGAGAGGGAAAAGAAGCAGTGAAGCTAGAAGTATTGAGGGACACACTCTTCTGTTCCACTTTCCAAACTCTTTGCGGCTCACACTCCCGAGTCAATGTTACACCTATTCCACCTTCCCTACAGCTTTAAATAGCCCACTCTCCCTCAGCAGGACAAACAGTGAAGAACACAAAGCATTCAGCACACTCTGCACCACAGATATTTATTATCCCTGTTCCCTAAACATAAAGTCTGCATTGTGTTTTCCATCCATCCTCTTGAAATTATTCTGTCATCAGCAATTATATACAGAGGGTGGTGTCAACGCTTCTCAACAGGGCCAGTTGAAATCACTGAGCGATGTTGATTTTTCTGAAGCCAAGCCATCTCAAGTCATTTGAAAAGTTAAATATGTAATATTGTTGACTTTTAGAGTCTTCTTTCAGATAATTCAGTGAGAAGACATACCACTTTTATATGTCTCAATTTCTTTTAAACTTGACATATCTGCTTGTTTTCTTAGCAAGGCATAAAATGTAAAAGCAGCTAAGAGTAGCAGCTCTACTCCACAGCTGATAAAAATAATGTGCTCCAAAACCTCTATAGACCCGCAATTGTTGTCTTGAGGTTATTTAAAAGTTTGTTTCTTGGCTGGGAGCAGTTGCCAAGCAACCACCAGAGACTTCAGGAAGTCACGGCTCCAGTTAAAGAAACACTCAAGCACATTACCTTCACTAAAATCACAAACTTTTGATTTTTTTTGTACGTTTTTGTGCGGATTTGGCAATGATACGATTACAGACATTAGGTATTTGTTGACAGTTTCTACAACACAAGAGTTTATAAATATCAAACACACACACATCAAACACGTTTCTTATGTATCCCATCTTTTGGGAAACAGTAAGTTTATGATCAAATGTATAACTTTGGGTACTCTAAAGGCCAGAGAACAACCATCAAAAGACATTCTGTCTTCTCCAAGGCTTTGATTTTATTCATCACAGTTTGTCTTTATTTCACCAGAGAACTTGTTAGCAATAAGTAAACCACTCTGAAACATATGATGTCTGTGAGTCGTGGTTTTCTCCTTGCAGCCCTGCCATGAATCATTATTGTTCAGTCTTTTCCCTGATGGTTAATTTGTGAATATTGACATCAGGCAAAAAGAGAGAAGGCTTTAGCGGCCCAAAAGTTACTTTGGGTTCTTTTAAGCGGCAAGCAGCCTAGAACACACCTTGCTTTTGGATTGATCCCTGTTGATCAGGTATTCCTGGAGAAGCTAACGATGGTCTATGTCTGACTGATTAGTGGAGTTTAAAATTCTCAGGAGATTTTTTTTTAAACGTTGTTTTGTAACCTGATGTAACTGCTCCTTTTTGAGATCCTCAAAAATAAAAAAAATAAAAAACAACCCTTGGTTCAAGCCATAACTCCCTTTCAGAGACAAGCATTGTGGATCTCTGTGAATCTGTTCTTAAAATAAAACAGGACGCCCACTCACATCTGATTGCCATCAAATTGACAAAAAATGTCTGAATCTAGCTTCACCTCCGGATTAGTTGCTTATCCAAGAGGTTCAACGTACTCTTCTCAGTCAGATCTGTTGGGTCAATTTCAATGAGCTTATCAGTGTTGATCAGTGTCTTAACCAAGGACATTAGCAGGTGAAGGAGCAGGGGATCAGACTGGTGATGTTTGGGATGCAGAATGACCACTTTTACCCATTTAATAAGAGACATCCCTCCTATTTTTATGACTTGTATAAAATCTGTTTATGTTTTTTGTTATTACTTCTATAGATATATAAAAAAAACATACACACTTGCAAGCACCACTCATTCTTTGAGCCAACCAAAATATCACTGATTCTTTTAAATTCTGAAATTTATAATAAATTACTGTTCTCCTTTGCAATCCTGAATCTTAGATCAGATAAAAATCTCAAATATAAGATAAAAACCCACAGCAAATATTTCTTTCTTTCTTTAGATTACTGATGCTGATAAAATCCTAAATAACAACATTATAACTTATGCATACTACAAAACTATGTGAAAGGAAGCACATTTAAAATCATGTTAGTCTCTCCACAGCCCACAGAGCCAAATGCATTATCTCACTGCACTGGGAGTTTCTATGTAGCTCATCAGGCTCTCTCCAATCTCTGCATGCTGGATTTAACATCCGCCTGTTCTCCAGCCTGTGCATCCCACGGTGGATCATGACAGTGGTTATGTGTGGATGAATGTGTGGGTGTGTGCTAGAGAAGAAGAAAGAAGAACCAGGTTTCTTGAGCTATGAAGGCGTGTCAGTCAGAATCAGAAAAGTTTTTATTGCACACACACACACACACCTGTCTCCTCTGCAGACTTCCTGTGTCTGCCATGAGTCAGAATCTGCCTGTTATGCAAGTTCTAAGAGAGGGGAACACTGGCACACCTGTGCCCTGTAAGCCTTTTCCTACCAGGTTCAATCGTATTATATTTACACAGAGCAGCAAATGCAGCTCATTGCAAAATGTGCTTAATTGTGATTCATTCTGGAGGAATTTGACATTCTTTATTTTGGTCCCTTTTAATTTAATCCAATATTTCTTTGGTGTAATCAGATCAGAATAGCTCACTTGGCAGAAATCAGCTTTCTCTGTTGCTCATTTGAACGTGTGTGTATGTATTTGGTAGTGTGTATGTGTGTGTGTCTGAGTGAGGGGGTGGATACAGGCGGGAGACAAATAAAGAATATGGATAATTAGGAGTGAATACGCTAGTTTAGAGAGGACAATAGGCTGCAGGAGCAAAATCTGCCACCTCCTCACCATTAAAACCTCGCTGCTTAAACCTATAGAAGAACCACCAACCCTGCAGCTTACAGTCCCAGCCACATGACTCCACCCCCCGCCACACAAACGCTTCAAGTGGGGAAAAAAAAACCTTTTCTCCACGTACCAGTGTGTAATTTAGGTCATACTCGCCAGCAATGCAGATGTTTAGGTGAAGTTATAGTCGTCCAGTCAGTTTTTTTCTTTCTTTTTTTTCTACCCCAACTCAGGTGATCAACAGGTTTGCAGGGATGGGCTTACACCACCACCCAGGGGGTAAAATGGAAAATGACATGTATAAGTTTAACAGCCATGTGTTCAGAGCTGCTGTACATTGCAGCCTATGAGTAAAAATGTGTTAACCAAGAGCACGTTTAGCGCAATCAGGGCAACTGGGTGGACTGCGCTGCCAGCACAGAAACGCCCTGCAGTGTCTCTCCGTACTTGTGTGTGCATACCAGGTAAACGTCACAGCTTGCAGAGAAAGCCTCTGCGAGCGCGCGCCACACTTCCTCAATCGACGGAATCAGAGAGCGAAAAAAAGGAGAGGAAGAAAAACTAACTTTCGGTGGGTTGTTGTCACAAAGAGTCAGCGCCGACTTTGCAAGACGAGGTGAGACTGCCATCTTTATTCTTTTCAATTGTACTTTCTTAAGAGTATGAGTTTTGACGTTAGCACTTTACAGAAGGCTAGTCCAAGACGCCCACCACCACCACCCCCACCCAAAATCATACTACATCTTTCTTCTGCTTCTTCGTCTTTCATCTTTGAAGGAACAAACTGTAACATTAACGTGTTTGCTCATAACCTTTGGGGCTAAAGTTAGCCCTTTCTTTAAGTAGCCTATGTACATTTTGTTTGTATATAACTCAAAGTAGACGTTGCTAAATCGCAGAAACAATGTGTCAACACATTACTCTTAATGCAAGAAAGCTATTTGTCACTAACACCTTGAAAAAGTTGTTCGTGGCGTCTCCTTATTTATTTATTTAATTACGAATTTGTAACGTCGGATTCTGCGACCTGCTAAGCTTGATGGCATTACTGGGTTAATTTAGGGAGAAACAACGAAAGAGAGGGAGAAATGTAATTAAACACTCGTTCACATTGACAGCCACTTTACTTCTGTCAAAATCTGCTAGTACGGTGAATGTAGGAGGCTATGTGGCTATGGTGGTAACGTGGGATCCCAGTTTAGTTACAGATTATGAATATCGTTTGGACGCAGAGGGGAACGCAAGCTGGTCGGAAAAACTTGGACGGGGGTGTTTAAAAAAAACATTTGTCATATAGAAAATCTGGTTGCAAGCTGCTGTGTGAGTCAGGCGCAAGGTGACATCTGCGCTCAACCAACTGACAATCAGCCACATCCGTCATTATCTGAAGCAAATCAGATGCACGGAGGAAAGTTATTAGTTTCTCTCACTGAAAATCACAAAATTGATTCATGTCATGTTGCAATATGTCACTGTTAGCCCCTCAGTGCCTGTGTAAAAGGAACCTGTGTTAATCTGTTACTATTGTCATTATTATTAAAAGAACAATAAGATTAAAAAAGACTATGTAAACTTCAGGGAATTGCCAGAAGTTGTGATTACATCTAAATAGTGATTTACTGTGCAAGTTCCATTTTTTCCCATTCTTTTCCTGTCGGAAATTCATTTATGACTTATCATTAACATCTCTATAGTAATGTTAGAACACAGAGGCGATACTGGTACCAATATTATAACTGCATTATACATTTGCTCAGCATTGTAGTTGATTTTCTTCTAATTAAAGAAACAATTTCTTCAAATACAAGCAGACATCCAAGCAATTTTTTCAATTCAGTTTTTAGTTAGAATTGCATAACGTTTAGGCTTGGATTGTGAATGTGATAATGTTAGTGTATAGCGATAGTAACAGTACGCAGAAAAAACCTTTCTAAGTTGTTTATTAATTCAAATATGAGGAAGTAGACTATATAGCTGACAAGAAAGTTTTAAGTTACAGTAACCCGGAGCAGAGAGCAGGATTAGTGAATTTAATAGATGGAACAGAGTGAAACTGCACACATAGTTTTGAGAGGCAATCAATCACTACTGCCCTCAATCACACAATATTGATTAACTCTAAAAACCGTGACATCACAGCTAACAGCAGCAATGAGTGGGTGAACATTGTCATTCATCACCCTTCCCTCTTAGCATATACTTTTTCCTTGACAGATCTTTTTTTTTTTTTCCTTTTTCTAAATTCTATTTTTTCCCTTCTCATTGTGGGCGGTTACAGTTTTAGGGATCTGAATACCATCTAGGCTGACTGTGGAGCACAGCATGATTGTATTAGGATTAGCGACATGTTGAGGCTCGTTCTGCCTTTGAAGTACAGGCAAACACCTCCAATGGTGCAGCTGGAACTTTTCGTAATCTACACAGTAAAAATACAAGGCAACAGGGAAATGAACAGGTTAAGAAGATAAACATGAATACTGGCGTTTCTGACATTGTGCATTTATAGTTCAAGGTGTGAAATTAGCAGAACAGTAATGTCATACACACTGAGCGTGCCTGGCAAGTATCTAAGGTCAATGGGAGTCCAGAATTGTTGTGGCTGTGTCTGGAGCTCATGTATGCTTATGCAAGTAGCAAATGATGCATGTAGTAACTCGTGCTTTACACAAAGGGTGATATTGATTGTTGTTCACTATTGTTTTAATGTCAGGATACATTTCACTTTTAATGCACCAGCTATTTTTTAATGCATCACATTTATCAGTTTGTCAAACTGGAAGATAAATGCCCAATACAAAATACAGATTTTACAACCATTGGCCTTTTATGTGTATTTGTGTGCACAACAGCCAGTTTGGAAGTTGGATAAAGAGAGTCTGCAACAGCCATCCAGCCCTCACCACAAAAACAGCATTGCTGATGAAATGGTTAAACTATTTTACATCCACGTTTCATGTGGGTGTGATTGAGGTTAAATGTCTCAAAGTCAGTTTTCTCTGTGAGTTTCACAGCAGCAGGTTCCGAACCGAATATGCTCTGTCCTATCTGACATAGCATCTACTGCATATTGAGTGTGGGTGCAGGTGTCCCATAGGGTGACAGGGACAGGAATTTGTTTATCTCAGACACAAAATAAAGGTTTGATATCTTATCTTTTCTCTCTGATATATTTTGGTCTCAAAATTAATTTGTTGTTAGATTAGAATGACAGTTTAGCTGCATGAGATATTGCAACATAAGCAGGATAAAACTGGATATTAAGATGAACTATAACTGTGTCTGAAACTAGCATGTTGTTTTAGATGAACACCATCAAGATATCTGTGTGTTTCTGCATTTTTCTTTTTAAAAGGTGATCCCGGTACTCGTCACCATGGCACCTTTCTTGAGGATCGCCTTTAACTCGTATGACTTGGGTATCCTGCCTCCTCCGGCTGCCCCCCCCTTCTGTGCAATTAAGATGAAGGAAGCTTTGACAACTGGTGAGAGAACCTTTAATCGTGTACACCGCCCTGCCATTTGAAGAAGTTGCCACTCTTGGATACAAAGTTGTGACATCTTCCAATTTGCTCTGTCATAAATATATTTATGTTCTTCCTCTTTGTTTCCACCTCCTCTTAGAACGAGGTAAAACACTAGTTCAGAGGAAGCCCACTATGTACCCTGCCTGGAAAGCCTCCTTTGATGCACATATCTATGAGGGTCGAGTGCTTGAGGTACTGCTGATGAAAACAGCAGAGGAGCCGTTGGCTGAGGTCTCCGTCGGAGTGTCTGTCCTTGCTGAGCGCTGCAAGAAAGCCAATGGGCGTGCTGAATTCTGGGTACGGTATGAAATAATTTCTTCTGTCCCTTAGAATAAAGTCTAGAAGTCTTGTTTAACTGTGTGCATTTTGTGTTCAGGTGGATCTCCATCCTTCTGGGAAAGTGATGATGGCAGTGCAGTATTTTCTGGAAGGTGTGGATACAGGTGAAATGAAATAAAATGCTAAACATTTTCTTCCTTTTCTGCCCCTATTTGGCTGTTAAGTTTTTTTGGTTTCTTAGTTTAGATAACTTAGATTCTCCCTTCAAACCAGACCAGAAAAGGACTCCTCTTATTAACCTATATATACAGACTGGCCAGCCACTTACCCTTGATTTCCTTTTGTAAATTAATCTGATCCTCCACAAACACCAACATGAACATTTGTCATGGAACCCCACAGGTTATCATTAACACTATCAATTTTTAACTATGTACTGACCTTTGTTTCCTTTTCAGCATTGCACAATGGCTTATCTCCTTTTCTCTCTGTATCTTGAAGAGAACAAGCACTCTGTAAAGGAGGAAGAGGTTCCTACCCTGAATCGTAGACGAGGAGCCATCAAACAGGCCAAGATTCACTTCATAAAGAACCATGAGTTCATTGCCACATTCTTCAGGCAGCCCACTTTCTGCTCTGTGTGCAGAGAATTTGTCTGGTTAGTCCATAAAGACACCTTCAAGCTGTCTCATAAACTGCAATACCAACATCACCAGAATTTTATAATAAGATTAGAAACCTTTTGTGGAGGATATACAGCTTATAAAACAATCAAGATGCTGTTTAGATTGAAGTTATACTCAGTCAAGATTGTTTGTCACACAGTCAGGGAAAACTGAGGGCTGCACCCTTTTAATGTATGCCAATAGATGTCTCCCCCCCCTTTGTTAAACTATTTGTGTCACTTTTAAGACAAATAAGCAATTGGAGTATGGAGAGATCATGTGAGGATGTGTGATGTGATCCTCTACAAATGTTGATAAGCATCTAAACTACTTAGCTTTTTTGTTATTATTCTCAGGATGGCTGCAGGAACTCAAGTTTTTGCTTTGATGCCCACTTTTATCTCACCAGAAAAAGGAAGTGTTTCAACCAATAGTCACTGCTCATAACAAATAGTCAACTATTAGTAGCTCTATTGCAACAAATAGTAGGCAAGTTTGGTCCTAGAGAGCTGCAGTGCTGCAGGTTTTAGATGTTTCCCTGCTCTAACACACCTCATTCAAATAAAATGGATCCAACAGCTTATCTAGTTCTGCTCAGTGACTCATTCATTTGAATCAGGTGTGTTGAAACAGTGAAACATATAAAACTTGCGAAACTGTGGCTTTCGAGGCTCAAACTTGCCTACACGTTGCTACTCCTCTCTCCCATTTACACACATGCAAGGCAAGGCAAGTTTATTTGTATTGCACATTTCCCGTACAAGACAATTCAAGGTGCTTTACATACAAACATTAGGAGCATTACAGCAGGGTGCAGAAGAAAGCGGTCACAGCAGTCCCTCTCATCTTAATCCACACATGCCAGATCAATTAACATTTGTGATAAAAGGATTACCAACTAGATGTAGTGACTTTGGGAGATTTTTCAGACACTTTTGGTATGTTTTCATTCTTTTCTACAAGACACGCAACAGAAATGTAGAAGCATTTTGGAAAAAAAACTTAATTACCTCCTTAAGAGTCCTCTTCTGTTTCTTTCTGTTTTAAGCACAGCGATCATGCATCAATGCATTTTGTTATGATCTTTTTAGACTATATTGTCATCAATTCTGTTCAGTATTTGCATTATTGATTTACCCATCTTGTGTGGGCAATTTGGCATTTTGATATGCAGATGAAACAGTTATTTTTATTCAGGGTAAAACCACAGAGAGGATTGCAAAAAGACAAACAGATGTTACGGGCAAGTTTACAGGCTGGCATAACAAATGTTATTTGCAACTGAATGTGCCAAAAACAGTCTGTGTGTTCTGCTTCAACAGCTACAGTGTTGACACAAAGCAAGATATTTTCATTTCAGGAGAGAAATTACAGGTCGTCGTAAAATATAATTTATTAGATTCAAATCCTGAACTTAGGACTTTATTAAAGACTCCCTATCATTAAGTGAGGTAGCATAGATTTATTTGTACTCAATGTTTCTTTTTCACATCAGTTAATTGATACATATTATATATGTGTTAGATGATACAATATTTTTTACCTCGTAAACTGTATGACCGGTTTTATTTGAGAAGAATTAGATGTTTGACTGCTGATTCTACATCTTATCTTCATCATTAATACAGGACTGTGATGTCACAGATCTGAATGCAGTTCAAAGGGAGAGCAAAATGAGCCCAATGGTAGGCTGCTAACCAAATGGACAAAGCTAGATGTTGACCCACATTTAATTATGAGACAAGCTCTCTGGTCTCTTTCACACACACACACCCAAACATTCGCATTTTTGCTCTTTCCTCTGATTCAGATATATGATGAACCAGGAAAAAAAGAAAAAAAATCCTAGAGGCATATTCCCAACTCACACTGATGCCACTATTGTAAAATTGTACTGTTTCACTTACCTCCAAAAATCGTTGCAAAATGTGACCAAGTGATGAGAGTCTGAAGTACAGAGAGCAATAAAAGTATTGTTACTTTACTTTCATGCTGGTGGCAGCAGCCAGCTCAGGGTCTTTAAATAGTGCTGACCTATGGTGAGGGGCTGGGCTGTATGTCTGCAACCGTACAGTGAGGGTGTGTGTCAACTAAAGGAAATTAAATTGTTCCTATTGACATCGATAATTATTATATACTGCTGCACAGAAAGTTGGAAAACAAAATCCTTCCATCTGTATAGACAACAGTGTATAATTATAAGATAATATTTCTTGATATTGATGCATATCAAAATAAACATATTTATTTATGTATTTATTTGACAATCCTAGTTTTATTTTGCTAATATAATAAATTAATCTAAATGTCAGTCACATAATCAAAGAAAGATATGAATGGAAAGATATAATGGAATTTCTATCTGTTTGTCTTACAGGGGACTCAACAAGCAAGGCTATAAATGCAGACGTAAGTGTACAATGATCAAGTAAAAACCAGTGCTTTGTGCTGGAATTGAAATGGCTCGCCAATATATTGATGGTATATTTAAAAATGTGTATATGACCACGTATAGATATTGCTTCATTGTTTTGTTACTATTGTACGCATGACATACGTTCAGGCAGTGAATCAAAGTACACAACTCTTTTTAAACTTTGCTTTTTCACAGAATGCAATGCAGCTATTCACAAGAAATGCATAGACAAAATCATCGGCAGATGTACCGGTACTGCTGCCAACAGTCGGGATACTGTGGTATGTAACAGTGCTCCCTGCATCTCCCAAGTTTCATAGTTTAGTGTGGGCTTTTCTCACATTTTCTTTCTTTTTCTTCTTTTGCTGTATCCTTTCTTAACAGTAGTTATTTAAACATCTTGTGTTGCTGGGTCTGAGTTAAATACATAGGCTGATACTTTGTGTACTCTTATGCTAAAGCTCTGAAGTGGTTTTTGTCTTTGCTTCTTCTAAAGTTCCAGAAGGAACGTTTCAAAATTGACATGCCCCACCGTTTCAAGATCAACAACTACATGAGTCCCACTTTCTGTGACCACTGTGGGAGCCTGCTGTGGGGTCTGGTTAAACAGGGGCTGAAGTGTGAAGGTACCTTGCAAATATGATCCAACGGGTGGTTTCTGGTGTGTAAGTGTACTTTCATGTTTGACAGACTTATTTGAATCTTTTTGCAGACTGTGCCATGAATGTCCATCACAAGTGTCAAGATAAAGTAGCCAACCTATGTGGAATCAATCAGAAACTACTAGCTGAAGCACTAACACAAGTCAGTCAGGTGAGTTCATGGACATGGTTACAAGTTACGAGGGACTTTGTCAAATCAGATGCCTTTAGTTGTTAAAGCAAAAGTAAGAACAAAGTCTGACTTGAGTACTGTGCCACATCCCTATAAGGCATTGCAGATATCTGATTACTGTATTACTTAATGTTGATTACACTGAGATGGATTAAAGGAGCACTACCATACTGCTGGTAGATTTTTGGACAATTTTTCTAAAACATTATAGACATTTATTCTTACAAAAATGAAATTGTTTTCTCTTCAGGAGTCATTTGTCTGAAGGTGAGTCTTGAGTTGCAATTACATGTTGTCCAAAGGTTTTTTTTTTTAGCTTTTGTTCATCAGAAAATATAACAGTAAATGGGAAAAATGCCAATGAAATGTCCTTATAGATACTTATCTGCATCACCTGATCTGCTCGTTGCTCATTTTAAAGCTTTATTTGAATTAAGTTAATTTAAAAGAAAGTATTTACATTGTGACTCAAGCTACATATAGCTCCTTTTGAATGGAGGACAAATGCAGGTATGAAATTTCAAAACAGCTCTCAAAAGTCTTTTTTATACTGGTCAAATAACCCACTAACATCAGACTTTTGAGTGCAGCTGGGAAGTGTCTCATTGGCATTCAGTCCCACTCTGAATAACTTTGCAGTAGTTGTGTTATTTTTTATTGATTCCAGCCCCAGTCGTTGATGGGAGCGTAACACCTGCATGGATATATGCCAGTTTTTCCTCTGAGGGTACTGAGCTCAGGGCTAAAAGTGGGGCACAGCTCACACACTTACTGATGTGTGTGGTCTGGTCAAAAAACACTAAATTATTTTATTTAGGATTTAAAAAGACTGTTGGCAAAAAGGAGATCTGCTGAAAAGTAGTTCCAAAACATATCCTGATGTTAAAGGCAGCAAACATAACAATGCCTCCGATCGAGCTCCATTTCCAAGTTGTAAAACTGATGCCATAATATTCCTAAATTCATTCTTTATCAGGAGCAATTTGTAAAATTTACCACAACAATAAAATCAGTCCTAAGTCAGACAAAACACAACATCATTCATTATACTGTAATCCCTTGAATGCAAATTTCTTTTTAACATTGAGAGTATAAAAGTGTTAAGCAATCTTGAATTTAAAATCTTCATTTTGTGTTTTGTGCTAACAGTTTTTTTTTGTGTAAGACTTCATCTTCATGTTAGTTTGAGCTTCCTTCCCCATAACATTTGCTGACCGGCTTGTTCAGGAATACCCAGTTGTTTTGTTTTGTCTGTACAAGATTCTTGTTGAAAACAAATTTTCTTGTCATTGGGGGGGGGGGGCAGTCACTGTAACAAGCAGACTAAATGTGTTTGTCCTCTAAATGCCACAGCTAGCTGGGAAAGTATGTTTGTGGATGGTTTTGGTTATCAATAAACTTTTTTCTTGTCTTTCATCAGAAATCATCCACTCGCCGTTCAGATCCAAACTCGCCTACTCTGCCTGACATAGGAATATATGATGAAGTCAGCAAACTTGCTGGACTTGACATCGGTGGTCAGTGCGAAATTTTATTAATGTGCACCTATTTGCATGTATTCATACAGGCTCTGAACAGAATATAAACGTAAAGCTTTGAAAAATCAATAACTGCTATGTCTGGTCATTTGTTTGCTCATTAGATGGCTCTCCCTATGGCAGACTGTGGGAAGGGTCCAGCCCAGGGCAACAGTCTCGTATTACCCATCTGACCCGCATCAATGTGGACAACTTTATCTTCCACAAGGTGTTAGGAAAAGGCAGCTTTGGCAAGGTACCTTCCAGCTTACACCTTTTGTAAACTGCTAATGGAAAGTGTAGTCCTCTTGAAATAATTATACAATGTAGCTTTTAGATTGGAGATGTTTTATCAGCCAGTATACATATATTTTATTTACAATTATCTCTATTATTCAAAGGTTCTCCTGGCAGAGCTGAAGGGGCGTGGAGAGTATTTTGCAATAAAAGCTCTGAAGAAAGATGTGGTGCTAATGGATGACGATGTAGAATGTACTATGGTAGAAAAAAGAGTCTTGGCTTTAGCCTGGGAAAACCCCTTCCTCACACACCTTTACAGCACCTTCCAGACAAAGGTACTCCTTTTCAATATCTTTAAAGCATTTGACTGTAATTAAGTTCTTGATACTAAGACGAAATCTTGTCTACAGGAGCATCTGTTCTTTGTGATGGAGTATCTGAATGGAGGTGACCTGATGTTCCATATTCAGGAGAAAGGGCGGTTTGAACTTTACAGAGCCACGTGAGTCATACCTGCCATCTTTACTAAGAGCTCAGATGCTCATGTAGAAGTTCAGGAAATCACTTATACACGATCAATGTGTTGATTGAACGGTGATTCTTGTAAAGAACGGAACATGCTTACGCTTTCATTTTCCCATGTGTTGTTTTTTTTTTCTACATAATGTAATGAAGGCAGATGCACTAAAGGCTGGCTGGTATCCATTAGCTCTTGTTCTATACAGACAGGTCTTGTAAGGAGTTAAAAACTCTTAGTGTCTGTGTGCTGTTGTGTGTTCATTGGGAGGTATCAGTTATTACCACCCACCTCTTATCACTCCATGGGAACTACTCCAGAATAACATTGGCAAGCTGGTGGAAAAAGTGGGAAAAAATCCAAAACTTGACGACACCTCAACCCCCAATTAAAGTTAGGAAAAGTATCACATGTATAAACCTGCCAACATTTCTTTAGCAGATGCTGTAAAACACACGAGGAGATAAAGAGTAATAATTATGCTGTATGATGGTCAGAGGAAAGTACACAATGCATTCATCTGTACCTGAAATTAACTTTTTTTTCCTTTTTTTTTTTATAAAAATGTAGGTTTGAGTGCCATGTGAGGTTTTTGTTTCATTTATGTTTGAAAACCGAATTATCTTAAATACCATATCCAAAATCGGGCCCACCTGTCAGATTTTCAGTGGGTTTGTGAGAATATTTTATGGTCCGGAGTAATGTCATGAGGGACTGTAGAGATTTTCTGGTCATCTTAAAAAAGAAAATGTTGACAACTCTACTTTAGATCATATTCTTCTCTTTAAACCAGGCTACTGCTTTGCTGCTTTTATTCATTTAAACAGCAGAAGCTATGCACACACCTTTTCATTCATACTAGATAGTATTTATTGTGAAAAAAGTATAGAAATTATATGCCCTATATGCATGTGGTCCTGATATGACCAAGTGGAAAAATGGCAACAAAATGTAATATGAAATATAAAGACAGTTTAATTAGAATAATATTAGAACTGCTATTTTAGATTATTTATTCATTCTTTCATTGTATTTATATAGAATATGAAATATTCTCTGATTTAATTCTGAGTGTTATAAATAACCGTGTGTCATGGTTGTGTGAAAAGATGGATGTGGACAATCTTGCTAATGATGCTTTCAGAAGAGAAGCCTTTTCTAACATAAAAGTGGCTCATACACTGCTTTAGGTTTTTCAAATGCAGTTTTCAGAAACAGTAAACATACAGAACAATACACCAGTCCTACGTGTGTGTAGGTTGTGATCATCTCCATACAAAACAGTATATGGTACATGCAATATGTTCATCAGTTGTAGATAAGGCAGAGACTACCAATTTTTCATGCGTAGCCCTGATGCTGTCTTTATGTATTAATTAACAGATTCTTTATTCAATTTCATCTTCTTCACTGATGAGTGAGTCTGTTCCACATTTGATAAAATCAGGCTTCTTCGTTGTTGCTGTCATCGCTATGTTTATTTAGTTATGGTTTGATCAGGCTTATGCACATAAATACTATTCAAATGACTGAGATTTATAAAAGAGAACCATTCATTTGCACAGCTTTGTAAAACTGGCAAAAATAATGCATTTGCACATATATGCCTTTGTGCATCCACACAGTTTTAGTTATTAACTACTAAAAGTTTTATAGATCTGGCCCCAAGTTCTCACAGTCACTTCTGTAGTTAAACCTCTAGTTCAGTCATGGTTTCATGAGATGACTGGAGTAAGTCTCCACTTTGTAAACACTGATACCTTATCTTGTGTTGGCAATTACTCTTCACTCAGTGACTGCATTCATTCTGGATAATTTATTCTCTGTGAGAAAGACGGAGAGATTGGGCTGTTTCATCATCGAAAAAAGTATTCATTTTGTGCGACGATTCATTCTGTCCTTCAGAAGATAGACTTTAAAGTTCTGTTGCTAGTTTATAAAGCTCTGAATGGTTTAGGACCGAAATACATCAGTGACCACCTGACCCAGTATGAACCTACCAGATCCCTCAGGTCATC
>JAOXYM010000003.1:25885750-25915982 GCA_028567055.1 Leptatherina wallacei | reverse complement strand
CGGTCTTTTATCAGTTCCCAGAGTCAGAACCAAACATGAAGAAGCTGCTTTCAGCTTCAATGTCGCAAATGTCTGGAACAAACTCCCAGAAAGCCCCAATTCAGCTAAACCACTGAGTCTTTTTAAATTCAGGTGAAAGACCCTCCTGTTCTCTGCTGCATTTCAATAGTTTTTATTTAAAAGACCAAAACTGCACTGTTTTTTTTAAGCTTCAATTTTTAAGCTTGATCAGGTTTTAATACTGATTTTAATCTAATGTCCTCTCCCTCCTTTTCTCTTGATTTTAATTGACCTCTGCACACCACTGAATGCTTTTAATGTTTTAAAGAACTTTGAATTGTCTTGTACATGAAACACGCTATATAAATAAACTTGCCTTGCTTTTATGTTTGCATTTATGCTTTGATGGTGAATCTTCTCAAGATGTCATATTACCAGAAACTTGACGATTTACCTAACCCACCTAAATCAAATGAGTGTTTCAACATAAATGAAGCAGCGTTCCAGTGTAGGCATGTGCACAGTGTTATTTTCTCAAAGACTGAATGGAAATGGTTGTAGCTGCAGCACCCAGCTTATGCTATGAGCTGTCACTGAATCAGCCTCAAAAAGCCAATGTTCATGAACATTTTATGTGGAGCATTGTTGCATATGTAACAGGATATTTTGGCCACATGTTGTTGATGTAAAGTTGACAGCTGAAAGTCATTCATTGAGAGTTCAGTGGAAAAAGTTTTTAGGTACTTCAAAGAGGTTCCTCTTTTTTCAAAAACTCTGTGACACTATTTGCATCCTTCCTTTAGCTGTTTGTAGCTTGTCACACTATAATGAACTTCTGGTTTGTGCACTTCTTTTTTCTGCATGTTGCACTTCACCTGTTGCTGGACATCTATTCCAGTATCACTCAGTACTTATGCATAATGAGAACTGTCCTGTTTCTCAAGGTTTTGGCATCAGTTTTGTAACTCTGTATTTATGTATTATTATTTTGTTGTGTGATGCACAAGCTGCCACAGGAATGGAAAGTATCTCTCGTAACCGGTTATGCAACGTTTTTCCTTTGGCAGTGGCTGAACTGGACATTTTCAGATGACCTCTTTACCAGCACAAAGCATGTTCACTCAGTAGTTACTGCTGACCTACTAAACTGTCACAGTGTAGTTCATCCTTTTAACACTGCTTACAAAGCTGAACTCACTGAAGAAGACAGTCTCGTGCTATCGTACTTTCTAACTTGTTTCACGAGAGCCCTGCTGAGACCTACCGAGCTGCTAACCAGACAGCTTATTCAGTCCCTATGTATGGGTTATTTACTGGGAAGGGGGTTAGACTGATGGTTACTCCGTCTGCTTTCAGCACTCAATTGTTTCACCCGACACATGATGAGGGAAGCAGGTTAGCGATGGGCTAATCTTTCGGCTCACAGTAGCTCTTGGGTTTCACATTATGAGTGTTATTCACTTGTCTCCTACTCCATACAAATGTCCTCCTCAATAATTCAGGTCTACGCTGACACGCTGAAACAAGTCTTCAGTGACACCGGTGTTCAGCTGCCAACTCGTGAGATATGTAGTGAGATAGCTAGAGTGCAGACCTGCAGCTTCTCATCAGAGATGATTGGCTGATATCTGTCTATTTCTGTCATCTGTCCTTCCAGGTACTACTCTGCCGAGATCATTTGTGGTCTTCAGTTCTTGCATTCCAAAGGCATCATCTACAGGTCAGAACAAAAATATAAAGTACATCGGACTCTATACACTTAAAACACTTTCAATCAATGATATCAGTTCAGCTTCATGGTTAGGTGAAAACGAACTTGTACAGACTCTAAAATTACGTGGTTAAGTAATCCCACACATTTTGACACCTTTTTAATTCCACTGTGTGTTAATGCAGCTGTGAGCAAAGACTGTGAAGAAGTCTGTGAAGAAAACTGTGATCGTGGGCAGGCTCAAACATGATGATACGAAGAAAATAGTGTAGCAACGTGCTGCTACGTAATTTCTATAAACACAGAGAGTGGGTGTCGTGTTACTTTTGAATATCTATCTCATAAAAGCTTTGTATCAGTGCAGGATTTTGATTTTCCAACTATCCATTTTCTATACCCGCTTATTCCCGTGTAGGGTCAGGGGAGGGCTGAAGCCTAACTCAACAGTCACTAGGCGAGAGGCAGGGTACACCCTTGACAAGTTGTCTCCCCATCACAGGCCCAACATAGAGAGACAAACAACCACTTACACTCAGCCCTAGGGAGGACTTAAAGTGACAAATTAACCTAACATGCATGTTTTTGGACTGTGGGAGGAGTACCTGATCAGATCCTCGGGTGGGAGAACATACAAACTCCACACAGAAGGGCCCAGTTCAAACCCCTCCCCCCAACTGAGGCTTGACTGAGGAACCTTCTT
This sequence comes from Leptatherina wallacei, assembly GCA_028567055.1. Taxonomy (NCBI): domain Eukaryota; kingdom Metazoa; phylum Chordata; class Actinopteri; order Atheriniformes; family Atherinidae; genus Leptatherina; species Leptatherina wallacei. The sequence goes on along the minus strand of JAOXYM010000003.1, from coordinate 25,913,571 downwards.
GCTATGAGGCAACGTTGCTAAACAACATGCAGCCTGGATTTAGATTTAAAAAATATACTCAAATTATGAATTGAAAATAATTGTTTTCTTAAAAGGATTCACAATATGTCAACAACAACTGCATCTTATTAGTATGTATGGTCTTTAGAAAATGTCATAATGGGTTATAAGGTTCTTTCTGGCTGGAATGATTTTCCAAAAGCTATGGGAATTTAAAGAATCAATTCAGCTGGCAAAACTTTTAGAGGAAACTTCATTAAATAAGCATGCATGATAAAACATAAGCAGTTCTTTAAAGGGTTATTAGGTAAAAATAAATTACAGAGAGAATAAAAAAACCAAAACAATTCTATATGGAAGTCCAAGCCCTCATTCAGTTATCTTGGAATCAACTCACATTTATTTTCAATCTTCCTCTCATTGTTTTGTTTTTAGAGATCTCAAGTTGGACAATGTGATGCTGGATCATGAGGGGCACATAAAGATAGCTGACTTTGGCATGTGCAAGGAGAATGTGTTTGGAGAGAATCGTGCCACAACTTTCTGCGGTACTCCTGACTATATCGCTCCAGAGGTAAAGTGCTCCAAAGTTATAAATGCTCTTGTTCTGCAGCTGATTTTATTTGTTTATCTGTTTTATTTTCTTTTTCAATTGCATGTGTAACATATTTCTTATATGTGATTCTGTGTTCAAACTCAGATCCTGTTGGGACAGAAATACTCATTCTCAGTTGACTGGTGGTCATTTGGGGTGTTGCTGTACGAGATGCTCATTGGTCAGTCGCCATTTCACGGGGATGACGAGGATGAGTTGTTTGAGTCCATCCGCATGGACACTCCCCACTACCCCCGCTGGATAAACAAGGAGACCAAAGACCTGCTTGAGCGGGTTTGTACCATAACATTTCATGCCAAATCCAATGTGGCGGTTAAAAATATTAACAATCATGAATGAGTTCCAGAAGGTTATTAAATAAAATGTTATATTGATGGGTATTTGATATATAAAATAAAAACATTTGGCACATTTCTTAAGACGTTTTTATAAAAACAAAATATCAGTCAGATTTTTGAAAAAGCATAAACACGATGTGTCATCATTGGCAACAAAAAGTATTTGGCAAATACTGATTGTGAAACTTTGGACATTGTGAGTGTAATGAATTTATTAATCCAATTTAAATGATCTTTCTCTAAATTACTGTGGAACTGGTTAGTGAAAAGACACAAAAGCTATGTGTGAACATGGCTTAAGAATAAGACTGCTAGGATTTCATTTCCAAAAGAGAATATCTGTTGTACTGATATGTCAAATACGATCCATGAGGATCTGTTGGTGGAAGGTTTATATGGAGAAACACAAGGGAAAAATTAAAAGCTGTCCCATGTGGTGACACATGAGGGGGGAACTACAAAATCTGGGATTGTGTTTCTTAAAATATCAGGTTGTAATGAAATTATGGGCTCTAAAATATATAAAGGTGATTATAAAGTGATTTAAGGAATTATCCAAGGCATCAGATTGGACTAATATGAATCAAGCAACTGTAAGTGATCTTTTAGCAGGTTAATTAAACGCTCACCAGCTGCTGAAAGAATTTGTTCATCTTATCAAAATCTTAAAATGACTTTGGTCATGAACAAAGTTCCACATACTTGATGATTGTTTATTTTAGTCTTAGTTTAGTTTATTTAGCACCAGTGAAAATATGCAAAATGCACAAAAAAAGACACAGATGACATGAAGTATAGAAAACGACAAAGTACTGCTTAAGACAGCCAAGAGGGCTTTCTGTCTTGAGCAGTACATTTGCAAGTTTGAACAACTGACAATAAAACAAAATACACCACCAATAACACATGAATTATAATTTGAAAAGACAATACATAATATATCTGGGATATTTTTAACCAACAGGGTCTTGTATTTAATAATAATATTAATGGTACATGCCGCTACAAAGGGAAATGAAATAAACTAAAACGCAAAATTCTGAATGAAAACTTTGACAAAAATGATAACAAAATATTTTTTTACGATTTTTTTTTTTTATACTCAGAGGATCCTACGTTTAGAGTAAGTTATAGAGAAGAAAATGATATGTCAGATGTATTTGATGCTTCATTTTAGATGCACTAAAGTCTTTGCTTAGAGGGAAATTCATGATTCTAGATGCAAATGTTTTTTGAGGTAAATGGATGCTTAACTTAAAAATTGTAACAAAAATATTTAGCAATGCCTCTTTTGGTCCAGATGTGATTATGTATACATTTTGAACTCTATAGGTGTTTTTTGTTTTGTTTTGTTTGCATTTTCAAGAATAGCTCCATTGTAACTGTTGTTTCTTTGCCATTACACATCAGTCATAGCTTGATAAGAGTAATGTAAACCCAGCTGGATGATAGCAGTGTATGTAACTGGGAAAAGCAGCTGTGTTTGGGACATCCTTCCCTAACCTCTATGGACTCTACTTTCCTGCAGTTGTTTGAGAGAGACCCCACACGCAGGCTCGGAATTGTGGGTAATATCCAGTCGCATCCCTTCTTCAAGACCATTAACTGGCAGGCCTTGGAGAGGAGAGAGATTGAACCCCCTTTCAAACCCAAAGTGGTATGCCCCGTTCTTGTCACTGAGGATTTAAATGATGAGCAACTATGAGTCATGTGATGTTTTTACATATTACTGTAATCTGTTGCCACTGTTTATCTTTTTGCTGAGATTTGTTTTCCCTCAATTACAGAAAGCACCAAATGACTGCAGTAACTTTGACCGGGAGTTCCTCAGCGAGAAGCCGCGGCTCTCACACAGCGACAAGAACTTCATAGATTCCATGGACCAGTCTGCCTTTTCTGGTTTTTCCTTCATAAACCCCAAGATGGAGCATCTTTTAGAAAAGTGAATGCTGTAACACCAGTTTGTCTCTGCAGACCTTCCTGTTGTTTATGGGACAGTTCATATACTTGCCGATGAGTTGACTGTTCCTCAGTCAGTATTTGTGTAACTTTATTTTAAGCACAAGCTATTCTTGGGTACAAATAGAGGTAGAAACGAGCCATTGTACTGTATATATTGATGTTACTGTTCGTGTGCATGCTTATTTGTGGATGCTGTCAAAGCTGTATGAGTAATAATATTATGATGAGAAGGTAAAATTTTATATTCCATCTGCCGTCATTTTTTCCCCCATTACATGCAGTTCAACTCAGTTGGTGATAAAATAAAAAATGAAGAAAGAGTTACATGGATGCAGATTGACTGAGTAAATGAAGTGACTGCATGTTTATGATTCAGAACAATCCCAACCTATTCATCTTAAAAATATAGATTAATAATGAATGTTATCTGTTAAAACATCTGAATTCCAGCGTTTATCTTGATAAATCAGAAGAACTTTAACAGCGGACACATAAAGTTGTGTATCATCTGCGTAACTGTGCTTGTTTGTAGTCACTTAGTGGGACATTGTTGAGATACTGTATATAAAGAATGTAGATGTATATTGTCTGAACATGTATATTGGTTCATTAAGGATGTACTTTTTTTGTACTGTCTCCATATTTTACATCTGATTAAAAAACCATCAACTAAAACTCTCTACTCATTGTATGTGTTGCTAGTAATGAAAAGAAGAAGTTCTAATTCTACAACTAGGAACTAATCAATGATAAAAAGAGTTAGTGATGAGTCCTTTGGTCAATAGTTAGATTTCTGTGTTTGCAGATGTTAACTTAGAATTTAGTTTGTATTCTCATAATCATTTAATTTATGTTATTGATCAGACTTAGTTCAGACCTAATATTATTTAAACTACTATTCTTCAAAGTGGATCCATAAATGAACCACACCTACAGTTTAGACTTAAAACATCCACAGCAAGGCCTTTTACTCTAAGAAAAAAATTCTCCCTTATGACACTGATGCTGGTTGACAGTTTTGGCAGAAGTTAATTTGCCAGTTAAATTCAGATGATTTTTGATACATTAAGTGTTAATATAGTTTTTTTTAGACCCATTAGACTATTTTTTATGTTACTATTGTTGTTTATTAATGTAGAATGAGCAACCAAGAATATTTTTTTATTGGTAACCACCATCTGAATGATACATAGGCATCTGTTGAATACATCTGTTGTGTGCCATGCATAAACGCCAAAAATGGGTTATCTAAAGGAGAGTCACGCCCTCTAGCGGCAACATTGTGCATAAAACGTTCTCTGACGTCATCGCGCAACGTGTCTCTGTGTACAGTGTGTCAGGAAGTACTTGCTCTATAGATAGTAGCCTTCCAATGCAGCTTGTTAATTGTGAAGTTTTCTTTTCTTTTCTTAAATTAGGGGCTATTGCAATGATTTTATTTATACAGTTCGCATTTGACGTTCTCTCAGTATGAACGTAAATTGTCTTTCCATCGTAGAAATGTGGGGATATCCCGTCAACTTCATTCCTGTCTGAAGTTTAGTCCAAAATGAGCTCTCAGGATCTACTGAAGAATGCGTCCACTTTAGCATCATACAACGTGTTGCTACAGGTATATAAACACATGAAATTAGCTCTGTTTAACATATGTTTTCCTGTGTCTCAATCGCTAATTCATTTTTAAACGGGTTAAATCTCAGGTGATGTTCCGTGTACTCACGTTCTTACTGAACGCTTTCACTCTGCGGTTTGTGTCCAAAGAGCTAATCGGAGTTGTCAATGTCAGGTAAACATATCCGCTGCTGTGACTGTTGGAAACCGAGGGAGAGAGCACACCACCACGAGATTTATCTGCACTAGCTGCTTTAACCTGTGTATCTTTTTCTCTTTCTTTATGAAACAGGCTTACTCTGTTGTATTCCACATTAGTATTTTTATCCAGAGAGGCTTTCCGGAGAGCCTGTCTGAGTGGGGAGTCGGGGAAAGACCGCAACTGGAGACAAGTTATTAACCTATTATGGCTCACGTGAGTTGACTGAAACATCAGAGGGAATTTTGGTTTTCTACACCTTTGTTCGAATAATTAAAATCTTCTCATTTTCAGGGTGCCTCTCGGTGTATTATGGGCCTCCCTTCTTGGTTGTGTTTGGCTGTGGCTCCTGGAGGTCCCAGATGTCCAGACTATCCCCTACTATGGCCCTGCAGTGGTGCTGTTTGCCATATCAGGAGTGCAGGAGCTCCTGGCTGAGCCACTGTGGGTTTTGGCTCAAACTCACATGTTTGTCAGACTGAAAGTGGTCGCTGAGAGTTTAGCTATGATCGCAAAGTGCAGTGTAACTGTGCTGTTGGTGATGTTTGCCCGTGAATGGGGCCTTTACATCTTCTCTGTGGCCCATGTAAGTTAACAGCTGTATTCCTTTGCATTATTTCTGTAAATGCATCTAAGTCGTTAGTTTAATCTATATGCTTCTCTTAGTTGCTGTACACAGGATGTCTGGTGTTGTGCTACACTCTTTACTTCGTTCGTTTCTTGGGCTCTAAAGAGGCAGCCAAGAAGAATTTCCCACTGCACCGTGTTGCAGATTTGCTGCCTCACAGAACTGATGGAGAGGTAGTCCTGGCATTTCTTTATGCAAGATTACTAATTGTTTAAGTCTCCAAAATCACACTGAATGAAACACGCTGTTGTAGGACTGATATTTCTTGTCCTCTGCTGTGTTTAAAGCCGCTGGTGGATCGGACTCTAGCTCGGCTCACATGGAGCTTCTTCAAGCAGAGTTTCCTGAAGCAGATCCTGACGGAGGGGGAGCGTTATGTCATGACCTTCTTAAATGTACTCAGCTTTGGAGACCAGGGTGTTTACGATATTGTCAACAACCTGGGCTCCATGGTGGCCCGCTTTATTTTCTTGCCCATTGAGGAAAGTTTCTATATCTTTTTCGCCAAAGTGTTGGAGAGAGGACGTGACATCAAGAGTCAAAAACAGGTCTGGACTGTGAGAATAAACATAATCATCTCTTTGTGAATTTCAGTGTTGTTAGTTTTAACCTCTTGTTGCGGATGTATATGCAGGAAGAAGTCGCCATTGCAGCAGAAGTCCTAGAGTGTCTGCTAAAACTGGTCCTTGTGATTGGTCTGATTATCACAGTGTTTGGATATGCCTACTCTCACTTGGCTCTGGATATTTATGGTGGCTCTCTGCTGAGTAGCGGGGCAGGTAAGTGTGCCACGTGCACAAATTTCAAATACATAAATATATCATTCTTTTCATATGGGTTTTTCTCTTTTTCATGAATTTTCTTATAGGGCCCAGTTTGCTGCGATTCTACAGCTGCTATGTCCTCCTGCTTGCAGTAAATGGTGTTACGGAGTGCTTCGTATTTGCTGCTATGAGCCAAGGAGAGGTTGACAAGTGAGAATTCAGACCGAGACTGATATTGTTTTTATTACACAGCACATAATCTTTCAGCTAACATTGTTTGTGTTTTGTCCTCAGGTATAACCTGGTCATGCTGGCTCTGTCTGTGTCCTTCCTCTTCCTGTCCTACATGCTGACATGGTGGGCTGGTGCTGTCGGATTCATACTGGCAAACTGCCTCAACATGGGCCTTCGTATCTTGCACAGCCTGCTTTACATACACCGTTACTTTCAGTTGAGTCATTGGAAACCTCTGCGAGGACTCTTGCCCTCCCCGCTCCTGCTGCTGGCTCTTGCTGTCAGTGCAATTATCACATCAGTGTCCGAGGTACCGGAAAAGATGTTTTACCTTTTAAATGTTGACTATTAACGCTGCAGTTTTAGTCCACATATTTTGTTTATTCCTTATGTGATTTATCATTTCTGTGGCCTAATTTGAGCTTGATTGGTTTTCAGGTTGTTCTCTGCTGTGACAGCGGCTGGTTGTTCAGGCTGGTCCATATCGCCGTGGGAGGAATATGTCTACTTCTTGTGCTTGCAGCCATTCTACTCACAGAGAGTCAGCTGATTCAGTTTGTGAGGACTCAGCTGTTGCCACGATACAGAAAGAAACATAAATGATGGCAACTTCCAAAGGAAACATCTGCTCCATCAATAACAGGAAAACTACAGATTTACTGATAGTTACTGGCCATGTGACAGACTGGGGAACATGAACCTTGTGTTTTATGTTTAATGTGTCTATATTTACACTGTATCATTCCTAAGTATGAAAATGTCAATGTTTTATGATCAAATGATGGGTGGAAAATATGAATGTATTCTAAGAATACTGTGTATTTTTGTTACAGGCTTGGTTACAGTTTCAACAAGGCAACATAATTAACTTTGTTGATGCAGTTAATTCAATGAGAAAAGTATAAAATGTTGAGAAGTCAAATGACCAAAACTCCTCATTCTTCAGCCAAGTTATAAGTGGGTTAATGTTTGTAGTTTGTCAGCACAAAGATTTAAAGAATTTCCAAGCTGAATTTTATTAAACTTGAAGGGGTGAAACATTTTATTTATTTATTTATTTTGTCAATTTTGATCCTTCTTTCAATCCATTTGTCTGTACTTGGAACCAGTCCCGGCTGTCATTGGGTGAAAGAAAAGGTACACCCTGCACGCTCAGTGCATTACAGAGATGAGACAAACAACCATGCATGGCCACACTCCCTCCTGAGGCCAACATAGAATCACCAGTTGACCTATGCTTTTAATAGTGGAAAGAAGCCAGAGAAAACATTCAAACTCTGTCAGTCATGGCAGGAGAAATGCTTTCTCACTGACTTTTTCAATTTCTTTTTGATATTACTGAAGTCATGTTGGTAATATACAGCAAATAAGTTAATCAAAACAAGTAAATCATGGCCAAAATAAATCTAAGATGGTATAGGGTTTGAGTTGAGGGATTGTGTGATTTGTTGCTTTCCACTGCACTGTTAGCCACTCAATTTAGGATCCCGAGGGGCTAGATTACCATGTAGTTATGTGAAATGGGCGGAAACGGAGGAATGGCATTCTTTTACAGCAGGGCAATGTTTGTTTGTTCTCCTCCCAGTCAGTTTCCATCATCTATTGTAAGTCAAAAGTGGTTTAGAGTTTGCCTGAAGTCTGATCTTCTGTACTTTGAGTTCAATTTGGTTGGCTTGTTGCCAGTGTTGTAAAAAAGCACTTCCAAAATGACATGGAAGGACGACACAAACTGACACAAGTCATGTTCTTGCACGTCTGGGATTTATTAAATGAAGGCTAATGTCAGAAGTTCCAGCTGTGACCTCATTTCCTAATGAAACAGCAGGAGAAGTGGAGACGGGGATAAAAACCAGAGGCAGAAAGACGGCAAAGAGGAGGAGTTTCTTCTTGTATGACATCATTTATTATTTTATTTAACAGATTTATTGTCCACTGGAGAATCACTGCCAGATTGTGTGTATACGTGGGGGTGTGTTGGGAGGAACTTACAAGAAGAAAACGGAGAGAGCTGATAGAGGAGTATTTCTTGCCGAAGAGTATTTCCAGCGACTCAACCATCATGTCTCAGGTAAGATCACAGCTTGAGTGTTTCTTGTTGCAGACATGTGAGGTGCCTGAACTTTTTGTATTTCTGCCTTTCAGCCTGGTCAGGAAGATGAACAAATGCAACGCCCTGAAGTGAAAGAAGAGGACCTGACTAACGCAAAGAGTCAACTGGGTAGTGGCGGGCCAGCGAAGAGCAAGACATTTGAAGTAATGGAGGAGTGTGGTGAGGACACACACATGCATGTAAACACTCATTGTGACTTGAAGAGGACAACGAAAGTTAGCAGTCTTGAATGTTGTGTGTCTGGTTAAGCTAAGATCACATTTTGGCAGTGTGTGTCGGGGGATGTCTCTTATGATGCTTAAGTTTCCACTCCATATACAGAGAGGAAAAGATGGGATGGAAGGATGGAACATTTCTAAATGTGCTTTTGTCCAGTAGGATTAAATATGTGTACATTTTATACAAAGTGGACATCAACAGATGTTACTACTTCATGTTCAGTAAATTATTAAAATGTTTCCATTCTCTGCAGAGAAAATGGGAAAAAGTGCTCCCTCGGTGTTCAGTGGAGTGAAGTCGGGAGCAGAGACTGTTTTCAACACACGCTCAACTCGACCAGTGAGGAAGTGAAGGCAAACTTCCTTTCTCCGTCTGAATGACACCTGTTCCATGTTAAAGGGTTTGTCTTTTCCTGCTCTTGTCCAGCTGGAAAACTGAAGACACGACTCTTAAGTCAGTTTTTTGTTTTGTTTTATTTTTGCTTCATGTTGCAACTGTCCAGCTAAGGCATATTTCTACCAAATAACACCAATTAGTAACTTAACTTCAAGGAATGAATGTTCAAATCCAGTGGTAGAATATAACTAAATGCATTTATTCAAGTAATAAAAGTATTAATTTTAAAGTTTGAATTTTTGGATTTCTAAATGAGCATTTAAGCTGTTGATCTATAGCTTTAAAGTAGTAACACAATATTGTACTTGATACTTGAATACACTGTAAAAAAAAAAAGAAAGAAGCATATACATAATTTTCTTTATGAAAATGAACTTTGTTATGAAATATTTGAGCAGCTGAGTGTCAGTAATGCAGTAAACTTATGAAAATAATTAACCACCCCAAAGAATCTTTAACAGAACTGATGAGATGTTTTCTTTTTTATTCAAAAATTGTCAACAACAAAACAGAACAAATAAAACTTTAAATGTATTAAACTTCTGTAGTCAATGGTGTGGTGGGGGAGGTAAAGACACTAGAATCCCAGGATGAAGAGGAGGGATGAATGAAATCCAAAACAATAAAGTGTAGAACAAGCACTGAAGAAATTCAGAGATTTAAGAGCCCCCATGGACACTTGTATAAAAAAAAAGAAGAAGCAGGAAATTCAATTTTACTTCATAAACTTATGATGCTGGTCTTGGAGGATTTTGGCTGAAGACTTGGCGTCATAGAACAGCTCATTGATTTCCTCGACCTGCTCTCTCTCCACGCTCTCTTTGCCCTGAACACGGCCCAGCAGACTAGCTGGTGTCAGCAGCTGTACAGCGTACCTGAGAGGAAATAAGAAACATGAGCACTGTGGCAAACATCAGAGAATAGAAAGCTAATTAAAAGGAGCTGCAAATTTTTACAGAATTCTTTCCTTCAAGTTTCTTAAATTTCTACTTCAATAGGGCCATCCATCCACCTGCTTATTGCAATGCAGGGGCGTATGGCGCTGGAGTCAATCCCTGCATCAAGTATTACGAAAAGAGGCAAACAACAAAGAAGAAAACTCTCATCTATTGGTTAATGCAGGGAAACTTCCATTTTCACCACAGAAGAGCAAAACATCAGATCCTGGCAGTCTTTGGTTGACCAGCAGGACTTTTACTGCAGCCTTCCATGTCTACCAGCCAGAGCCGTCTATCATTCTACACACACACGTATGTTTTGGTTGTTAACCCACAGTACCCTTGGTGTTGTACTCTGCTTCTTTGTTCGCATCTTTGATCTGCATCAAAGTATGTTTGGCGCATTCACACCTGCCCAAACAAACCAGACTTTCTGAGATAACGAATTAGGATTCAAATCAGAAGGGCGGGTGTGAATGTGCCTTAAAATTTTATGGATTTCCATTAAATGCCGTCATACCCCCTTGTTCTCTGGATGGGACTAAACACTGCTTAAACAAAGAATCATTTTGAACTCAAAGCTCTTCACTCGCAGGGTTCCAGCGTTGCAAACAGCAATGAAACACACCACGAGTGCTGAAATGAACAAAGCATTGTGCACATATTTTACATCTTACTACAAGCTGTACAGGATCATTCAGTATTTTACACGTCATAATGCTACTGAGCTTGGACTTCTTTTCCCAATTAAAGCTGGTTTTTGTTTTAAATTCTTTGTTTTATTTTCAGGGGGTTGATAGTATTTGCTTCATCCCTGCTGATGTATAAACACTTGGACCACAGTGTACACTCATTATAAAATGATTTGGGAACATAAAGAATTGATGCAAGTACCTGAGGGTGGTCTTGGTGCCAATCTCTGCCAGGTGAGTGAGAGCTTCCTCACTGATACTGATCCCCTCAGTCTGAGCCCGGATCTTGATGATCTACAAGCCATGGTCTTATTAGCAAAACAAGGAGACGTTTTCATGCGGCAGATTTTAATAATGACACTCAGACTCACCTGCTTCATTTCCTGTGGCGTGTACAACATGGTCCGAATGATCATAACTCTGTCCAGTAAATCCAAAGGGATCCCGTGTGGAGAGCTGATGTCCTCTGCCCCCCTGGTAAACCACAACAAACTCTTTAAAACAACGAAACATCGCTTTGTTTAACTTTGATGACCGTGTTTCTCTACATAAAACAGATTTGACATCTCTCACCTGATTAAGCATTTTCCCCTGTTTGAGGCAAACACAACAATGGGAGCAATGCTGCTCTCCAGCGCGCGATGGAGGTACGTGAAGCACTCTATATCCAGCATGTGCACCTCGTCCACAAACAGCAACCCCGGTACGAGCTCAGCCACACCCTGGTCTATGTAGCGGTTAACCACCTTGTTGATCTCAGCACGAAGTTTATCTGGAATTAGAGAAACGACAACAGACAGTTAGTTGCAGCCCTCCTCTGACTCTCAGATCTAGTCACCCGTCAAATGATCTCGACCTGTGATTTCTGTCTTTTTGGGCTTCATCAGTTGACCCATCATGGAGAGAATGTCCTGACCTCCCTGGGATAAAACAATGCGATTATTACACGTTAGCAAATGTATTCATTTACATAGGATGTTACCATTTTGTTATGTACCTGTGGTCTGGCATTTGCAACATCCAGGTCATGCAGTGTGACATCTTGGACTATCTCCTTCTTTTTGTGGACATCACCTTTGGGCAGTGGGACATATTCCTCTGCCTCCAGGTCAAATTCTGTTGCAAAGGTGTCACAACGACCTTGTCTCTGCAAAGATAGAAACAGCATTTTCATTAAACACTTGTTACCAAAAAAAAAAAACACAGCCTACAATGAAACAAAAGGCAACACACAGGAGGAGGGAGAGCAGGTGTATGACTGATCCTGCTGCCAGCCCATCGAAGAGAGGAGGACATGTGGCTGAGGGATCAAAGAGTTTGAGAAGACAAGTCATGAGACTGCTGTCAACAGTAACAAATGTGTCACCCAGTCCTCCTCCTTTGACCTTCCACTACAGCAGACCTGAGCCCTTGGCCCACCTGTACCGATTAAAAGACCCATCATCACGGCCTGTCAACACAGGCCACAAGCCCTGCTGCTGGAAAAGAGGCATTAGGGAGATGGAAAGATAAGGAGGAGAAAAGAGCTGAAAGAATGAGGGAGGTTCATTCCAGAGTACAGCAGAAATGCAGAAGAGCTTTCATGCAGGGCTGAGAGAGATGAAAGCAGAACGCCACCATGAAGGACTGAAAAGATGTCAGGTTTGGTTTAACTGAGAAATTGTTTTTCAGAAAATTCAATATATTTCAACTGTAAAACTGACACGATCTGATTAGTTCAAGTCTAGTATGAACATTATTTGTACCCATTACATGATTTATTGTAATGTTTCCTAACTGCTGCCGACATATTTCAGTTTGCTGGAAAAGACATTGTGTTACAGATGATGACTATAGAAAAACAACAACAACAAAAAAACACATCTCAGGTACCTTTTTTCATTAAAAGATGGCGGCTTTTATCAAAAATTATTCTTAAAATTGTAAACAAGCTTTCTGAATGTCTCCAGTTAGAACACTCACTGGATTGAATTTAGATTTGGATCCTATCTGGGACATTTAAAATGATGATCTTGCTCTCCGATTGTTTTTTTTTTGTTTTATTTTGTCCTTTTTGACTGTATGTTTCTGGTTTTTGTGCAACTATCTGATATTTCCCTTCAGAATCTAAATAAAATCCAACAGCCATGCTTCAGTGAAATGGTGGTGATCTTGTAGTAAAATGCAGTTGCATTCGTTCAAAGAAAAGCAATGTCCCTCTAAATATGTCCCATTTTTGTTTCAGTCAGCCACAGAATGTATTTTCCTTTTTGTCCAGGTGAGCTTTTAAAAATCCTGGATGACCTGTCTTACATAACGGGAATCATCATTTGTCAGAGAGCCAGCCTTGTGGCTCATCAATCTGATTCTCCAGTATGGCCTTGAAAAAAAAAAATCCTTGGATGATCTCTATGAGGCCATATTAAGATTCTACAGGAAAACTTGGCCTTTGGCAGCACAGGACCTCCCAACCCAACAATGATAAAAAATGAACATGTGGAATCTGTGGTGGGAGGTAAAAGCCACTTACGCCTGTTTTGTTGACATGGAAGCCTTCCAGTATAAAAGACCTGGAGATCAAGTAAAATTGGTAGCCCTGTTCACAATTATACATATCTTTGGTTGCTGTGAAAGCAAATAAATAAATAAATAAATAAATAAATAAGGAATCCCATTTGTAAGCACAATGCGTAAATGCTTTTTTTGTAGTTCCTTCTTAATTATTTCCAGCCAGGTGAATCCTATTGGTGTATAAGAATTTGGAAAATTTGAAAATTTGGTACAGGCACAAATCATTTAATAATTGAATACATTTTCTTTTTTCTCTCCTGACAAAACATTTTTTCTCCATTTCAATTTTAACCTATACCAGGAAGGGATAGAGGACAGATGGAGATAGATGAACTCAAGTATTGCAGCGAGGACAGCAACTGTAACAGCAAACAACAATCAGAAAGTTTACCTTGACAGCTCCACTGTTAGCTTCTATGTAGATGACATCTCCAGCTTCAACACGCTCTTTCTGTAGGCTCTCATAAATGCTGGGATCCAGCTAAGAAAACACAACAGCTTCTTTAGGTAAACAACATTCAGTATTACATGTAGACCATCTATGAAATCATCTTGTCTACAATGACAAGGAAAAAAAATTGGAATTGAGATCATAATAATATTCCACTAATTGTGAACATGCCAGTCAAAAAAGTGGGAGAAAATTCAGACTGCTCTCGCCAAAAAGGCCCTGTAATAAGTTTTTTCTTGTTGAATTAGTATTTCTCACTTTTTATTTACCATCCCACTGTTTGTCCAGAAAATAATGTACCTTAAAATTCTTCACAACCAGTGATGAAAGAACTACAGAAGACTTGAGATTTTATCTTCCAATCTGACCTTGAGCTGCTTTGTGCCTTTGGCCGTCTTCAAGCCGATGATGACGTGGCTGATGGTTTTTCCGTAGCCACCCATAGGATTCTCTGTCTCACAAGGGGTCAGCTCTGTCACCTCCCCTTCATACACCTCCTTTGTTTCTTTGATGCGCAGTCCTGAATGTGGGCGGCATTACAGTCAGATATATACACACACACACCACACGCACACTTCAGGATGAGAATTCAATTGGGCCTTTATATTCCTGTAATAGCCAACCACTACACCTTTCAGACTTCCAAATAATGTATTCTATTATGGGAAAAAAAACATGTTAGTATCCCCGTGAAATACCAGCGCATCAGTCAGTGTAACATGATCACACTTTTTTTAACAAATCCCAAGGACCCTCAGCACCGAGCAGCACACAGGTGCCTGATCCTCAGTGCTGAGGGTCCAAGAGCAGTGCTTAAGGCAGGGACTGTATCGCAGTAATGTTACTGACAAGGTGATGACAAACTTCAGATGAAATGTGCTCCTCCCTGCAGATTCTGTTCTCGAGGTGGAGCAAATGTGCTGATGACCCCCTCTTCTTTTACATAAGCTCCATTTCCTCCATGTATGACAGGTACCATCAGCAGTCAGACAAACCCCTTTCCTTCACCATCCTTTCCTCTCAAACAATCATCCACATAAGTCTGCTTTCAAGTGTTATGTTACAATGCACGACAACAGGCTAAGCGGGGCACCTTTTGTTCAAGTCCATGGACTTGCCATTGAGGAACCATGGAAAATATAAAATCCTTTCGCATCAAAAATGCCAAATTTGCCTTGGTGCACCTCAAGAACGACTATTGCTTCAGTTCACCTGATTCAGCAAACAAATCTTTTCTAACCTTGACCCTTGAATCAATTCTAGCTAAATTTCCTGTATAAGTTTAATACGATGAATCAAGCTACCTGAAATGTACGCTTCAGGGGAATCCTGAAAGGCAAATAGAATTTTTCTTTTGGTTCCAACTACATAACATCTATTTCTGTCGCAGTGAAATGTTGGGGGTAAGGACACAATTTCAGGTAATACTCACCAATTGCCCGCCTGAAATTCTCCATTAGCACTTCTGTTTTCTTAATCTCAGATGAGTACACCTCACTGCCGACCATTGGGCAAAAAGGCACTTTGTTTCCCAACTCCTGTGCTACAGCCAAGGCGAGGGCAGTCTGAAGGTAGGCGGGTGGAAATAGGAGACAAGAGTGAGAATTTGCAGCAGCAAAAAAAAAATCTATGTTTAAGTTTAACTAGTATTTTGGCACCTTACACACACAAACACGCACCTTTCCTGTTCCAGGTGGTCCTGCCAATAAAACTGCCCTTCCTGCCATCTTTTTTGAGCGGATCAGTTCAACGATGATGCCACAAGCCTGAAAAGTGAGAAAAATCATACACAATTATTCACAAACAAACAAAAAGAAAACCTTCCAAAAGGTTGCAATGATTTATTTGGAAACAAACAGAGATGCAACAATTTGCAGGTTATTTAAACCCAATATGTCTGTGTAAAAAATAGAAGAAAAAACAAACAAAAAACACAACATCTATCATTATTTCAATGCAGGGATGCTGGGGGAACTGGAATCCATCCATATCCCAGTTGTCGTCAGGCGAAAGGCAGGGCATACCCAGAACATGGCATTTTATCAGTTTGGTTAAAGCCTGTTGTCTTTAAAAGTTATTGTCTGTTAACAATTTTGAATGGGGGCATTTTGATTTGTTGTACTGTGAGATGACATATCCGACTAACTTTAAACAAATAATGTCCTCCAATTTTGACGAAAATGTTCATCCCCACGCTAAATAATAGTGCCAAATTGTGGCTGCAATTCAACAGCAGATTTTTCTTTATTATTATCATTATTATTTGCTGTTCCTGTCTAGAGGAGAATTGTCAAATATTCTCTAATCAAACGTTAAACCTAAAGAACATGTCAAATCTGAACATAGTGGGCTTATATCAGTAAAGTTTTGTTCTGATTACCTCTGACATGAGATTGAATCAGGGACGTAGCGATGCTAGATAAATTAGCTTAAGAGTGCACGGAATATCCAGCAGTTAACTAATCAATTCTTAAAAAACAAAACCATCTAAACTGATTCATTGCTAAGAATATATGAATAGCACAAGCGTGGTTAAACGTGAATATTACCTCTCTTGCAGCCGCCTGGCCCACTAGTCCACATGCTGTCTGTTTAGCATTCCCGGCCTCGTCTAGCCCGAGTCCTTTGACGTGACTATGTGAGGCGATCCTCTGAGTTTTTGTGGTGCTTTTTACCTCCTCGATTTTCATAGCTGTGTCAATTATGTCAATATGTGATTTAAAGACTACGAAACACGCTAAAGACTAATAAAACGACTATTTTGCTTTCTAGAATTTCTTACGGCCGCAAAGGGCGCCACAACTCAAAACACAGGGAAATCGGTTTCCATGTGGGTTACTAGGGAAAATAAGAGGAAGTGATACCTTAATGGCCCGCCTATTTGAACTATAGTGAAAAGCTATTGGACTGTCTGAAAACATGTAAAGATTTGATTGGCTGATTGTATGCCAATCTTATTTCTAAACTCAAGAACCATGCCCCTCGTTTCCGTTTGTGTATCGTTTGATTGGTCGTAGTAGAAACAAATATAGACTTGTAAATGTGTAAATAAAGTGATAGATTACCGCAGGACTAAATTGATAGATATGCTTGTATATATTTTTTCTCTCAATACATATACTATATAGTTATTTAATTATCAAAATACAATTAATGGGGGGTAGTTTTACTCATTTTTAGCTTTTGTTTGCTCCTAAAAGAAGTTCCGGTATAGCTTGTTGCCCCGAGGATGAAGTTCGCTGACACTTGGGTAGATGTTTCCCGCAGCTGTTACAATGAAACTTTAAGTCCTGTTTATTGTTAATTACATTTTACAAGGAAGAAACTTACGTAATTAAAGTGTATTTTGTTTTCTTCCGCTAGGGTCGGTAGAGTTTGTGTACAGCAAACGACTTAGCGTGCTGAATTCAAGGTCCAGTTCAGAGTAAAGGAAAACACGCACGGTATATAATATTTAACCAGATAGTTAAAATGTCTGAGGCTCCTGATAGCCGCACAAAAACGCTAAACTTCAATGTTGGGGTGCTGGGACATGTTGACAGCGGGAAGACTTCGCTCGCCAGAGCGCTGAGCAGCACTGCCTCCACGGCTGCTTTTGACAAGAACCCACAATCCCGTGAGAGAGGGATCACATTAGACCTCGGCTTTTCTTCCTTCACGGTGGATCTTCCAGATCATCTGCGGGACAGTGGAGATCAACAGCCATACGACAGCCTTCAGTTCACCCTGGTGGACTGTCCGGGCCATGCCTCTCTGATTCGGACTATAATCGGAGGTAAAGTGTAATACTCAGCAAAAAGTGTTAGATCTGATCGGAGTACAAATGCCGCAAAATAACACTGGAGACATTGATCAACATAATGTGCATATGGATGAAGTGACAGATTATCTGGGTACATGTTCAGGGTCTCATGGACCCAGGGTGCCCTAGTCTAACTTCAAAACTGTATTCCTTTATAATAAAAGAAAAAAGAAAAAAAAAACAGACAAGGCAGCAGAGTAGTCAATGATGATGTATAAAATGGTCCAAAAGCTACCACACTTGTACCAAAAACAGCTGTAATGGAATCCAATGTCATGTCTAAGAGAAAAAAATGGTTTTAAAAAGATGCAAACAACCAAAGTGTGACCTAAAACAACTAAAAAATAATTTAGGAATACCCACCTAGTGACACATGTGACCAATAGGTGACCAAAGGCAACCAAAAATAGCTGTGAAATTAACACAATCAAACAGAAAATGATCAAAATATTACTCGAAAACAACTCAATTTTAAGATTACTTCAGAGTCACTTGAACCAAAGCAAAACATCTGGAAGATACAAATTTGGGAACACAAAATTACCAGAAATCACATTGGGAAGAATGCCATGTGAATGACATTAAAGTAAAAGCAGAAGCTATTGTAAGTCAGCCACATCAAGTCCCCCCCCCCCCCCAAACTCTTATTGTTTGCTGATTTAGCCCAATAGTAATGTTGGTGTTCGATTTTTTTTTATGCTGTACTGTAAAATAGGACCAAATTATATAATCTGTGCTTGTAGAAAACAAAACAAAAAAAACAAAAGGAACTTTCACTACACCTGGTGAAACACCCAATACAACAAAGCCCACATATGCCATAGGAAATAAGGCTCAAGTGACAGAGCGGACTGTCCGCTAAATGGAGAGCTGGTGGAGAAACATTGTAAGAGATGAAAGGGTTCTCAATATACATAGGTGCATACCTACAGTATGTATATCCAAATGTTGAATGAAAACAAACTGGAAAAGACCTCAGCTCTGGTTAACTAAGTTTAATATTTAGCAGCTTTGGGGAGGGTGCAAAGACAAAAATATTCTGGCCCCATATCAGTCCAAGTCTTTTAACAGCAATCACAGCCACAGTAGGATCCTGGGAGCTACATCCTCTGTAATCAAACTTAGATTTGGCTTATCCAGCAGGGGGTGCATTCTCTCCCTGGTTGCGAGAAACATGATGACTTGTATAGTTGCTAATATTGGAGGAAACCATGAAAGTGGTGTTGCATTTCTCCTGTAAATGCACTCTAAAACTCACTATGGGGTTCAGCAGAGAGAAACAAATTGTTATAGATGGGTAGGCGTTTTTCAGACACATCAAACACTTAACACTGTGCTGTGTACCTAACATAGTGAGTCAAAACTGTGAGCCACAGGGGTGGCACATGCTGTATATTAGAGAGGAACTGTAGATTAGGGTATATATTGAACTTCCCCTCCAGTCCCAAGTGGGGAGTGCACAGGAAAGAGAGTTGAGCCAAGTAGAAGGAAAGAAAAGAGGGGAACACAGGAAAGAGAGACTGCCAAAGTCAGGAAAAGAAAAGACTGAAAGGAAAGACAACCAAGTGAGCTGCAGCTCTAGTTTCAACCCTCTAGCTCTTTACTCTCTCTTTGCATTGCTACACCCCCCACCCTCCCCTAATTCCTCCTCTTATTGTACTGTTATTTTTGGGCGTCTGTGTCCAAATCCTGTTTGTATGGTTGGAATTTTTACATCTTTCATCAGTGAAAACCGCTTTTAAAAAACAGGGAATCTGGAATGTCTTTCACATGAAAGCACAATATTGTACTGTTTCTCTTACACTCATGTAATATCTGACTTTTCTAGGGGCCCAAATCATTGATTTGATGATACTGGTCGTGGATGTGGTGAAAGGCGTGCAGACTCAGACTGCAGAGTGTCTGCTGATTGGAGAGCTGACCTGTCCTCGCATGGTTGTTGTCCTGAATAAAACCGACCTGCTGGCACCCAACAAGAGACAAAGTGCCATTGAGAAAATGACCAAGAGACTGCACAAAACACTGGAGAACACCAGGTCTGCTTTTTTGGATTTCAAAAATAAGCAACTAGTGGCTTTGTAGAGGTTGTGGCTTTGAAATGTAGACCTGTGAAAGCCAGACTCCATCAGTTATTACAAATTCTGTCTTCAGTGTATTCTTGAATCTGTCAATAAGGTCTCCTCTTTTTTTTTTTTTTTTTGTTCAGTTGAAAATATCTCACTATCATGTCTTCAAATAATTCCAGCATGAATGTCTTTATGATGTCTAGATTTAAGGAATGTCCAGTGATTGCTGTGGCAGCAAAGCCTGGGGGCCCGGAGGCCCCCGACACAGAGGACCCACAGGGAGTGCCACAGTTAATTGAGGTAAAGTGTGGAACCAGACTGGTCCCCCATAATTGTTACTAAAAAGCTTAAAGCTGTGCATGAGTTCTCAAAAATGAACAAGTGTTTGAAGCTTGCAAACAGACGTCCTGATTAACCCGCCACTGTTCCTTCTTGGGAAGTCACACATACCAAACTGAGGCGGTTCAGCCCTGGTGTGTACTTATACACATCAAGCAGGGGTTGCAAATTTAAGAAAGTGATGAAAGCACCATTGATCAGAGTAGCGAGTTCTGTTATACATGCTTGCCCTGATACACAGTCCATTTTGTCAATGACCCGGTCAACTTTGACCCCCTATTCTCTCTGCACTTTCACCAATGCGCAATGGAGGACATTGGTGCATTAGTTGAAAGGCATATGTGAAAAGGTGTTCAATATGATGATCAATCTTGTTCTCAGTAGGATTCCTCTTAATTTATCTTTTAGATGATAGTGACCAAGATACTATGCATTAAGTGTGGCATGGTCAGTATTTTCCGATGGACAAACAGTGTAATGAAAACATACTTTAGACCTGACTGTGATATTTGCACCCAGTTTTCAAGTAAATTTTTGCCAAATCGGGTGACAAAAGAACAAAACAAAACAAAACCCAATGGTTAGGGTAACAGACCTCTGCTATACTTTGGGAGCATTGTGGCTTTGTGTCAGCAGATTAACGCAACAATGATCTGACCTTTACTTTTGTCCTTTGATGAAACATTTATATCCAGATGGTAGGGATGTTCACCAGGCAGACACTACCTGTTGAAATGTACGCCCAGTTGAGTTTGATTAGTCGGAAAATGATCATCAATCATATATTGTGGCCTTTGCAGTCAACAGATCCATGCCTGATCTCCTTGCAATATCATCACAGTAGCTTCCTTTCCCCCCAGCTTTTAAAGAAACAGACATACCTACCAAAGAGAGACCCCAGAGGTGACCTCCTTATGGCTGTGGACCACTGCTTTTCCATCCGTGGCCAGGGAACAGTCATGACTGGGACCATCCTGCAGGGGTCACTGGCCATTAACGATACTGTGGAAATCCCAGTGCTAAAGGTAATTTCTAAAAACAGCCAATAACTTCCAAGAAGTTAACATTCCTTACCTTTGAAAATGCCACAGAGTTTTGGAAATTCAGAAGTTGAGTCAGCTGTGGGTAGGTGGATGGACAGATCGTCGACCAGTTTAGCATAAGCGGGGAATGAGGGGACTGGGGGTAGGCTGGCAGCATAGAAGTTGGGTAATTCAGACCAGATGTAAACTTTGAACCAGGCTCCTCAGGTTTGCCTGCAGTTATCACATTCACCTCTTGGTGGCAGCAGATGGCTAAATTGATATTCACTTGTTATCTGGCTCACAAATGTGTGGATTTTTGTCAGTGTAGAAAAACAACAGAAAGAAGATTGTCAAGCAAGCAGTCTAGTCTGTGGTATACCAGTTGCATATAGATAGGTGGTCAGATAGATAAACTTATTTTAGATTACCTCTCATTTTTTTCTTTAAAATATCCTGTTAAGCTGGACCAACAAAGCACATCTTATGAATGTATCAGTGCTTCACTGTATTAATAGATGTACCTAACTATAATAGTTAATCTCTTAAATGGACTTTCTAAATGAATATGGCATCATCATGTCTGCTAAGGTGGTTATGTGGTTGGTTCAGTCTGTTTGTCTGTCTTAGCAGGACTACTCAGAATTTTATGGATCGACTTGCATGGAAACTTATGCAGAATTGGGACAAGGCCCAACTTAGAAGTGACTGACTTCTGATGTCAATCTGGATTTGGATCTAGATCCATCAGCTTTTTTTCAGCAGTCACAGGCTGCTTTTGGATGAACTTTACTTGTTTTTTTGTTTTTTTTTAAATCCTCTGTAAATGAAAACCTAAAAACTGGATCATTAACTGTCTTTGCTCATGTCTTTGTGCAGGGTAAAGCAATCATTTGATACTCAGCATTTACAGAAACAAACACCATAACCTGGAAATTGTACATATTTAATGACCTATTTGCTTTCATGTAGGCATATTTATCCTCGAATATATTAGGAGTACCACTTAAGCATTCGTTTAATTTTGTGAACGGAGAACAGTATGAGTCAGGAAGTATAAGCAGCGGGGTCCTTCTCTTGTTTCTGAATTGTATAGCGTTCTGTTATCTGCTAGTTTATGATCAGGTTTATGTCAGCAAAGTACCTTGTGTGTGTGAGAGCGTGTGTTTATTTATTGTATCTTTATGCTCTCTGACATCAGGTGACCAAGAAAATAAAGTCGGTGCAGATGTTTCGGAAGCCAGTGTCTGGGGCCATGCAAGGGGATCGTGTGGGTGTGTGTGTCACACAGTTCGACCCCAAACTGTTGGAGCGCGGTGTGGTGTGCACTCCAGGATCCCTGCGCACCCTTTTCGCTGCTGTCATCTCTGTGAGGAAGATAGGCTACTTCAAGGGCTCTCTTGCCACCCGTGCTAAGTTCCACATCACAGTGGGTCATGAGACGGTCATGGCGAGGGTGACCTTCTTTGGCCTGCCCTCATCTGACACCAAACCAATTCCAACGGAGCCTTGTTCACTAGAAACACCCTTCACCTTTGACAGAGAGTACTTCTACCAGGATGAATATATTACCGGCCAGGGAGAAGAGAGTTCAGGGCCTGACCCAGAGCAGTGGGCTTTATTGGAGTTTGAGCGGCTGGTCACATGTCCTGCATTCTGTCTGGTAATTGGTTCCAAGCTGGACACAGATATCCACGCCAACGCATGCCGGCTGGCTTTCCAGGGCCGCCTGCTTCAGGGATTTGAAGATAAAAGCTACGCTGAGACTGCTCTGCCTCGTCTACGCATCTACAAGACCAAACAAAAGGAGGGACAGGTAGAGAGGGTGAGTGGACGTCCGTCAGTCTGTCCATCATTTAAAAAGATCTGTTCTATCATGCTTCACCTTAGCTCTGAGTGTCCCTGCTTCTCTGCCCTCATTACCACCTTGTACTCCTCTTTCCGGCGCTAGTTCTTTGGATGTTTCTCATTGCTGGTGGCACTGGAGCGTGCCTCTCAGACAGAGCCCCTATTGTATATTCATAAACAGACACGTACACACAAACAATCAGACATATGCAGCCCTGGTGAGCAGTGTTAGAGGCATGGGTGGTACACATGCCTTAGCATGTGCTCCGCGAGAGGTGTGCGTGGGTGGCCGACTGACGCCAGTCACTATTCGTGTCTAGCTGTCAGAGGCTGGCGCTGTTTGGACACACCTGAGTGGCACAGGAATATCCACATGACTGTGTGTTTCTCTCTGTTCTGTCTGAGCGTCTTTCACTTTCATTGTCTTCCTCTCTATCAAATAACCTGTCGTGATTTTCATTCTTGTGTGTTTGCTGGTACACTCCGTCCTAAACCCCGATGAAGTTAATGCAGATTCACATCTCATTCAAAACCTTTATTGTTTACGAATTGACCAAGCTGATCATTAGGTCTGGTAGTCTTTCAGAGTCAAAAATGAAAACATTACTTTGATATATTAATGCACACTGCAGACGTTGACGATGATACAGTTAAGTTTCTCGGTGTGGATCCTCATGCAGGGTTAGATTGAGTTCAGGGGTCAGGTTTGTGAACTAGTTTCCTGGTTTAGCACCTCAGGCTGTTGACAGCACCACTCACTTGCTGAAGAGTTGAACAGCGTGTGTGCGAGGTCAGATGTTGGCCATGTGACGTTACATTTGTCGTTCACCCCGTCTCCCAGAAAGAGGCAGTTCTGTTTCAAGACTAAAGAATTCCCTTTCGTAAAACGAGCACATTACTGTCATTGTTGAGATATGACGAGCTCGTCCAGTCACAATTCATATGGTCTGTCAGACGTGTACAGCAACTGTATGTTTTTTTTTTTTTATCAGCAGATCAGTCACGCTTGAGGGACACCAGGGTCAAATGTTCAGGAATGAATGAGGGTTAAGCTTAAGAGAGAGGAAGAGCTGGTGGCGGGGGCAAGTTGGAGACAGAGCGGTGCCCTCCTGTTATCAGATTAGTAGCGGGTTAGATCGACTTAGTGATGGTTGATAAGCAAGAAATACAAATATACCATAAAATATGCAGAACAGTGATAGAGAAAGTGCGAGACAGCTAGACGGGGAGCCTTGAAGAATGTGACTGATGCTAAATGGCAATTGATGAGGGCACAGCTCCTCTTCCTCAAGCATTAAAATGACGGAATAAAATCACACACAGTAGCAACTCTTTGGCGGAAGATACTGATTTAACCAACACTTCTTTTTAAGTTGGTCCCTCTCTTGTGTTTTCATTGTACCCTTTCCCTCTGTCCTGTGTTCAGGTAACAGATGATTACACTGTGATTGGTCGCAGCCTGTTCAAGAAGGAGACCAATTTGCAGCTCTTTGTGGGTTTGAAAGTCACATTGTCGACGGGCGAGAACGGCGTTATCGAGGGTGGGTTTGGACAGAGCGGAAAGTTCAAAATTCGCATACATGGTAAGGATTTACAATCACAGTAATCTGTCTGTAGTACAGTCTATTTAAATAGCCTCCCCCCCACCGTCAAGTATTGATTGGAGCTTTTGAAAATGTTGGTTAGAGCCTCCTTCATCATCAGCACACATATCCAGAGGACTTTCTCTGGCTTTCCTTGAGTTTTGGGGCTCGGCAGACAGCTTTCAGGATGTGGTAAGAGCGGCAGGCCTGACATCCCGAGCCACATTCCCAGAATTCCTCTGGGGATTGCCTGTGTTCCGGTGGAAGTCTGATCTGTGTTTATTTTACCTTCTGTTGCTTAAAAAACCACGACTCCACACCGGGAGGGAAGAGAAAACAAAAACATTTTAGAGAGAGAACCTCACCTACATCCTCTTCGCTGTCTTGTTCCTGCATACTGAAAAGCCTCAGATATACTGACACACATATTCAGGAATGAACATAATGTCGACATTCAGCAGTTTCAGTGAGTGTCATGATAGGTTAAGGTGTATTGGTGCACTGGTGTGCTTCCTGCCGGTTGTTTTTACTTTTTCTGGATTTTTCTTCCCGTGCTGTTTTCATACGACACATCTCAAAGATGAAGCATATGGATAGAAACGTGGAAGAGTGCATCTTATTTAATGCAAATATTTTCTGGTGTAATCATCTGTGTATGTTTTGCAACATTTCTAGAGCAGCTACAAGTGGTTCGTTATATATTTAGCAGCTATAAAAAGCCTACACACCTCTTTTGAAATCTGAAGTTTTTGTGAAATCCGAAACTGTTCAGGGGAAAATAGTAAGAATAAATCACTTAAAAAAAGGTGGTTGCAAGTGGCCACAGTCCCCTTAACCAAAACTTGTTAAAGCACATGTCAAATATATCTCCCATGTGCAGCCCTTTGCAGGTCAGTCTCATTTGGATTCAGGTCTGGGCCCCAACTGAGCCCCTCCTTTGTTACTTTGGATTTCCCTTTTTGGCTGTGAAATGCATCACTGACCTCCTCTGCTGTAATAATGCAGAATTGATTCTCTGGCATTAATGTTACAGTTCTTCAATGGACTTGGGGATAGCAAGATTATCTCTGTTAATCATATTATCTGTTTTAAGCACAGAAAACAAAGTGATTTGTCAACCAAAGCAATTTTTTTTACCCATATTTGGTGCTGAAGGTGTGTTTTTTGGGACTTTATTAAACTTCAAAAGAAAAAGAAAGTCTTTAGCAGCAGTTTGTAGGTTGTGGATGTGCCCATGCGAAACTGCATTCACCCCTGACTAGTCAATGTTCTTTTAATAGTGTTCGTCATTGATGAACGTCAGCTCAAAGTTATACCATATGGGTGCATAACAAAATTAGCTCACCATCACAACAAATTACTAGGTACACGATGCTCCGCAGAGAGCCTCGCACGCACCCTTTGATGATGACATTTACATCAATTGGACCCCATTGGAGATTCTTAGATGCTCAAAGTAACACCTCTGTAGTGCTTCACATGGACTCCAATTACCCTTTAAGTCCGTGCAGTTTTGGATTTTATTATGCACAGAAAAATGGTCGAATGCATGTGTGGACAAACGTGTAAAATGGCAATCTTCATGTGTCATTTGATCTCAAGTAGTTTGTAACTGGATGTGTGCGTATGAGCATGCATTGTGGTAGAAAACTGACATTTTCAGCTGATCACAGATAACAAGTCGAGATTTCTGGCTGCGCTGCAACCATAACAACCCTCACCCTGGCATAACGATAACAAGAGAATGCTGGCGCCGTTGTACACGAGGTCAGACAGCCAGCATAAAAAGCAATGAACCCAGAACATTTCTTACCTTTCGTGTGCAAAACGGGCAGCAAATTGGCAGCTATTAACTGAATGTCCACGAGACACAGAGAAAAGAATGCATATACGATGGAGAGCTTCCAGTGCATGGCTCAGAAAGATGCCCAAGTTCAGGAAACAGGATGATTGTGAGTCTGAGCAGGAAGATCAGATACATTACATTTTAAGGGTCAGAACTGAAGCAGTGACCATTAGACAGAGACTCGAGGAACTACTGAGACCTACACAAAGAAGAAAGCATCGGTTGATCTTAAGGTCAGCACACTGAACAGGTCTCAGCACTGATAAATCACCTATTACACACATACTGTAGCAGAAAAGAAAAGATCCATATCATACATTAGATATACTTACACAGATAGAAACGACCTAAATACTGTACAGGACAGTATATAATGTGATTTAGAGGGAATATTGTCTCCATTAAACTTTTTGCTTATAACTACTTCACCTGACTTGCCTGTTTATCTTTTCCTCAGAGGGTCTTCACCCAGAGACTAAGCAGTTATTATCCTCCACCTCAAAGAAGAAAGGGAAGAGTGGGAGCAAAGGCGGACCAGCAAATGAAGAAGAGCCAAAAGCAGATTCTCAACCTGTTAGCATTCACTTGCATTTCAAGCGATATGTCTTTGATCCCCATAAAAAGATGGTTCAGTCTTGACCTCTGTTCTAAACTTCTCTGACTTTGACTATGTTGGAGTGCTGGCCGCTGAGAGAGGGAAGCTTCAGAGGTCTCGTGGAGGTGAAGTCAATACCAGCCGTGCATATCAGGCCTAAGTTAACTTTCACTGCCTTTTTTTTTTTCTTGGAAATGGAGACGATTTGTTTAAATGCAATGATTGTGGAATGTTGAACCCATGTGAAACAGTGATTGTTTTATCTCCATTTTAAGGAGCTGAACTTAATCCCGTTTGCTCCATCACAAGGGTGAAAGCTGCCTTGCTGTTCACAATACATTTATTTACTTTATCTTTCAAAGTCTGAACTTTTGTTTTTATTTGCTGATAAAAAAAATAACTGAAGTAATGGAAAAAAAAAAGAAAATTGAAAACAAACTTTTCTTTCTGTCTGTAACTCAAGATTTTTTTTCTCTCATATAATTTATCTTTATGTCTGATGATTAATGATTTTTTTTAATGAGCCGTTTGCCAGATTTGACCTGAGTGATGCTCTGAAAAGACGAATAAAGCAAACTGAAACTTCTGCTCTGAACTTTCATAGTGATTTTGCCTGAAACATGAAATAAGAAGTCTGTGTGCAAAAGCAACAGTCATAGATGAAGCTGATAAACAATGTTAACTAGAGCTCAGCAAGCTTTTTGTTTGAAATAAATAGGCACCACAGAAATTTTACCTTGAATATACCGTCACCGGTCACTTTATTGGGTACACTTTGCTTGTATTGAGTTGGAAGTCTACCTACTAATGTAGGAAATAGTTATCAAAAGCACTTTGAAGTGTGTTGCTAGGGCATTTTAAACACAGGGTGTTACAGAGGGACATATCTATTGTTGGATTAGCACATACGAGCACTCTCTTTCAATTCAATTCAGCTTTATTTGTATGGCGCCAATTCACAACAATGTCATCTCAGGGCGCTTCACAGACAATCAGTTTGAGCCAATCTGAT
>JAOXYM010000003.1:25867473-25877967 GCA_028567055.1 Leptatherina wallacei | reverse complement strand
GGCACATCGGGAGGCAGTGTAGGGTTCAGTGTCTTGCCCAAGGACACTTTGACATGTAGTCAGGGGAATCGAACCGCAGACCTCCTGATTAGTAGACGACAGCTCTATCCACCCGAGCTACAGCCGCCCAGATGTGTTACTGACTATACAGTTGGAGCAAGAAACACTTTCCTGAAGTTAGTACTCAGATTCTGTTTTAAAAGTAGGCCTCAGAGCAAGTGGGAATAAAATAAGGCATCTAACACTGCTGCATGACATCAGAACTGCTATGAGATAACATTCACAGCATTCCTTGAAACTGTCATGCAAGGTTAACTATTGATTGGTGTCAAATTTCCCTTTTTTTTTGTTAGTGTACACAAAAGTCGTCTCAGAGAATTTAATTGTTTTAAAACATTCAAAAAGTTTCAAATTTGCTTGGTAATTCAATGGAAACACAGATAACAGACAGTAGAAATAGAACTAGCGACATCAATCACCCACAGTGCTGATAATTATAGGGTCAAACTTTCATACAAATTCATATTTATATTTCTTGTTTGTTGCCTGTTAAGTTTATTTAGATTTGTCCAATTCCATTTCCACAACAACTGGGAGTCCAGGTTCTCTCTTGTTCCAAGTGGTTGTTCCACTAACTCATTGAATGTAAAGACTGACAACTTCAATCCGTATATGCAGCTCAACTATTGTAAAATGATAGGATTTTGGTTGAAGATATGTGTAGCCTCAAAAATGTTTTCCGTAATCAGGTTAAGCCAACACAGTAATGCATTTGGAGAAAAAGCCCGAAGCTGTTCCCTTTCCAGCATTTTGTTACTGTTGAGAGGACTTCAGGCTGGAGGGAGGGAGGTTTAAAATGGAGGGGGTCCAGCAGTGGAATTGAGGCTGATGGGGTCATGTGATGTGTAGGGTCATGTGAAAAGTCACTTACACTCTGGATAACCTTGTAAAAGATGTCAAAGACTTGTCAACTATTCTTGTATCTTCATGCTTGTTTTACAGTCTAATGAAATGTCTTTAGGGAGCCTGGGGGAGTCCATCTGGCCTGCCCCAACCCAGAGGTAGATGTTATGCTTAGATTAGTCACCAAACATCAGAGTCCTAAATAGAATAACCCCGTCCTAACTCACTCCTCATGTGCCAAGCAATTCATGTTGTTATGTTTGTGGAATGCACTTAACTAAAAGTAATGTAAAAAATAATTGAGAAATTTCTCAGACGTAGCAAATAGAATAATGTCCATGGCCTTAAATGAAAGTAACTGATGGGATAAAAGGGTTTGTATGTTGAATAACAGAATCATTTAACTTTGATTACGTCCAGGAAAAAATATTTACAGGAGAAAAAGATTTCTATTCTTTCTGATGTAACCATATTACAGAAATGTTGGCACGGGTTGATTAAATCTGAACCTCATTTGACTAGAGGATATCTTGATAAAAAGAGATAAACTAGTATGAATTGCATAAATGCTTTAATTTCTGAAACACTGACATGTCACCTTTCAGTCCATATGGAAGCAAACTATTAGCAAACAGTAGCGCATTTCTTAGATACTACTTTAACTTGTCTTTTTGGTCACCAAATAAATCGAAGTTTAATGTCAGATTTTCCTTGTTTTATATGTGTACAAATGTAGTGTGTGTTTAAATGACTTGAAATAAACCACATTGAAATAAAAAAAATCTAAACTGGGAGGCTGTAAAATATTTATTTACAATGGAAAATACAAATGTAAAATATCAAAAGTGAGATATTTTAATATTTCATGGGCAAACATTTTACAGCCAAAGCATGTATCAAAAAAGTTAGGACACGACAACGGAAAGCTGGAAAAGTAAGTTGTACCTATAGAAAAAGGATGTAGCAACATGCCAGTAACACAATGGGTATAAAAAGAGCACCTTAGAGAGGTAGAGTCTCCGAAGTAAAAATGGACAGAGGCTCACCAGTCGGCAAAAAATGTAATCTACAAATTGTTGAATAATTCCAGAACAATGTTTCCCCAAATCAAAATTCTTAAGACCTTGGATATTCCATCATCTACAGCATGTAATATCATCAAAAAAGCCTCATAATCTAGACACACCTCTGTGTGCAAGGGGAATCTTAATACCGTTTTTTTTCAACCTTCTGGCCGAACCAAATGAAAAACAGAAATGATTCTGTCATGGAAATTACTGGATTGGCTTAGGAACATCATTAAGCTAGCCTGGAAATAATCATACCAGCAGGTTTATGTTAACATCTTCTAGAAAAACAAATCTCGTTTTAAAGGAACTGAGGCTAAATAGCAAGACAATACCAAACTGCATACTGCAACTAGGGGTCCAATTACACGGGGGTTTTCAGTGGAGCCTTATTTTCAGGTGCACCTCAACTTCGCAAGTTGCATGCACGCACATACATATTAGTGCACGGCAGTCACAAGAGTCACAGCCAAAAACATTCTGCTACTACTTTATGTAGCTTAAACAATCAGAACTTTGTCATATAGGGACAAACATTTCTTTTAACAACCACAAAAAGGAGCAAGCTCACAGGACACAGCAAACAACAACGCTGTGTCGTTCAGAAAATTAAATGTATTAAATGACAAATTAATACTATTCTTGTAGTTTATGAAACATTAGGAACCTTATGGAAAATGAAATTGAATATACTTGTAAGTATACTATTTTAGAGCTCCCCCTTAGAGCCACAAATGAGTGTTTTCCGGGGTGCTCATCTGCTTTTCCATCCGTAATAAATGACTGCAACTGTTCCAACAGCATGGCTTTATAGTAAAAGAGTTCAAGCGCTGGACCGTCCTCCATGCAGCCGGGGCTTTAACCAAGCGAAAGCATTTGGTGTGTCAAGGAAACACAAAATACAACAAGGTAACAGCATAATCATCATAACATAATCATAGAATCATGATGCTAACACCAGTACCCATCAGAGCTGAAATCCATAAAAAACTCTTAATTACTAAAAAAACATTGGTCTTCAGACCGTTCTAGCATTTTAAGACAAAAGTGGTTGTTGATGTGAAAGTTTATGGAATCCAATCAAACATTTAGGGGCACTGCAAAAGCTTGTTTTTGCTTAAATCACATATAGCTAGGTTTTAAACACATTTAAGTTGCCATAGTGACTGTTCCTGCTCAGTTGGTTGGGTCTGTGTCACTGTCATCTACAAGAAAAAAAGTTTTAGTTGGTGTTTCAAATATATTCATAAGAAGATACTCCAACAACTGCTACATGGACTCAGTTGTAGGACTACTATCATTGGAACTGCGGTGTTTATAGAATCTTTTAAGTTATACTTTTAAATGTATTTGAATGAGGTTGCAATGCCATTGAGTGTTTTGGAAAACTTGAAGAAAAGAAAGAAAACGTAATTGCTGCAGCTAAAACCCATTCAGAAGCTTTTCATAGAATAATTAACAAACATAGTGTATTAAAATGAAAATAAATAAAAAAAATCTCTAAATGGCTTCCTTTTTTAATCTAATACAGCGATATCAGATGAAGCCATACTTGAGACTTGAGGACTGCACTGTGTGAAGTAATCGACCAGCATGTATACAGAGTTAATCCTGGTCTGAGAAGGGTTTTCTGATGGGGCTGAGGGTCTCTGTATCTGCTCAGGGACCCAATGATGGTTTAGTTGCTTAGACCCTTCTGAAAGCCCAGTATTGTCACATTGGCCTAAACACTGTCTGACGAGGCTTTTAAAGGAGCAGAGTGAGTGACGGAGGTTTAAAAGAGATCTGACACCACAGCCTGTGGCGCTGCTGTTTATGTATGTATGTTAGCTCGCCATCCAAAAACTGTGTTTATGAAAACAGTGGCTCACTGCCCATCAGATAAGCGCTCTGGGGTTGGGACAAGGACAGCTCCTCGGAGAGAACAAAACTGAGACAGGGAGACAGACAAAGACAGAGAAAATGACAAGTAAAATGGATAGAGACATAAATGGAACATTTAAAAACAGATGGGGACGCGGGGGATTCATATGATACAAAGGTGATCAGAAACAGTCCAAATCAGTTTTTAGTAGCTTCTGCCTTTATTTTTTGTTATTTGTAATCAATTCCAGTTAGTCCCATTCTCTCTTTCCAGATGTTTAGCTAAACTTTAGAAGAAGTATAGAGTACTTTGCCTGTCTCTAATCCTCTCCTACATTTAATTTGATTTCTTTCCTCTGTTATGCCCCTTTGGTTGTCTTTCCCCTTAATTAGCTGGTATCCATCTGGTTTGCCAGACTGGGGGGGTGCTGATAGAAGCAGCAACCTCCGACTAACAACACATGCACACATTTCTTTGCATCTTTCTAGAGACCCAAATTACAGTGTTGGACACTTGGTTTTGTCTTTACCACCGTGTTTGCCAACTGTTTTAGAAACTATTGTGTAAGATTTGTCTGGAGAAAAAATAAAGTTTTTACAATATTTGTTTTGAGTCTTAGTGTTCCTGTTAGCTTGTGGCTGTGGCATCCACATCGTGTATGATATTGTGCAACAACACACTCGCACTTTCCTATAAGTTTATTTCACTTGTCATTGATCTTTTTTGTTATATCAAAGGCAAGCAAGGGGGAAAAACAGCTTCTTAAAGTTCATATTTCAAATATTTTAATTGTTTTATGCAGCTTTCATTTATTTTTCTAATAATCCCCTGAGGCAGCTGGAAGACTGTTTACTGTCTTTGATTTGCAGTCCCGTAGCTTTCACTCCAAGCGTTAATTAACCTTCAAATGGAGAAATTATAGCAGGCACACACGAGCACATGCACACACTCGACAATGGACGGGAGTTTCTCACTGCTTTTCATCTGAGATCTCCCTCTGTGCTTCTTGCAAGCATACCAGACAACATGCAAGTCGACATTTATTCTCTGTCTTCCTCCTCCTCGTTCCTTTTGTGCACCAAAGTCGAACCGAATCTCGGCTTCCAGATTCTTTGAACTTCTGTCGGAGCTAAAATAACGTTACAGGTTCAAAGACAACAGCTATCTGTTTCCTGCTTAGAACCAGTTAATCTCCGTGCCTTTCAGTCCGTTTGTCTCTCCCCTCAGCTTTTTTCGTCCTATATGTCATCCTTGTGGGCTTTTTGTTCAGTTCTTACAGAGCTGTTAAAACATTCTATTATTTTGATATTGGCTCTCATTAGCTGTTCAGTTTAATTAAATGAACTCATTCATATGAAAATGGGAGGCTGATAGTGATTTCCTTCCCTAGCAACTATCACTAACCTCACACAGCAACTCTTAATTAGAAACCAGCTTGATTGACGTTGAGCATGCACTTCACTTAAACACCTGCACACATAAGCACGTTTTCAAACAACATGACACGCCTCTGACTCTTGTCATAGAGTTAAAAATCTAAACTAGCTCAATATTTGATGATTGCTTTGTGTTTGTGTTTATTATTGTTCCTGTGGTCAAGTATTCTTGAGAAGTCATCACACTTCCTATTAAGATTTAGGCTCTTAGTATTTCCTCCACGATGACGATGGAAGTTTTATTGGGTCAGACCATCTGCCGCTGTGCTTCCTGCTCCTCTCCAGGCTGAAGATAGTTCTTTATGACAGCAGCTGTATATGTCGGGTCATTATCATTCAGGACATTTCATTTGGAACCACCAGACATTTCCCGGATGTGTGATGGATGCAGATCTAAACACCTAAAGTGCCAAAAAAGAACTTTTGAACAGCATTGTATTCTATTTACTCTCAGCCTTTCTTCATTTGTTTTCTCCTCATGTCTCATCTTGTCAGAGCCCTGATAGGTTAATTCATGCAGTGTTTACTGTCTTGAAAAGATTCCCATCAGGCTTTCTCCCCTCTGCTTTTCTTTTCTTTTCATCTGTATTTTCACTGCTTCATCCTTGCATATTAATCATCAGGTGTGTGTACATTTAGAGGCACACAGTAGTGTGGAGACAACAGAGGAGCAGACGCCATTCAAGAGTGACAGTAAATGGGAGATACAGTCGCTGATAGTCCAGAACAGAACGTCCCATTCTCTTTTTTCATTTGCTACCACATGTGCACCGTGAAGCATTCAGTGGTCGTTTATGTTACAACTCTAAAAGATATATAAGTGTCACATTGGATGCTGCAGCATACAGATTACTCTGCTTGATTAATTGTCAGGCAATCTAAGATACCTGTCCACTTTTCTGTTGAGTAAGTATCGTTTAAAACCTTCCTCTAACATTGTAAAGTTTCCATATTGTATTCCTGCTAAGGCAGGTACTTAGGAAATACTGCAATGATACTGAAAACCCAACATTAACACAAAACCAACACCACACCGAATCTATAAAAATGCTAATTACAATGAACAACTCAGTAGGTCAGTACATCTGTTTAATTAAAGACATCAGTGTGGTTAGTCTTACTAGTATTACTGTTGCAGACAGAATTCAGCTTAAAACTCACAAGTTGAGTAACCATTAGAAATAGACTTTTTAATGGAAAAATAATCTATCCCTCATCAATGAACTAAAAATCAGTGCTTGTGCTTGTTTGTTTAGCAAATATGATTTATATGCTCTATTACTGATTTCACCAGATTTACTGACAGTAGTTCCCTAGTGACAATAACAGAGTTCAGCTCATTTCTATGGAGTCAAGATCTCACCTTTCCGGAGGTAAACATGAGTTTAAAATCTGCTTTTCCCTTCCCTCTTTTGCTGGGAAGTCTGTGATGTCTGGACTATAACCAAATATCAGTTGAAAGTCAAAAGTAATTATTATTATTATTATTATTGTTATTATTATTATTATTATTATTATTATTATTATTATTATTATTATTATTATTATTGTTATTATTGCAGTTGATTTTCCCACATGCCTAAGCAAACAAAAATTAACCCCAAAGAACTAATTATGACTTCAGTGTGTTTGGGTCAGTATTTTTACCTGCTCTCAGCAGGTTCAAGCATGTGGGAGGAGGATCAGACTTAAAAGATCAGATCAGACCCGCTCCTGACGTACTTCTGCTCAGACTGTGTGTAGATGGTGAGATTTAATGGAGGATGGGGGTTGAAAAGTTGTTGATGTCAAGCCCAAGGCTTAAGGGTAGTTTCCCATGGAAATGAGCCATTACAATTGAGGATTTATTTATTTTTCTCCGTCTCCTTTTCCTTGTCTGCATTTGGCACGGGCTGCAGAACTCAAGCAGGCCGTTTGGGAATGATTTGGGGAATAGGTTAGACAGCGCTGATGGAGGTCCAGCCCTGTTAAATTTCATAAATTGAAATGCAGCTTCGATTAGCAGGGTGGTGTTATTTCATCAGCAATATCTGGGAGGGGGTTGGGTGTCTGTTAATTTGCCAAAACCTTTAAAGTAAGTAACTGAATCCCTGCTTATCATTATCAGGGAGTGCAGCGAAGTTAAGGCTGCACATGGTTGACTTTTTTAGAGGTCTCCTCTTTTCTTCCGTAGATTTCCATCTCCCAGCATTTTTCAGCCATTTTGTCTCGTGCTCTTGAAAATAGGTCCCAGCCGTATGTGTACAGGCTGGTTTTGATCGGTTGATATCAAAGAGGTGATGGATGAGGTTGAAGGTACGGATAAGACAATGTTATATAAGCTGGAACAAGGCCAGTGTTGGTGTGTTGAACTCACTTTTGATGGGAGTTGTGTTTCAGGAGGAGCTGAGTTATCCAACAGCAGTGATGATTGATGAAGATGAGACAGGGCCTTGTGAAGATGCACAGTAGCAGCACAAAAACACCTCAAGCAAATCTAAAAAGCAAAAAATTACAGCTGCATTAAATCTATTCAAAGAGGGTGTTTGTTTGTTTTTGCTTCTGTGGTGCACTTAAGCACTCCGCTCTATAATGCAACAAATACATAAATAATCAGTAGATCATGGGACTCTTACGTACAAGAGCATGAAAAAATAGAATAAAAAATGTTACAATGAAAATAATAATGATAAAAAATGTATAGAAATGTATTATTTCCCTCTGGGATTAATACAGTATTTTTTAAATGAAATTGCATTAAATTTCATGTGAAGTTTATTTAATTTGATACCTTTTCAGGTCATAAACCAAATATTTCCCCTTACTTATTCTGCCCTTACTGTCTTTGCCAGCCATCTGCTCCTCCTCAATAGCCTTTGTCTTATAAGCCCTATTCAAACATGCTCAAATGATTGATTACTTTGCAGGACCCTGATAGGTTTAGTGAAGTTTGAAAATTCACTTTTGTTCATTGGAATCTGAAATTAAATGTAGAAAAAAATAAGACTTAATTCATTTTCATACCTAGGGGCATTTTGGTTTTTCATTTTCATGTAATTCTTCTTCTCGCAGGTCGTCTTTTAGTTGAGATTGATTAACTTCAGTTTGTGATTGCTTTAATTATTCTTGGTTTATTTTGATCCTTTAGTTTTTAAAATGTTCATAAAATAAGATATACAATTAACTTATTTTACTTATAAATGAGAAATCCATATTTTACGAGTTCTAAATAATAAAAATAGAATAAATGTCCGAATTGCTCAACTATTTAGAAATGAATTACATTTAAAGAATCTTTAATAAAGTAAAAAAGAAAAAAAAACATGTTTTTGGTTTCAGTCTCAAATATTTGGAGTATCTGTTTTGTAGGCTGATTATAGATTCATTCCAGTTCAAAAGCTTTGAAACAGCTGGTTGGACAAAAGATTAACAAAACAGAAAGAAAAAGATAGAGTTTTGGGATTCAACAAATTAGGATGATCGGATATTTTATGCACATGATTATAAGATGACAATGAAAATAATCTTGAGTTGAAGCGCAGCAAGAATAACGTGTAATTAACCCAAGTGTAACACGAAGCGCTTCCTACTAATACGCATATTATTCATATCATTCAACAGTCTGATTTTTTTCTAATGACTGTGGGAGAAGATTTTTTTTGAGGGAAAACAAAGCTTTCAGCAAGATGACGTGAACACCAGAAGTATCTGACGAACCCTTATCTGTCGTTGCTGATGTGATGTATACAAACCAAAGTAACAAAACTCATTCTACGTAGATTTTTGATATTGTTTTCAGTAAACTTTAGAGATAAAACTGCAGGTGGAAATGTCCCCTCTCCTTTTCTTGGAGATTGAAGCTGACACATGGATTTGGCACCACTGTACTGGATGTGTATGTTTTGTACTGTATGTTTTTATTGCAGTAACATGTACTTCCCAAAGTTCATGTTAATACCCCATACACTGTAACTGCAATCATCTTAGTGTGATCACTCAATACAACTGCTTCTCAATGATCCCAGTGTTTGTTTAAGAGAATGCATGGTTGATTTAAAACCTCAGTGAACTCAAGAGGCAGAGAGATATCATATGGAAAGGGTTAGCTGACTCCCTCAATCATCTGGATGCAGTTTTGACTTATGGAAGACACATCTTGCTCCACTCATTCATTTTCTTTGCTTTGCTAATTTTTTCTTTCCTCTTCCTCCTAATGAAGCAAAAACTGTTTTTGTACATCAACACTCTTGCTCCGGTCATCTCTCTTTTCTTTGTCTGGGCAGCTGCTGTTAAACTCTTGGCCCTCCTTTGATACAATGAGCTTTTATTAACACAACCTGGTGTTAACTACATTCAACAACCTTTACAGTTGATTTCGAAATATACGTCATTGGACTACTTGCTGACAGCCCTGAGGTGAAACAGTCTGTTTACATTAAGGTCTCGCCCCAAAAGGTTTCATGTTGCAATTCTCAGAAGCAAACATGCAACAACCAAAATGACTCGTGTGTCTGTGTAAATTCATGTGTAAAAATACATCCAGGTAACACTTTCTAACACCACGGATCACTGATCAATTCATTGTGAATTTGTGACTACCTAACACCTACTGAAAAATATAGTCTAGATAAGATACAAAGACGTTGATTATTTCTCAAGTATTAATACACATTTTTCCCATCAATTTACGCCAGACTGAAGTTCCTCTAACTGGTAACAATTTTGTTCTTTTTTTCTTGCAAACCAACTAATTTGGTGGCAAATTTCTCATCATGAAATACGCACACACCAAGGATTACTCAAGTATTTGCTGACAATGTTTGCACATGTGACATGTAAATGTCCAAATTGTCCCACCATAGTTGAAGTAGCTTCCTCCAAGGTGTGTTTTATTTTGTCCAAATGGAGACTTAAATAAAGACTTTTCATCTGGTTGGATGTTTGGCAGGCTTATAACTTACAGTTAAACAGTTATAACTTACACTAGGGGTGGGAGCTCATGGTTGTCTAGAACTTGTGCTTCTGTGTTTGTGTGTGTGAGTGTGTGTGTGTGTGTGTGTACATTCATGATTACGTGTGAAAGAGAAAACGAGGTGTATGTTTTAAATTTTTGTTACTGGTGTATGAAGGTTTTAAATTCTTTTTTAATTTAATGAAATTTTTATTTTTTTTATTGTTTTTACCATGTAAAGCACTTTGTGTTGCTTCGGTATGAAAAGCGCTTTATAAATAAAATTGAATTGAA
>JAOXYM010000003.1:25834285-25853733 GCA_028567055.1 Leptatherina wallacei | reverse complement strand
TCTACATACGTGGCAAAAAGAAGCCATCGTGTGCTCTGCTTAGACCATAGATTAGTTCCTGTGCTCTTCTACTGAAAGAGACTAGATTAGTTCAAAGTTAATGATACAAACTATATATGATTTATAAATGCTTATGATCAGACACTACAGTATCATCATTCAGATAGTTGATCTTTTGTTGCTGGTTGTACGTTACATATTTCAGTGGGATGAAACTCTGTCCTTGTCCTCTTCTTACATTACGTTGCAGAGATTGAAGTGATGCAGTCAGTTATGGATGAATTTTCTTTGCTGTTTGGCATTTTAACCACATCTTTAGAGAGGGCTCTGCAGCTGCCTCCTGTGTGTGTTTAACACTGCAGGTTAAACACACACATATACACAGCAGCCCTCTAGCTCTCCTCAGTCCAGGGGGCAGTAAAGTGGTTATCTCTATCTTTCAGATCCTAATCTGACAGCAGCTCCAGCCTGTTGCCAGGTTAACCCTGGGGCGTCAATCTCCATTTAAATCCTTTCTGCCTCCCCACCCACCCATCAACACCAGTCCTGTACACCCACCACCATCCTTTGCTGCCATCCTCCACTACCCTATTCTCACTCCCCCACCCCCCCATACACACACTCACACTCACACACAGCCCTGAGGGTCCCCACTCTTCTCCCTTCCCCCTCCTTCAGCCTCCACACTGACTGTGATGGTGGCATCGGGCTGAATTCACACAGGGCAGCAGGTGACACATGGATGCTTTAGAATCAGCTGGTATTCAGACTGAGGTGGACTGTGTGTTTTTATTTTGCAAGGGCGCATGCTTCAGTTTTTTCTTTTCTTAAGTTTTGTGCTGCAGGCCGTTCCCAGTGTTTTCTGGCAGGGGTTCAGTCATAGTGAGCAACCTGGTCTTGTAGAGCTGGGGGATGTGGGCTAAGAGGGTTTGTTTTAGAGAAGGTTGGCAGACAGGGGGTCTAGTAGCTGTAAGAGGATGTGGGCTGAGTCTGCGCAGCATGCTCTGCTCAGACAGATGAGGGGAAATGATGGAGAGATGGAAAGATAGGCAGTTTGATGTCTTAGAGAACATTCCTTTTTTCTCCTCCTCCTTCTTTCTGTCCACCACTGGTTTGTGAATGAAGGTCCATTGTATATGTTGGAATGGGCGTCTTGCATGTTGACCTTCACCCAGAGGTCACAGGGCTTGTATGGTGGATGAAAGAGAGTCCATAATTGTAGCACAAACACAAAGACAAGCCCACTGAGAGGCCCTGCCACTGTGCCAGCTTAACCTCAGAGAAGCTGCGTAGCTGAGCCGAATGGCCTGCTGCTGAGCAGGATACACTTCCTGAGCTCTCAGTATACAGTAGTGTATTTGTTCACTACATCATGGGATTCTTAGCTGGACATTTGTTTGATAACTTATCTGTTGCTAACCGGTTAAAGCCTAGAGGCTTAGGAATCTACTGCATTGTTTTCCATAGAAGCAACGAGTAAGTAGAGATGTTAACGCTAGAAGATAGAATAGTGTGATGAATAGATGGATAAAACGCCCCTTTCCAGTATTTTTATCTCTTTGTCTCTATAGAGATGGACAGATGGAGTAATAAAACATAGTAAAGTTTTCTAATGGTAACAGAAAAATCAAATGATGGAACAATTCCAAGAAATCAATGGCAACCTGTCAGTGGCATGATGCAGCATTGGGGGAAAAAGCACTGCAGAGAAGCTGAGTCTCTAAGATGGAGGGGATTCATCACAACAATGTAAGGCACATAGTATGATGAAAATATTTGAATAATCCACATGTATCACTGCACATTTGTAAATATTATGAAAACCATTGTTAATGGACACAATTCATTACTACATCCACAGTTATAAATTAAAATTTTAATGTTTTTTATCTTGAAATTCTTCATAATTAAGGGGCATGTTCTTTTGATTGACAGGTACCAGATATCCAGCAAAAGGAAGCAGAGGATAGCACAACAGCAGTTTTTTGCCAGCTAACAGCGCACCTTAACTTTAGCCCACCTACCTCCGTTAGCTCATTAACTCCCGTTAGCTCCAGATTAGCTTTGTTAGTTCGGAGTTACAGGCAGCTCAGAGTTTGATGGGTGTCAATCATCCATCCCCACGCTCACAGCCCCCCCTCAGGGCCACCTCGTCGCCCATTTTTGTATCTCCCGGGAGTGACGAGACTCGTGACGATGCCAAGATGGCGAAGGTGGGCACCTCCCACCGAGCCTCTTTTCAGCTTTTCAGAAACCTACGGGTCACATGGCAGAAGGTTTGTACATATTTTTTTTTACAGTCTATGCAGCTGAGTCTGCGCATAGCGCGCTCTGATCAGACCGACATACATTATTCTTCTCTTTACATCACCAAGTGAAATGCAAGGCTGTGGAGGAATATAATATAGCATGTCAATTTTTCATACATGACTATGAAACCGTCTGCCTTCAGTCTTGCAAAGACTTTGCTATTCTAAGGTTTTATGAAATATTCACATTAGTCAGCATTATTATGTGATACTAGAAAAAAGAAACAGCTATTATGTTATCCTGACCAAGGCTGGACTTTTAATATACATGTTAGCATGTTAGAGGGTGAAGTTGGCATGTTCCCTCCTTGAATGTGTGGGTTCTCTCCGAGTACTCTGGCTTCTCCCCACTGTCAAAAGACATGCATGATAGGTTAATTGGTCACTCAAAATTCTCCCTAGGTGTGTGTGTGAGCAGAACTGGTTGTTTGTCTCTGTGTTGGCCCCGACCTGTCCAGGGTGTACCCTGTCCCTCTCATCTGCAGCTCCAGCTTCCCTTTAACCCTGAATTGGAATATATGGTACAGAAAAGAATGAAAGGTGGTGTGACGAACTGAGGAAATCTACAAAAACTCTGTAGTCCGTCTTTAAAACTGAGATTTACTGAGCCATCCTTGACATTTCCAAGCTGCTGCCAGGATCCTAGAAGACCAGAAGTTTAGTGGATGTGTGTGTGTGTTTATTTTACAGTCAGTGGTTGGAACCTCTTTTGTGTTTTTGTGTGCCTGCACCTCTGTCGGCCCTGTCCCGGTCAGTGTGTCAGTCAGTATGTCGTGTGAGAGGGCATGCTCGGTGCATCTGAAACCTCTGGGCTGACGGCCGCCGGGCAAGGTTCAGCCACCGGTGCTCCACCTGGCTGATTGATGTGGACCTGTTTGAAGTCCTCTCAGGGAGAATGAGCTCCATTCATAGATGCTGCACTCTCCACACTCCCAGCCCCACCTTTCCCTGCTATCCCTCCACTCTGTTAACAGCTGAAATGCTACACTGCTCAGAGCTCACAGTGGTATGAAACTGAGGTGGACAGACATCAGTATGACAGATAACTTCTGGATTTTCTCCGTGTGGGGAACTTTAGTTTCCTGCTCCTCTTATTTGAATAGACTGTATGCTCTACTGTGTGTCAAAATACAACCATACTTGACTGTCACTAGGTCTGTGAATCACTGATCATTCAATATTATATGTTGTTGTTTTAAAAATATAAGGAAACAAGTTTCAAAACTTCTCTTCTCAATTAAAAAAAAAGCTGAACATGTTATTGATCCGAATAGTGCAATATCATAAAGGTGCAAAGGCACTTAAAGGGCCTATTTTCTACCAAAACCAATGTCTTAGTACCCAGTTTAAAATGATGTAATCCAGATGTGCACCACAAATAGACCGACTCCACCAAGTTTCATGAAAGTTGGTAGTTTTTACATAATCTTGCTAAACTGATCTTTAATGTTCTTTACTAATTTTAGGTTTTAAGATAATGAACACACATCTTTGTAATTTAGTCAGGTCAGCTATTTTAATCCCAATTTGTTTTTAGCTATATTAAGAAAACTGACTGTTATTGCTACATATTCTAAAGTATTCATTTTTCCAGTCATTACATACTGATACTTGTCTATAGCACTTTGTGTTAGTCTTCAATTCACCATCACTTTTTACACTGCTTCACAGCTGCTTATTGGGATTTAGCCTCCTGAGCTGGTAAGTGATGCTCCAGTTGTGTAACGGCAAACATTCTCTACAGTGCTGGCTTACCAGCAATATGGATTTACATATTCATGCTTAAAGTTCTTAAAGTGTGTCCAACTGGCAACTGTTGATATGCCATGCACTGTGACTGTAGCTCTTCCAGTAATCACCCTTTAAGGTAACCCTGCATGTTGAAAACCAAAGCACAACTTATTTAAAATAGATATTCACATACATGCACCTGCTCCTATAATGTTTTTCTAGTCCTCTAGTATTGTGCATGGACTGTTGTAGTTTCTATCAGAGAGATCTGTTGTTGACAGGCAGAGCCAAGGTCAGTTCCTGGCCCTCTCACCACGCTTTGTCTGTGGGATCCTAGGAATGTTCAGGAATTTGGGCTCCGACAGGTGGCAAGGTCCTCCTCAGAGACAGACACCCAGACATAGCCCCAAATTACCCTCCCCCACATTTTTTATCCTTTTTCTTGCTTCTATCTGGCTTTCCTAAACTCTAGTCCTATCTTTCAGGTTTTCCCTTTGTTTACATCTGAAGAATGACTGTCAGGAGACTGATCTCCTGTTTTATCTATGGCCATAGAAAAGGCACAAGACATATTAGAGACAATGGGTAAATTTAACATGGGAACAAGAGTTCAGGTGATTACTTCGTCTGAATCCTCTTCAAATTTGTCCATGCGACCGATTGGTTGGGTTTGAGGACCGTCCTCAGCAGAGACAGTTATTCACATTCTGCTTCAGAGGGACTGTCTGGACATTTCAAGAAAAAATTATACCCCCCGTTCCAAGTAGCCTATAGGTTAATCTAATCTACCTAAGTACAAAGTCAGACCAGTATTTCTCCAGGTTAAACTGGAAAAATAACCTGCCTGAAGTAGAGCTGGATAAAACTGAAAAAACCCTCTGCTGTCAGCTTCCCTCATCCCCCATCTTCCCACCACCCTCTTCCCTCCATTCAGATTGTTATCGTCAGTTAGATTATTGCTTCCTGGAGAGACCTGGAGCCGCATCAGCTCTCAGTTTTATGTTCCCTGTGTTTAAAAAAAGAAAAGAAAGCCAAATGATTGCTGTCCACACGCAATAAATCCTATCAAATACTAAAGTGTTTTTATTGGAGTAAGCTGAGTAATTTGTGTCAAATAAAATAATATTGATGAAAACATTGATGAGGACTCTATTTCGTGATGTGCCACATTCAAACCTTGGTAGTAGCTCAGCTAAATGGAGTGCTTTATTCAGGTGAATGCTGTTAAAGGGAATTTTCCTGAAAACGTGTGTTTATAATCTTACACTGGTAATCATTTGAGTTTTATTTCAGAGAAAAGCACCATCAAATCCCCTTCTTCTATGTTGGCAGTGGGACCTCAGTGTGCTGTAACTGAAGAAAACACATGACGCATGCAATCAGAAGACGGCACTGCAAATA
Organism: Leptatherina wallacei; assembly: GCA_028567055.1. Classification (NCBI taxonomy): domain Eukaryota; kingdom Metazoa; phylum Chordata; class Actinopteri; order Atheriniformes; family Atherinidae; genus Leptatherina; species Leptatherina wallacei. Next base: position 25,848,292 of record JAOXYM010000003.1, on the reverse strand, counting down.
GTCCCAAAAATACCAAACGAAATATATAGGTTGTGTGTTTATACACTTAAAAACAAACCATATTGTGTCCTCTTAGGTACTGCCCCTACCATGGGGAATCATATGAGCATCGATGCAGATTTCACTCTTTATTTCTTTCCTTTTACAAGTAGCAAAATTCTCAAAAGGAGAGTGGAAGGGTGTTAGACGGTACATTATGTAGGACTTTCAATCATTCGTTACAAATGCTTCTCCCCTTTTGAGTAACATTAAGTTAGTTGATTTAACACTTGTCACTTACTGGTTTGGTTTAGCCACTAGCTTAACTTGTTCAGGGTTTGAATTAATCATAACTGTCAGGTTAAGTTTAGACACCAATCATGTTTGGGTGCAAAATACTTGGAAAGAACAAGATAGTATTTTGCATTTCAATCTCATTAATTGTCTTATTGTAGAGATGTGCTAATCAATAATCTGCTCTTTGCATATCATCAACTTGAAAATTCAAATAATATTTTATAACACACAATTACTTTCACACATTAATGACAAATAGCTGACCTAAAAAAACTTTAAAAATCACAAAGTGTTAAAAACCCTTCCCATCATGGTCTAGTTGAGTTGTTTTTTTGTCCAAAAAAACACTTTTGATGCTGTCTTAACTACTTCAAGCGTATTTCTGTATTTGCATTTGTCATGACTATTAGCACGACAGTTTTCTATATGATTGTTTTACTTTACCATATGATGTCAAATACAAGGAGATGTTTTGTCTGATTTGCCTGGGATCTTGCATGTGTTTTCCTTTGTTGCAACATACTAAGCTCTTGCCACTACACTCTACAGAAATGTCACTTCCTGCTTAAATTACTTAATAATTATATTGTTTTAACTGTAACTAAACCCTCTGTAAAAAATATTTCAAAATGTAAACTGGAATTGAAATGGACAGTCAAGAGTGTGTAAATTGTTATTGAATTACAAATTTCTACTTCTTCTGCTTCCACAACACTTGGAAGAAGGAAAAGAAACTTATTTGGACTACAAAATCTCATACATTTTATTAGAAAAATCTGTAGATCTGTAGAAACTAAGTTTTGTGTTTAGTACAATGTTATGTTTAAATATGCAAATTATGCATCATCTTACTAAGGATTGCAGTGATTTCCACAAATGTCCAATGGAAGAAATGTGTTTCTTCCCTCTGCTCTTTATGAGATATGTTATGTTTGCAGAATAACACAAAATCTCAAACCTAAAAACAGAATTGTTTGCTTTTGGGTTTCATTTTCTATAGTTTCAGATCTTTATATCTCTCTCCAGTTTTCCGTATGGGAAAAAAAATAATAAAACCCTCATTTTAAAGGCCTGTGAACCTTTTTGAATCAAAGTTTCCTGAAAAATCTCCTGTTTCATGCCAACAGAAGCTCCCTGAAATGTTGCACCCCTTGACCACAGCTGCATTAGGATTTTAATTTTCCTACATTTTATTCAAATGTGTAGGAACAGCCTCACTATAGTGCAACACAGAAAACCATGAACCTCCGAGTCTCCATGATCAGATCAGATCAGGGGAACCAAAGCCACCCAGGACCCTTTGACACCCACTTCAACACATACTGTTCTGTAAGACTTCTGTGTCCTCTGATTAGATTTGACTCCTCAAATCGGATCTCCCTTTGAAACAAACACCATTTTATACACATGAGCACCCACACAAACACACATAATCTGGACACTGAAACCCTACTTAGTTGATTGTTTGCACAGACACTTATTCTCAGTAAAAGCTGCTAATAGGAGCAAATTACTGCCAACAACTTAGAAATATCAAGTGCCTAACTGCTCCACCGTAATGTAGTTAAGTGTTGACCAATCCAATTATAGGCCTGCAAGAGGCTCAGCGGAGCCGAAATGGGATGGAGAGAGGGGTGTGACGGCCTCGGGGGACAGGGGAGTGGAAGCTACCTGACTGCTGGGCTGCTAACTGTCACTGTTAGACTGTAATTAGATTTGGAACGGACCATATAGAGTTCCCTTTGCCATCTAGACTTGAGCAGTGGATGTGATCTGATCAGGCTGTATTAGCAAACATAAAACAGCTCAGTGTCTCTTAATACCAGTCTGTCACAAATTAGTCTTCCTTTGTCTCATTTTAACCCGTTAGAATAATTCAGATGTCCCTCAGTTCAAAGAAGTGCAGGATTTGCATTTAAGAACGAGAAAATGTTTTGAAGTAAATGCATCTGATCATTTGAGATTGATTGAGTACTTTTAAGGTTAAAGTTACATGTAACACCTCTTTGAGCGTGAGCAGTTTGAACCATTGAGACCTACATGTTTGTTTTTGCTCTGCTCTTTGAGAGACATTAGGCTTGCATTGACCTGGAGGTCAGCAAGAACACAGCTCTCAGCTCATTGGGTCAACTTTGTTTGACGTCTGGAAATATTAGAGCAGTGACTCAAGCCAGGCCCATTAATCAAAGCTAATGCAAGTTTGATGCAGCCGTATTTCTTCCTCTATCTCCACTTCATTTAACCTCCATTACCTCGGCCTTGTTTCCTCATTCCACGTCCCTGTCTTCCCTCCTTAACCTCATCCCCGCCCTCCTCTTCTGTCTCCCCATGGTGCTCTGTTCGACTGGCTCCATTACTCGGACCCCCCTGCCCCTCCCCGGCCCCACTCCCCTTAGGCATCCCAAACCTCATTTGCACAGATATGTTTAGCCAGCACAGGAAGCAACCCGTGCCCTTAACAAAATTACCGTCCAGCCAGCGAATGAGCCGCGGGGCTGGTCTGTAGGGACCAATCACAGAAGACTTCGGCTCTACCACTTCCTTCTTTGAATGGAATGAAAGATACAAAAAGCTCACTTTTTTTGTGTTCCCCCTTTAAGCAGAGCAACTTTGGATCCAACCAGAAGCTCACCTCTCACAACATGAACTAATGCAGCCCATTATAGCTTTTATATGAGCTTCATAGCCTTGAATGATGTTAATGATAAGAACAGTAGTGATAGTGATGTAAATGCACTGAGTGCTGCGTTAACAGACCCAGGGTGCATGGCCGTGCTCTGATCACTATCTCTGCGGCGCCTCTGTAATTTGGCTCTGAAGTTCGCTCTATTAATGGGACTTTGCTTTTCCTTTTTCCTCTCACATCCTTTAACTCTCCCTATCCCTGCATTCCTCTTTGAGTCTTGTGAAAGTCTTGTTCTACCAGACACAGTAAAATAGATCACACAATATTAGGGTTAATGCATTCATGATTAATTTGTCAGAAAATGTTTCTGTGCTTCTAAACAGTCTATTCTACTGCAAAACACTCTACTGAAAAACATTTACTTACATCAGTTTATTGCAACAAGCCTTTTCAAGCTTCAGTTTGAACACTCCCTTATGCTTTTTATTGCTACAGGTCTGTGGCTCTGTGGGAGACTGTCTAAAGATGAGTGCCTCCCTTTGATTCCTATTTAGTATTCCAATGTTGTCAGTGGTCTTGGAGGGACCATAAGGCCACTTAAATAACTCCCCCCCACCAAAAAAAAAAAAATCTGTTTCAGTATGCATCAGGGACTTTGGAGGGTAGCCATGTGAGATATCTCTCCTTCGTCATTCCAATCACCTCTCCCTCCATGCCCTCTGCTCAGGTAATTAACTTCTACCTCCCATCTCGATCCCCTCCATGCCCAGCCTCTCTTTTCTCCTTATCTGGGCTCCTTTCAGACCGTTAAAACTATCAGCCCCCTCCCCCACCAACCCCCCTGTCTAATTCCTCTAACTGAAGGTGGGGAATAGGTAGAAACTAATCCAGACCTGCCCTCCATCACCACCACCTGTGCTTCCCCACTCCCTACATTACTTCCGTCTCACACCAAGTGAATCACTCTTGAAAAAAATGTTTTGTACCCCTTTTTTAAAAAAAAACTGTGTCTTTTCAAAGATTCTTCCCCCTCGCTTTCAGTTTGAATAGAGATTCAGGATTAATTTGGCTTGTTATCCTGATCAGTTAAAGAGAAACCTGATCCCTGTTCACTATATCCCGATTAGCACTGGCACACACACGTACACACAGAGGACGCGAGGTGAGCAAAGACAGACTGAATCTATGACTTTTGGAACTGGCAGGGATTAAAGGGAAATTGTAATTGCTTTTCTCCCCCTCTCTCAGTTCATTTGTATTGACAACTTGTTCCTCCTCTGTCATACAGCAGAGAGCAGAAAGGTCGCAGCTCTGTGAATAGAGTTGGGATGACACTTGACAAAGACAGAGCACGAATGAGGGGACAAGAAAGAGCAGAAGAAGCTATCGTCTGTCTTTCTAATACACTAATGCCGAGTTATGATCTGATTCATGATGCCTGAAAAAGGTTACGTGCTCATAGCTGGTAAATGTAAATGAAGAAACTAAAGGTATGATCTAATCACATACAGTGATAATGGAAGGAGAGCTCTGATTGAATGTCAAAAGAATTTAGTAGAGAGACGGCTGCCACTCTCATACCTTCTTTTCCCGCTGTTTTTCTTGTCTTGCACTATTTATATCTGTCTCTAACAGCCTGCGACTCGTAGTGTGTGGTACTGCTCGCTGAGTTAGAGGTCAAGTGTTAAGTGCTCTGTGTGTGTGGTGAGGATTTATTCCAGATCATGTGCGGTTAACTGAGACGAGGTGAAGTGCACTGTTAAAAATGAACTGAACTCGAAAGCACCAAATATCAAACTCAAGTAGAATATACAGGTAATTAAAAAACCTTGTAAACGCATGGCTCTCTAATCAAATGAACAGACTCTCAGATTTAGATGTGCACTCTTCCAAAAGTTAATAAAACAGCTGTAAGGGGAGTAAATCTATTGCTTTAGTCTATTTAATCTCAGTTATTGGCTTCTCAATCTAAACCCCAACCCATTTTAGGAGGGATCAGCTTTAATAGACGGGACATGAAATGATGCTTTTCAGTTAGAAAGTTGATATTTTGGAAAATTTATTCTGATATTCCAAATCAAACCAAAAATCTAATTATTAACTCCAAATGAGAAAAAATATGGGATCTCTGAATTGAGGTTTATGGTATTGGAGTTAATGTTACAGAATTTGAATTGTATTTAATGGAAAGTATTACACTAAAAGGACCAAGTCAGTGGCATATCAAGCATAAAACATTACTGCCTTACATAAGACAACAGGAGGGGATGAAATTACAGTGTGTCCATACAGACTGCATTGGACCACAGTCTATGTTAATCACAATCTAAGATACCTCAACCAGCTGAGAGAGAGAAATAAAACAAACTTCAAAGTTTGGTGGGAGAGCCACATGAACAGCTGAGAAACCTCAGAGATATTTGACTCTGAACTCAGGTCCATTACTAACACTAAGTACATCAATAAGACTTCTTATTATCACCTGAAGAACATCACCATGAGTGCATGTGCTTTGGGGGTATGTGTGTGAGAGAAAATATGAATGATTAGTTTTGTTTTTAGGTTATATGCTTGAGTATGTGAATACTTGTGTGTTTTAATATGCGAAAATAGTTGTTTTTATACTGTAAAGCACTTTGTGATGCTTTTTTGAATGAAAAGTTTTATATGAAAAAAAGATTTGATAATTAAGCTGATTTATTGTCTTTGATGTGACTCCAGACGTGCAGGTACCATACAGAGGGACTGACAATCAGTCCCTCTGACAAATGTTTTTCTCTGATCAATTTCTTTTTTTTTTGCTGTCATTTCATGTCATGCTGAACGTTGAGGTGACGATGTTAATCATTTACAAATATAATGAAACTTGTATTGGATTTATTTTGATACATGGTTTTGGAACAAATTTAATTTCACTAACTTTGCCCTTTACTAACATATTAGACAGATGGGCTCTGAGCCATAGCAATTGAGAATTATGCTTGTTTGTAAGATATTGGTTGATGAGACTAAAGTTGTATTTGTATGCAAGTAATTTAATTATCTACCATTGCATTTTTATCTCTTGAGTCATACATATAGTAACTGCATCTGAATATAATTGGATATTTCAGTTTATAAAATTAACTTGTTAAAGATCATATTTCCATCGAACCTTCCGGCAATGCTCATGGATTTTGACCAGCTTGCATTTAAATTTAATTGGTATGTGACATGATCTCAACACAGAACTAATATAAACTGTGTGAATCTCATCTATTACCTCAGCTGCTGGAATAGAAATTTTTAGAAAATATTTCCTCAACTGCAATGGACTGGTAACCTGTCCAGGCTGCTGGGATAGGCTCCTAGCACACGATCTGATGAGAAGCGGTCTCAGCCTCAAAAACGTTGAATTAAAAAAAAAAAATCTGAAAGCTTCTATCACAGTCTCTGTATTTGTAGTTGTATCATATTACCAGGGATCTCTCTTCCTTTTACACCTTTGTTTTTGTAAAGACCCGATTTTCACACCCTGTTTTGTCTCTTTTACCATCAGAGCAGAGGTTGGCCTGCCACTCAGGCACCTCCATTCATTTGCCGCAGCAGAACAAGCTGGAGTGTTGAGAGGTAGTGGAGCTGGTGCAGGTTTTAGTGGGATGAGGAGGATGGATGGAGTAAGAGAATGACCGAGATAAAAGTCAAAAACTGAAAGATGAAAATGAGAAGGTGCATCAGGAAAGCAGGGGATTACTCACAATGAGATGGGACGTTACAGGGACGGGAGGAGAGAGGAGGAGGGAGGCAGAGTGGTTTAGTGTTTGGGGAGGAGTAGTGAGGTCAGCTGTAGTCATGATTGCAGTTCCATATAAGACCTTACTTTTTGCTTTCACCATCACCTCTTCCCCTTCCTCTCTATCATTACTTCATTCCTCCAAAAGGAGAGATTCCAGGGTCAGTTTCTAATGAAAGGATGCCCAGATAATGATTATTATTCACTTTTATGGCTTTGATGGCCTTCTTTCTTACTAAATTGAAGATTTATCTATTTAATCTGATATTTATTTGTTCTTTCTTGCCGTTCTCCATATCATTATGTTAACGCTCATCTGTGCTGATATCCAGTTAACCTTTTCTCATTTCATCTGCCTTGGGTGATTCAGTTGTCAAAATATTTTTTTACAAGTATATCTCAACATCATAAAGAATTCTTTTTATTTACATTTCCTTATGTCATTATCTTAATGTAAAAACAAAACTGATGATGCCTAGATTCAGTTTAATTGGTTTCAGGGTCTTTGTGTTGCTCCTGTTGCTTTAAACACCTGGGCGTTTCCCACCAACATTTAAATGGTTGCTTGGAAACATTGCTTGACACTACCGCTCAGTCAAAATGTCTGATGTGAAAAAGACCAGCTGGAAACCAACTGTTTACCCTGCATAATGCAGGCTGTAATTGATTCCTAAGTTAACATTAATCAGTTGATTGATGGTTACAAGCAAAGATATGTTTCAGTCATGAGAATACATTAAATACTTTTTTTTAACAAAGGCAAGATGAGGAGCTTATTACACTGAACATAAAGTTAAAATCTCATTGTCTGGGAACATTTTGAAGCTTCTGAAAATTACTACACCTAACCTATGAATCAGAAAATAGGTTAGAGCAGGGGTTCCCAAACTTTTTGAGCCACAACCCCCAAGATAACAAGCATTGGTGTTCGCGATCCTGCAGCCATCCTCTAAATGTTGTGCTTTATAACTATCAGAATCTTCATAAATAAAGAGAATAAAGTATTTATTTGGTGGATTCAGTTCACTGCTGAGACAAAGCATCTACATGCCCAAAATCAGCTTTTTTTGCGGAGATAATACCAAATTCAGATTTTTAATATGACGTGTAACTATGTTGTTTATGCATTGTGTTTAATTTAAGGTGCTATGATTTATCTCTGAATTAATGGTTTAGTTTTGACAGCCATGATACAAATCCCAAATTTATTTGATAAATGTAGGCTATATTTTTTTTTTACAATTATACCGTGACCCCTTAAAATTATCTTGCAACCCCCATGGGGGCCTTGACCCCAGGTTTGAAAACCAATGGGTTAGGAAATACATGAGAAATTGTTTCTCATGTATCCTTTCTATGTTTCTCAAAACTAATCCGGAGCTTGTGTAAGTTGTATAATTCATAATATAGTGCTGTATCATTTAAATGAGGGACTCCTTATCAAAAGGGCAAAAAGAGGGTCTTGATCTTTTCAGGAAAACATAAAACCCTCAGAAAGCATCACTGTTTGATGAGATAACAGAGATAACGTGTGCTTTTGGGTGAGATATTCGCTTTAAACAAAGTTACATAAAAATGTCCAAATGATTCCTATCTCAGGGATGTATAGTTTCTTCTGGTCAGGAATGCTTAGAGATAGTATAACTGTATAACTGTGAATAACTAAAAACTTGGAAAAGTATGAAATGTAACCAAAAGCATCCCCACAATCAGGAGAAATCTAAACATTTGAATATTCTTTAATATAAATAAGAAAAACTCTGAGTATGCTTATTATAATGTTTACTATACTGTTCACATATCATGCATTATCACTTTCAGCCTTACTTAAGTGGCCGATAGTTGATTTATTACAAATTTAAGGAAAAGAATTACTCTTCAAGTGTTTGTTCTTAACACTGTAAAATTGGGGAAGTGCTGAGCTCACACTTTGATTTTTATAGCTGCTCCATCTTTGTCTAATAGGCTGCTAATGGTTTAAATCACCTCTAATGTCTGCTCCCCATTTCTCCCCACCTGCACTCAGTCTCGCCATCAGCCCAGTCTAAGATTACCCACCATACCCCAGCAGCTTTGTTGGCACAACAAAGAGCACAGCGAGCACTCAGATGTCAAACTATGGAGTTGCATAAAACAACCACCCCCCCTATAAGAAAAACACAAAGGCAGGCAGTCATGTAATGTACCCACTGTATTTTGTTCATTGTCCTAGGTGTGCTGTTTCCTCTTTTTCTTCTTTGCTGTTATACTGTACAACCCCTCCCCCCCCCTCCCCCCGTCCCTTAGTGCTGCATCCACTGAGACTTTTTTTTTTGTTCTCTTTAATGTTAGTGTAGTTTATGGGGAATAAATGGATACCTTGTAAATATACTGATGTCACTTCTCATTAGTAAATTTTACTATACATGACGATTTACAGTAAGTCAGAAAACATGTTAAAACTACTTTGGGGACTGTTTGAGGTCTCAGAGTAATTTATATGCAGCCACATCACTCATTTACTGTGACAGATGCCACAAACTGCCATTACTAGCAGCTCCCAAGGGAGTATGCAGATAAAAATATGGGATTCAGCAGGAAGGAGGAGTAATAGGATGCACAGGGTAAGTAGGAGATATCATTTCTGTCTCAGTCGAGTTTAAGTCCTGCTGGTACAAATGTGCAAAGAGGACATCATAACGGATGTTAATATGTCCTCTTTGCTGGTTTTTGTAAAGAAACAAAAAGGTTTTGGTTGCATACATGTGGACATAATGTGTTTTGAATGCTGTCCTCTGTGGTGCCCCTCTGGGTCTTTTTCATTGTGTCTAACTAGATTAGGATGGACAGATAGAGATGGAACTAGCAGGATAATAATGGCATTAGTACTTGCAGACCGAGCACCAGTGATCCACCATCAATTTAAATTCATTCGGCTATGATTGACGAGTGATAACGACTTTTAAACGAAGAGCACTTTGCCCTCCATGTGATAACTGTACATTTAAGGATGGAGCATTTACAATCTAGCAGAGTACACTTTGCATTTATTAGCATTGGTTATTTTTAATGGTTTGGGTGAATCAATCAGATTAAATCTCATCGTAAACCAGCTTTCCATTGACCGTCTTGGCTACGAGCAGCACAATAAGAAGTGACTGAGGCTGGGATGTGTTCACCGAAGCTCTGCATCTATGTTCCGAGAATAATCAGAGACAGTAGCTGTTTCTTATAAGTCATCCAGAAACCTCCCAGTAAAAAGTAGAAATACCACAGACAAGAAAAGATAGCCAAATGTAGCGGTAATAGTGAATTTGTGACCTGCAATCTCTTGTGATCTCCATTAAGTGGCAGTGAGCAGAGCGCCAGTCTGATAACCTTGCTGTCTGGGAGCCTGTACTATCTGTTAAAAGGAGACATCATTGGATTAAGCATACCCTCCTACAACCCCAAACATCTGATCTATAACTGATACATGTTGTTATTAATTACTAAGTGAAATTACAGATGGTCAGATGGTAAAACAGTGATTAGACTTAAGCACAGGCCCATCCTGAGAGCCTTACAGTAACATCAATTTTTTCAAAGGTTTATATTGAAAATGGCAGTGAGCTGTATGTGAGTGCACTGTAACCACAGTTCTATTTGTGGGTCTGATTGCAGTTATAAATGATCACAGATGATCTCAGTGTTAGGAGTTATTTATTTGGGAGTATGATAAGCATTGTATTATACTCATTTATTCCATTAAAAGTTGCCTCCATGATCTGACATCAAGTGAATCAAAACTCATGTACACGTGACAGCTTTTCAGACATTTTCTTCCTGTCTGTGCGCTATGTTTTTTTTGGAGGGCGAGTGGGAAGGGGTTGTCACCTTGGCAACACTGGAGAACAGCAAATGGTGATCTATATCATGTAGTTAATATTTAGAAAGGGTGATGAACCCAAGACACCATTTTTTCCTAACCTTGATTGACTAATTTCTTTGCATAACATCCGAATAGCGAGTAAGGTGAGTTTGTAAAAAAATAACACAAAAGGAAGAATAGAAATTATAATAGTACAGGGAAGGTAGGCATGCTTTTCTATCTAGAGACATCAAATATTTCAATAAACTCAATAGAAAAAAAAAATCTTTTTTTTCAACTTTAATATGAAACTACACCACCTATACCGCTGATACGCACAAACGACAGCTGAGGCTAGTGGGAAAATCCAAGCTGGTCTCATTCCCACTTTATCAAATACGTTTTTATTTTATTTTTCATTTTTTTTATAGATACACACAAATAGTCTTTTTACATTCGGGCACTGATGAGATGGCTGCTGAGCCGTCGCATGGACTGTGCAAACTGTCCAACCGCACACGGCCTACTTCCACTCGGGGGCCTCACGCCTGAAATCCTACTGGGTCTTTTTTATGTTTTTTGGTGGTGGTTTTATCTTTATTATTTTTAACAAATTGATTAGTTATATAAATAAATAGATAAATACAAATCCAACAAATGAAATGGGTTTTTCATTGTGGCTGTGTCATTTGGCCTCACTGAGGAAGGAAGAAGGGGAAAGCTAACATGTCTGCTACAAGAGAACACGACCGATTTCTTAAACACAAATCGGGTTCTGAGAAAAAAAAAAAGGAAGAATTTAATGAGACACTGCGTGGATCACTGGATAAATACATCAGCACTTTCAGAGATGCGGTGGCTGAGCAGATGCCCAAAGCTAGCAGGTTTGAATATGCTAATGTGGTGACAACAACTAGCATCACCCGCATCGATGCTGTAGCACAGCCTAGTGGGCTTCAACAACAGCAGTACGGGAATGTGGGCACTGAAGATGACGATGAAGGATTGATGGTGAGGAATGAAGAAAACAAGTTGTTTTGGATGACAAATATTTTATGACAAATATTTTATGATAAGGCTTATGCCATTTTTGATACTGATCCAATTCAACTGAGCTGGACCACACGATCAATTCTCTTTTTTTTGCATTACAATTGATCAGTTTGCCCTGGAAGAGGAGGTCCCGCTCATGCCTGATGATTCGCTGCATAGTTGATTTTTTCCACCTTTGAAATTAATAAAATAGTTGAGACTATGTGTATGTCTATTTTATTCTACTTGATAAAAACACATTGGAGCGGGATTATGCGTACAGTAGAATAGAACAGCTGTGTACATGTGACTGTTATTCATTCGTAATTACGCATCCATGTCAAAGAGCAGGGCCTCACATTTCAAGTTCGCAGAGGGCCATGCTTCGCCCTGTGACAGCCCTGGATGGCTGCATCAATATTTGACACCAAATACTACTCTACCAGTCAAAAGTTTGGACATACTTTCCCATTGAATCTAATGGGAAAATGTGTCCAAACTTATGACATATTCACTTATGAGCAAGCGACAAAGCTGTGGAAGGGTTACAGAGAAAGAAAAAATCTTATGGTACAGTATTTACCCAAATTTTGGGATATTTTCTGTTTATAAGAGATACCGGAAGATCCTGACAAAATATCAAATATGATGCTGTTAAAGCAAGAACAGGCTGATGTATCAATAATTTGTCAGTTTTTAGTTTTTTTAACTTCAATACACACATTTTTTTGTTTTGTTTTGTTTTTTGGAGTTAATTGAAACATTAGGATTTAGCCAAAGACTTTTATCCATGTTCTGTGGACCAATAAAATCTGTTTGCAAAAAAATTGCCAAGTATGTTGAGTTGTTGTATAAATGATTTGTCTGCACCATAGTAGAGTCAAAATTGATTCACACCAACAGAATAGACCAATAAAGGGAAATCCAGTCATCAGATCTCGTTTTATGAGCTTGTTGAAATGTATTTAACCTATTCTGGTGTATTATTGTCACATGCAAAAAATCTCATGTTGCATTCTTTGTAACAGAATTCATGTAAAGAGCAACCTAAATATACAACAGTTGTATAATGAATATTAAATACATAAAAATTTGATGATATATTTATTTACAAATATAGATACACTACCAGTCAAAAGTTTGGACACCCTTTCCCATTGAGTCTAATGGGAAAATGTGTCCAATCTTTGACTGGTAGTGTAAGTAGAAAATATTTCAGATTTGTTCACTGGCTTCATCTTCTATCAGTCTTTTGCATAAATTTAGCTTCTAATATGTGACTTTTTTTAGAAAACTATGCATGGCTCAAAAAGAGTAGTGGCAAAATAGCAGACTGTGATGTGACAGATCTGTCCTTAGAAATGTGATAGATAATAGTGTAAGAGAGATAAAGGGCTATTAACCTACTGTTTTTAAAAAAAGAAACGTGATGGCATGAATGAAGATATTTGAATGCAGGGAGAGAGAACGTGAACATTAACACAGTGGAAGTGGCGCTGTTCATTTGTCAGCAGATGGATTACAGCCATTGAGAGGAAAAGCTTTTAATTTGGCTCTGGTGTGGTAATTAGGTTTCAATTCGCTGTGCTCGCTAAGAGGAATGGGGAGCATAATGAAGTTAGTCATCTTACAGCGTGTGTGTTTTGAGAGAGGAAGAGTAGTGGGCGGCAGTGAAGGTTAAGTATGCAACGTCTATATTTTTCAATGGCCCTCTCTGCCTCTCAGACTAATTCATTGTGTAATGCTGTTTATTGCGGGTATTACCGTGCTTTAATGCATTAAGTGGTCCCAACACATTACTGTAATGGGGATACAACATGAAAACACACTGAAACTTGATCCACCACCTCTCCCCTGCTTGCTCATCTTCATCTTATTAGTGTCTCTTTACCCTATACAAAATATTTTCTTTCTGTCTCGATGGTTCTCTCTCACTCCCTCGTCGTCTCCTTCCTGTGATCCTCCTTTTTCTTATGTCTAAACTGAGCTGGTTTCACAAATAGATCTGTATATCAAGCAGAAAAGGCAGAACATGGGAATTTAGGGTAATGTGAATGGAGGAATAGGAGGAGAGAAGGAGAAACAAAATGTTAGTGGTGGAAATAGGAGAACACATGAGCATGGGAGAGGAAGAAGTTTACATTTGATATGTACATACTATGTGTCAAGGCATAAGTGGAAAATTAAAATAATTTATTGAACATAACCTGGAGGGACAAATAAAGGCGACACATGTCATGAAAATGATAGGATGACCTGATCTGTCATTACTTGTGTGTTCTCGGTTTGCATATTTGAGTCCATGTATGCTCTTTAAAACTTAATGTACTGTATCATAAGTGCTTTTTGTGTCTCTGAGCACACTTAACCTTAATGTACAAGTGTGTGTTTGTGTTTGCGTGTGTGTGTGTGTGTGTGTGTGTGTGTGTGTGTGTGTGTGTGTGTGTGTGTGTGTGTGTGTGTGTGTGTGTG
>JAOXYM010000003.1:25806179-25819416 GCA_028567055.1 Leptatherina wallacei | reverse complement strand
TCCTGACTTTTTTGATGGCACAGTGTCATATATGTTCATTTCTGGAGCCGTCGCTGTCCAGCAGCATCCTGAGACTGCTTTTGCTTGCAGAACACCTCATGATATTGCAGCTGCGGTTTGCTTTACCCATCCTGCTACACTCTAGCAAGCGATATCAACATGACCAGGACCTTCTTCAGCAAAAAAACGTAAGAGAACATTATCTGATGAAGAGACAAAAAGAAAGATGCAGAGCAGTCAACATGGGACTGACTTTTACCTTTTGGAGAGAGCTCAAAGCACAGGTAGGATGCAAGATGGATGCCTAATTCGCCGTCTTTAGGGGATCATGAAAAAAAACTGGTAAAGTTTGGTAGTGCCTCTTTGACAACCTGAGCTGGTTCAACTCATACCTGATGAGATTATGCTTAAAGATCAGTGCCAACTCTGTGCAAACAAGGAAAATTGATTTATGTGAGAATAAATCAGTTTGGTGTGTAGAAATGTTTTTTCAGTTGCTGTTTGTGCTGTTATTCACTCTAAGGTTTGGCACTGTACAGTCTCTCAGTTGGTAATAATGTGCTTCGAGATTTTTTTGAGTGTAATTCGTGTCCAATTTACATTTACATTGTAGCTGGAAGCTGTTGCAAAGACCTCAATTAAGACACAACCCTCTGAAGAGGGAGGATGGGAGTGGGTTTGAGTTGCTCATTTATTGCCCTAAGTTACGAGGAGAAGAGCTGCACTTTAAAAAGAAGGCATTGTAATGCCTCCACTAAGTGCAAATTTGACGAGCTTCATGTCATTTAAGTTCAGCCATTTGTTTTAGCTCATTATTTTGGTTATCCAACATGCAGCAAATGTATCAGACACTGAATCCATATGTGTCTTGAATGTGATTTTATTTTATTTTTTCTCAAACCCTCTTTTGGAAACTTACACCAAGATTTTGACTTATATAACTGCAAAAAAAAAATTTTTTTGTTTTGGTTTTTTTTGTGTTTTTTTTTGTAGCATTTTTTGTTTTTGTCTGTTTGAAACAAAGGCAATTTTTCAAGGAACAGTTTAGGGGGGACATTATAAGCAACTTTGGTGTAAGATTTGTTTTGATTGATGGAATATTGATTTAATATAAGGTTTATACTGCTGATCACTCAGAAAATGAATCATTTCTTAACCTGTGTGCAATATTAGTCTCTCAGGAAGTTGTTTTTCAGGTTAGCAGTTTTTCTTTGACAAAAACAATCTTGACTTCACTATCTGAGGATCCAGACATAATGAGGATGAACTGTTTTCTCCTTCTTCTGGCAGACAGCCCCTCGCCTCATCATTATTAGCTCTTAAGTGGATAAAACTTTGCTCCCCTTTCCTTTTTATCTCCTTTATCACCATCTGTCTGCTAACTCGATCTTCTGAAGTCACCTCTGTCCTTGTTTTTGATTCCTGTAATTGAATTTGGTAGAAAAACAAATGGCTAAAAGAGTTGCTGTCATACAAAGGTGGGAGTTATACATTTATCTTGAGCTGATTTAGTATGCCCACCCAGTACTAAAACCCTAGCTCCACAAAGCTCTCCAAAGAGGTCCACCTTGCAAAGTGCCTCTTGCCACCTGGCTGCTTTTTATTTGCCGTTCACAGGAAAAGTCTAAAGTCAGAGGAAGGATTTTAAAAGGGTCTGTGGGAGTGCCTGGAAGAATGACACTGTAAGTGCTTGCAGGGTGAGGGGTCAGGGAAGTCTTGAGAGGAGGCTACAAGCTGCACTTGAACTGACTCACAGCTACGGTCCTTGAACCAGGAGACACCTCTCAGTTTTCTGAGGAACTCTTGTACTAAAAGAAACTTTTTGCATCTGGTTTAAATGTGTTTTTACCACCTTATAATTAAATTATTCAAAATTTGCATTTAGGGTCTACACATTTGCTCAGGGCAGAAGAGTTGCTGATAAACTTTAAAATTAAAAAAGGTTATATAATCAACTGTTTTGCATCAGCCAAGCATGTGAAAAAAAATCCTGTGATGAATAATGTTGAATGTAAAACAAAACAGCACCACTGCAACATCACCAACATATCAAATTCAACAGTAATTTTGCAGCTCCTGCTTGAAGTTGCAGAGTAAGGCCAGTTTGAAGATGCTTTGTGGATGCATTTTGTAACTAACTGAAACTCAATACGTGCTTGGAAAGGTTGAAGCATTTCACATGTTTAACTGTGATGTTGATTATATGTGTTTAGTAAATGTCTTATATCACTGTTGTATCAACCTCACGTAACTAACCAATTTCATTAGTATTAGCCAATGAGCAGATGCAACTGGTTAAGTAACTGGGGAAACATATGGTTCATCCTGCTCGATTTCTGTCAACAGCACTAATCTCTGCTGTCAAGTGAATGAAGCTGTTAATTAGAAAGTGGTGGTTCGCGTAAACAAAGGTTAGAGGAGTAACTCGAACACAATGATACTTTACCGTTGAGGATTAGTGCAAAGGCTATCTTGTGTAATAAAGAGAGACATGTTACACAATCAAACAGGTCAGTTATTGGGTGTGTTACATAAACACAACCAGCATGTCATGGACAATGTTACTTCAAAGTATTTTAAACACGCTACAAAGAAAAGAAAATAAGAACAAATGACCACTTTCTAATTTAATACCACAAACTTATCGGCAATTTAGCAGCGGATACACAGGAACCTTATCATCTAAAACTATGTTTCTGACCCCAGAGTTAAGTCTCCTGTTAGCTGTTTTTGGCTTCCAACATTCTATGCTAAATGCTAACAAGCTATTCCTTTTTTAGTGCAGAGCTGATAGTGCACAGTGGCCCTATCAGAGGTTTTCATGGACAAAAACTGACAGTTTATAACAATGATAACAGGAATGTTATGAAAGCAGTGAGAGTGAACCAATAAAGCAAACTGCAGCCTCTTCAAACAAAACAGCAAGCCAAAAAAATGGCATTAAGCTGAGGGAAACTTCAGTGTCAGATGATACAGTGCTGCTTGAGAGTTTGTGAACCTTTATAGATTTCTAAATTGCTGCATAAATGTGATCTGAAATGTCTAGATTAAGGATACTAGATTAAACAATTAAGACAAAATTTATGCATATTATTTATTATTTGAGAAAAAGTATGATCTGGACTGGCATCTGGTCCAGGGTATACCCTGCCTCTTGCCTAGTAGCAGCTGGGATAGGCTCCAACCCCCTAATGACCCGTCATTGGAATGCAGACTGTGGTGGAGATGGATGGAACAATATTATCATCATTACATATCTCAGTGGCAATGAATATGAACGTTTGTTTTGAGTATTGGTAACCCCTGCAAAAATAACTAACTAAATGTTTCCGGTAATTGTTGACTAGTTCTGTATATCAACTCGCAGCAATCAGAGCAGCTTCAACTCAAAATATGGATTTCCTTGCATATTAGAGCTGGGCAATATCAACCAAATTTCATATCTCAATCATTTTTTCCTGAATCACAATATACAATATATATATTTCTATATTTTTTTTGTTCAAGTAACCAAAGAGACAGTTCTAATTTACAGCCTTGATTGCTAAATGCCCTTTTATTAAGGATAAACGCCACATGTGCATTAAGATAATTGACTGAAATTAAAGGGACACCATGAAAATTTTGACCCAAATATCAGCTCAACGTGAGTAATAATGGATGCTTTCTGGGGTCAATATACAGTGCTTGACGCGTGTCAGCACTCCGAGGGGGGTGCACTTCAGAAACCAGACAAAGTATCTACACAGAAGGGAATCCGTCACTCATCGGATCATGTGACCTGCAGTGCTTTGCTTCACAGCTTCCCCTCTTTTCCTCCTCTCCGAAACGAAAGTTTGTCATGACTGAATGAAGAAGGTGAAAACTGTGTCTGAGGAGACCAGAAAGAGAAAGACTGTTTAATTTTGCAACAGTGTTGTGGGTACTGTGAGAAGTCACATGTTTAAGCCCCTAGTGGCCAAAAGTTACACGATATCCCTTTAAAGTACATGTTTATTAAAATAATAAAAAATACTTTTCAACGACCATAACAAAAATAAAGTTGTGCAAGATTGCAAAAAAATAGATACTTTTGACTCAAAACAAGCTAACTCGATTTATACGAATTTCTGTCTTTCTATATCTCATGTGACAGAGTCTCAATATATTTGAACATCTTTATATATTGTGCAGCCCTATATACCATCTCACATTTTCAATCTGCGAATAAAATGAGAGTTGATACCCAGTTAGAGGTTGCTGTTCTAAAGTCCCATGGGGTTTATTATTCACAGTTTTATTGCACTTTGTTTTTGGAGGCATCTCTTTTGGTTGCACAGTCTGGGGATTATAGTAATGCTTTTACACAGTTTGTCTGAGTGTAAACTTTGCTAGACTGAGGAAAATCAAAACCCATCTTTCTGGTTCTTACAAAACCTCATTGATTTGTGTCATAATGCACTTTGATGAATTGACAGACTTTAAAAAATTGCTGTTCTTTACAAATTAGGCATCCACTTTTACTATAACGTAATCCAACGGACTAAATCCACGTTGTTATTTGATCCTCAAGAAAAAAGAATTGGATTTCCTTGAGATTTGTTAATTATGCCTGTTTTGTCTGTTTGTTTGTTGGTTGTTTGGTTGGTTTTGGAATATCTTTAAAACTTAAAAAAAATCTCTTGATGTTTAGGTCATATTTGTATAGAAATGTAGCAGTTCACCAACTATTAAACACGGCTGGGTCTTTTGGTTTTTTGGTTGTTGTTTTTTTTTTGTTGATGTCTTACTAAAAACAAACCTTGCATGTTCTAGAAGTCATGAGTCTAATCAGAAAGGAAAGAAATTTTCTCAGTCATCACTGCTAGATTATTACATTTTTATTTTTTGAATAGACATTTTACAATGGCCACAAGACTTTCTGGCCGAGACTTTTTATTATCATGTAAAAGCCAGATGTGCTCCAGGACCGTAACAGGAGACAGACATGCTAAATGAATGAGAAATTATTTGTATTAAAACACAAATTAGACATTTATTTCAGTTGTGTATCAATTGTTAATCTGACACACCAGTGAAGAAGCAGGGCACTCGATGTTCATATGACAGAATAATTCATGTTGCTATTTCTCCTAGTGAGTAAATTAGTAGTGGTACTTTTGTGAGAGTTCCTTGCTTTCCACTTGTGCTTTTTCAATTCAACACTGTATGAGCAGAAGTATGTGTGTGATTCAGCATCCATTTTCATCTGAGAGATTTATATGCACCATTGAATAAAAGAAACAGATTAGATAATGAACTTGATCTCTTTATTTCTTTAGAGTATAAATGTTGACCAGCTCAGACAAAGCACTTCAGCTAAAAATATACTCATAACTGGGATAACAGTATGCATATTACGAATCAGGTAATATTGTAAAAGAAAAAACAATAGTGAAAATAAATTATCTGAATAACAATACTAATTATAATAACAATAATTATAATAAACAGTGTCAAATTAGAATTCATAAACTTTTTTCATCTGCTTTTTTTCTCTTGGGGAAAATTGCTTCAAAATTGTCCATGAGAAAAAGAAACCCAGCATATTTAAGTAGCGAAGGGCATTTTTCTGTTGGGGATTCTCCCACCAGTCATACACATTTTACAATATTCACAGTAACCATAAACCAGTTCAGCACATGTTCGCCCACACTGCAGTCAGTCTGTCAGGGGGGAACTCTGAGGTGCAAAGACATTTTTCTATGTTTATATGTGTGCACCTGATCGACACTGAGCCAAATGTTTCTCCATCAGATTTGGTACCCATAGATAAGGAGTAAAAGATCCTCTCTTCTCACTACGCACCACTGGCATAAATCAATCAAGAGACAATAAGCATGAAGACATGTATGCTGCATGTCTGTTACACTGTACACACAGTCCTCTGCTTAGACCCTCCTCCCCCTTCACATAACCATCTCAGACTCTTGAAATCCATGCCACCCCCTCTCATCACCCTATCAGCCCATAGCCGTCACCATGTTAGAGTGATGCGGGTGGCCAAATGATGGGTGTATTGGTGTGGGCGTGGGGAGCATGTGTCCAGCATGGCTGAAAGGCGGTAAGTGGCCCATGGACATGTGACTGGCAAGGGAAGCGGCGCTGAAGGGAGAGCTCTTGTCATGCAGGCTTTTGGAAAACTCTTCGTAGCTGTCGTTGCATCGCTTGTTCTTTTTGGATTTGTTGGACATTTTCCGGTTGCGTGTCTGTATTCCCTCTTTTTTCATGGTCAGGGGCCGGTTCACCTGTGTAGGAAAGGATGGATAAAGAGATGAGTAATGTTGTTTTGCCCTTTCATGCATCGTGTCCACTACTGTGTATACCTATTTAAAAGCTGTTTTGTAGTGCCTCTGCGATAAACAGAAAAAGAAAATTATACAACAATTTTTTTATAGAATATTCATATTATATGGATACGATATTATTTTATAAATATTTTTGTAGAATAGATCAAATAAATCAAATAAATAAAAAGTAAAATATGATTAAGGATTTCCTTTTCTGTTCTTAAAATTTTGAAAATCCATGCATGAAAGCAGAGTTTATACCAACCCATGAAGGTTTCCTAACCCGACTGAGCCATGTTGGTGCCTAAACCTAACTAAGTATGCTTGTGACCCATGCCTTCATTTTGACAACTCAGCTTATGCCCTCTAATTCTAATGAAGGAAATCCAGATCGATTGTTCCTTTGCCTACACACCTCTCAACCACATTCACGAATTTTGGCTTCTAAGACAAATGGCACTGAAAACATACCTCTACCCTGACTCTCAATTCAAAAGCAGAAAAAAACTCAATAATTTCTGTCTATGGATTAATACAAAGTAGTCCACAGGTGTAAAAGAGGTAGAAGCAACTGTACTCACAGTCTACATGTTTATCATCATGAGTGAACATGTCACTGTCTACAAAACTGATATTCATTTTTGTGTGTTTAATAGTTTTTCAAAAGGACATAGCCTGATATAAAATCCCTTTTCTGTGTTTGAAAGCTAGTGGAGGTTATGCTTTGACACACTGGCTTGTCCAATGTTCTATTTGACAAAGAATAACAAATGATTTTACATTTACAAACTTAAATATGGGAATAATAAACCTTACTCAAACTCCTGGTGAGGAAACTTATTGTTGGTATTTTCTTTGAGTTTTCTCAGTTGTTAGTTTTTAATTCTTATTTCTCATTTGTTATCAAATCATCATCTTCATCATCATCCAGCTCAAAAGTTGAGCCAACAATTTTGATTACAAACTTGCAAAAAGTTGAGAAAAGTTGTCCATTTAAGGAGCAGTTCTTATACAGGACCAAATGTTTATGGTGAAACTGCATTCGGGTAAAATGCAAGTTTTTGAAAAGTAAACATATTTTCTGTCAGTTTGCTGTGTTTTCTGTGAATGCAAGTGTGAGCTCTCAGGATATGTAATGTATGTTTTCTCAGATGTTAATAACATGCTTCAGGGGTTCCTGAGAGTAATTTGTGCCCTTTTTTTTCTTTTGCATGATCATGCAAACTACTATCTCAAATGAGGCCCACAGAAGGAACGAGTAGAGTCGAGTGGCTCACTACAACCCCTAAGACCTGTTGCTATGAGCTGAGATTTAAAGACATGGCTGAAAAGTAGGCTGTTGCACTGTCTCTCTGTGGTATTATGATCAAAGCATGCCACAGACATATCACTAAGACCTTTAGGAAACTGTCAACTTGTAAAAGAAGGGCATAATATGTCTCCTTTAAACATTAATCTTTCTCTGCGCTAGGCTTCACATATGTATTACTTGATAATTTAACCAATTACTGTTGCTTTTACAAATATCCAAGTCCCTTTTGATTCTTCTAGCCTTAATACTATTCATATGGAGGTTGGCCTTGTGGCAGACCCACTCAACAACAGTCCCACCATTGTGACCCTCAAGGGGATTAGCCTACCATGGAAACAATGAAGCACAAAGAAAGAAAACACCAAGGAGTGCATAGTGTCTGGTAGAAAACCTTCATTCTCCCTCTCTGTCCTTCTCTTGTCCTCTCCTTCCTTCATGCCTCTCTTAATACTCAATAATCAACACAACCTTTCCCTTTATGTCTCATCTACTTGGTCCTTTGCAGCGCAAACAGTGAGGATCAATGGTCTGAGACTTACATTATGCAGTTTATAGTAGAGGCCGCAGGCGTTACACACCGGGTCTCCATTTGCATTGCGCCGCCAGAGTGTGGTGGTGGTCGTCTGACAGTTAGCACAACAGGTGCCTGCTCGTCTGGCAGCAGACTGCGGGACAATAAAGATTAAGCTTTGATTAGAACTCTGCAGCAAAAACAAACAACCCAAAAGACAATTTGGGAAATAAATGTAATAATTCCTCCCAATGTAAACAAAATTAATTGGCACAACAATTTAAACAATTGTTAGAAGTGATAATGACAAATTAATCACACTGAATACAACGAAAGCTACTAAATATCAATTTAAACGCTCTGAAAAAAAGACTCATTACTTTAAAAAAAAAACAATATATATATATATATATATAGGCCACTCATACACTCCTAGTGGTCAGATATCTTAATTGTGTTCAAAAAATGGACAAAAGACATTATAAAAAAGAAAAAAAAGAAATTTGGAGACAATAAATCTTTGCCATTGCTGTGGAAAAAATAATGAATTGATTGAAGCCGTTGCTGCTATGTTTATGTTCAGCAACAGATTTTTATCAAAGAATAATCAATGGAGCTCAAGATAATCGCGCAACGTCCTGCAGAAGTCTAGCTATCATTATGAACAAGATGGTAAATGCAGTTCTTTGTATATTTGTTAGTACAGTTTTCGGTTCGCTAAAAACACAAAGGATCCCATTATGAGCCATTTTGCGTTTAACAGATTTGTGACTTTTTCAGCAAAGAAAATTAAAGCAAATCTTAACAATTAGTTAAAAATGTTCCAGCAATCATATAAACATGAAATCGTTATTTTATATATATATTTCTCTTCTCAGCATCCAGTTTTTACCTGAACACAGTAAAAGTGAAGTGAGCAGCGCTCAGGGTGCTCTGTGGAATAAATCAGAGTCTATGGCCGTCCTACTGTACTTTAAAAACAAAGAAAAAAAGAAAAAAAAACTCGCTGTGTCGCTCTGTGTCTGTGGTGGACGGAAAGCTTGACCACTAGAAAGTGAGTTCTGGGCCTATAGTTAGGAGGCCGCAGGAGGAAGCAAGCGCGCTGGTCTTGCTTCTTTATCTGGAGCGGTCAGACATCCGGAAAGGAAACAACTGGAAGGCAGCTGCCGCTGAGCGCAAGACGCTTTGGAGCGCTGCAAACCCCAGTCGAGTTGTTCGGAAGCCAGACCTGATATATGACCGTATACGCGTTCATAGACAGCGTTAGTGGCGCTTAAAAAATGTTGGTATGATTTGTATGAAACAGACAGTTGTTTTCCTGCTGGCATTTCGGTGTTTATATTTAAAAGATTAAGACCTGGGGACGAGAATAGTCCATATGCACTCATCAGGTGAGGTTCATTTAAGGGAAAATAACGTCAGTTATACGTTAGTTCCACTGGCAGAGTTGCGCCTTCAGCCCTCAACTCTAACCTTTCTCTATAATTTCCTGCAGTAGATGCAAATTTTGGGTTTTGATGGCGCATGAGATTAAAACACTGGCTTCTCTGGTTTAAATGCAAATATTTCTTATTTGAAAAGCTGCATCATTAGAACAAACACTGCTAATCCCAAGCATCCTCGTTTATTGAGGTTGTGCTATTTATAATGAAACAGTTTTTAAAATATTTCCACGACCTCCTTATTGTGGTGGCCAAAGATGTGTGTTGGTCACAAATACTGCCTTCTTTTCACATCTCTTACTGCAATAACCTTATAGAAAATATCTAAAACGGGCCTCAAGTTCAAATAAAAATGATCTTAAGCTTGCTTTCCAGTATTTGATTAAAATCTAATTTAATTTTCATATTGGTGAACAATGGCTGAATGCATTTTAACAGCTCCATAAGTAGGATGGAGGTGATATTAAGCTGAATGTTGCCTTTTTTCCAAGCAGCAATGCTGATATTAAAGATTTAAAAAATTGTATATATTGCTTTGATTCTATTTTGATTCTATATTGCTTTGACTCCTCTTGTCCTTAAAACCATGCATCTCCCAAATTAGTCTTTCATAACCCAAAAATGTGTCTGCAGTGTTTTGTGGTAGTGGTCCTTTCACATAATTCAATGGCTTTGGTTTGTTTAACTTGAAGAGGAATTTTTTGAAACTATTAGAACAGTTGATCCTATAGCTTGTTTGGATAAAAAAAAGAAAAGTCAAATAAACTGATGAGTTTTTCATGAGGCTGTACAGTGACGATCTGTTGCTCATATGTCAAAACCAAAACAAGTCTAAATATTTTTGCCTACAAGTTTTCAAAAGATCAGCTCAAAACATGATACCATTTGTGGCCCACGAGGTGTGAGTGAGGAGCTGTATTGTTTCAGAAGATGTCACACTGGCCCTGCTATCAATGACAGCATCAGAAGTAGCTGTAATACTGATAACAGCAACAACACAAATGGCCCCACTCTAGTAACAGTCTGAACTGAAGGAGCAAGAGGTGAGCGGTAAACACAATTCCTGGAAGCTGATTGGGAAAATATAACTTTCCTGGAATTGTACCCTCCCCGCCCTCACCCTTCACCTTACACTCTTTTATTTACTACCCTTCAAAACACACAAGTTGTTCACTTCCAGTGGAGGGGACTCACCAGCCTGCGTTTAGGTTTTATGAGTGGTCTGTTCTGGCCGTTCATCTTGTGATACAGGCCGCAGGCATTGCACAGGTAGTGTCCGGTGCTGTCACGTCTCCATAGGGGTGTAGATGTGGCTCCACAATTTACACACTCACGGCCCTCTGCAGGGAATATTGAACACATTGATATGCATTTAATGACAAGATAAATACTGTTTTAATGAATCAAGCAAGTATTAAAGCTGTGTGCAGTTACACCAACAATACCTAAAGATTAAAGATTTTTTTACAGCCCCAGACTCTGAAGCTACAAGATGAATGCAACAGACTAAAAAATAGATGGACTCTTTGAAAGTTTACATTAGCAGAGGCACAAAATCACCCAATGAAGAAGAGTTGGCTGCACAAGGAACCTAATCTGTGCTTTAACCCTTATTTTCTAAGATTACATTTCAACATGTTCTTTTTTTTCTAAAAACAGTATAACAGAGCAATTCATCACTTCTTTATTAAATAAATCTCTTGAATGCCTTGGACACCTAATATCTCATAATGTAAATTACCACCAGAAATAATTTAGGAAACTATTATCCTAAAACATTTCAGTCTAGCTGGAATCAACATCAGAAACTATGTTATCAAGCTTATTTTACAGCCTGTTTCATTAGAAACACTGGGCTTAAGTCTATAATCAGTTTTTCTGGTGTGTAATCAAATAGCAATCAGGACAATGTCTTGGTGTCTTATGTAACAGCCACTCCTTGCCTGGATACTGAGGTTTTGGCTCTGTGAGCTTGCGGATCTTCCTTTCACACCTCAGAGTTGGATCCAGTTCACTATACTGCTGCAGCCAGATCAGGCGCAGTTACACAGGTTCACAAAAGGAGATGATAGAGACTTTGAGTGTTGGACATTTACTGTATGCAGGAACGTGTCTGGCCACTAATAATATTACTTGAGGAGAATTAGATTTATTCCTTTTTTTTTATTAGGAAAGTTATAATCACGCAGTTTCGAAAGTTTTCTGATGTTCAAATCAAAGCAACAGACTTGCTGCGTGAAATGCAATTTACTGCACTGACAAGAAATGAATCATATCCTCTCTGATCAAACAATATTGAATTTGATCCATTGTTCTTTCTGAATGTTGCAATCTAAACAAGAGATACCTTGCAGACTGCGTTTGTAAATCCAAAATATATATATTTAAGGTCTTGACAGATATTACTTGCAAAAAAACGATTTTGTCCTTTTCATGTAAATATATTAAAACCGAGGTGATACTAATGACAATATGTTTAACGCAGATTATTATTCTGTGTCCATAGTGATAGGATAAGCTAATCATCTCACAGAATAAAACAAAAAGTAGCCTATATATATAAAAAAACAGACTATGCAAATCTGCCCTGCAAGTCAACAACAAATCAACAAATCCCACGGATGCGCAGACATGATGATGGCGCTTTACGAATGTATACAGTTATTTTGTTATTGCTGAAGAGTTACTCTCTGTAGGTTTAGTTTTGTTAAATTGACACTGACTCTCTGCAGATCAAAACCAGCAGACCTGTGATAAGATCATTGTATAAACCACAGGCAGCCTCTACGTCCAAATACTGGCTTCAGATTTAATTTCCTTTACTTTATTTTGGGGCTAATCTCGTGTGTTTGCAGTCAACTCACCGGTGCAGGACCGTGTCTTGCCTTTGTTCTTGGAGCTGAAGCTGGGAGGTGATCCCAGCAAGCTGCCTGGGTGGAACAGACTGCTGCCGTACTCGTGGGCCGCCGGGATAGAGTAAGAGGCGTACGTCGGTATGGGATGGTGCGTGGAGGGGGTTTGGGCGCTCATTGATGCAAGGCTGCTTCGCAGCGGACTGCAGCCCTCCATCTTCATGCCGTCTGGTAACGATATTTGGTATTTGATAGATTCCTTCTCATCCATTCTGGTGGCGGAGGAAGACGGAGACGCGGCACCCGGATCGGGTGACATGTCTTTGGGCGGTGTGGGAGGGAAGGGGTACAGGTGGGAGCCGGAGTGAGATGGCGGCGTTAACGAGGATGCAGAGACCGTGTTTGAGTTGCTGCTGCTGTTGCACGGGTAAACGGCAGAGAGGGCGCCGGGGGATGCAGAGCCGGGATGGTGCAGGCTGGGCTTGCTGAAGGGACTGACGGCCCAGGCGTTGTGGTGGTGAGCTGATAGGGCTACTTTCCCTCCATCCAGCCATGAAATCCCCGGACTGTGGAGGACATGAGGCCGGCAGACCTGAGTCCCCGTCAGACGAGCTGTGAAATAACAGCAGATATTTTATTATAGAGACCATGACAAAGGCCGAATTAGACTGTGCAGGTTTTCTGTTTCCTGGGGAAGTGTGGATGCAGCAAAGAAAGAAATAACGAAAGAAAGAAAAAGAAAGAGAAAGAAAGAAAGAAAGAAAGAAAGAAAGAAAGAAAGAAAGAAAGAAAGAAAGAAAGAAAGAAAGAAA
>JAOXYM010000003.1:25762492-25774773 GCA_028567055.1 Leptatherina wallacei | reverse complement strand
TCCCTGTGGGATGAGGTGTATTATCCCTATCACTGTCCATGGCCTTTTGAGCCCACTTCATGATTTTCAATGGCTTCCATGATCCACCACATGGTATTTTCTTCATATAGACCTTTGCTTCTTCCCAGTTCATGATGTGGTTTCCCCTTTTACAGTGCTGTCATCAATATTTTTTCTAAAAATGTACAAAAGGGAAAATATATAATATTGTTTATGCATAGAAAGCGGAAAAATCTATCTTCTATTCGCTATATGATGTAATTCCCGTATTTTGCAATGTTAATTCCTTAATTCCTTGTGAAGAGATAAATATTCGACAGGCCGCTCTGTGGCGATGTAAATTTGGGTGTTAAGACGTTTGACTAATGAATAAACTATATATAACTGTTGTAAGTAATGTGACAATCTGTGCTTCTCTGACTGATTTAAACTATATAATTGACCTGTAAATCATTTTTGTTGAAAATTTGAGACAAAAATGTATAAATTTATGCATCATTCAGGAAATGTAAGGTTTTAAATCATATATATTCTGTGAACTGTGTAGTTAAAGGATTTTATTGGTAGGTTATCAGCTCAGTGACCGTAGTGTCAGCAAGGAGTTGACCCTGTAAGAAAAAGACTTCCTGTAGTTTGTGCCTGAGAGGGAGAAAGAGAAAGAATGATGTCCGCCTCGTGATTTTTTTCCACCAGCTTAGAAAGCACATGACTGGAATGAGTGGCATTCAAATTTTATTGGTCTTAAACTCGACACACAACTGTGTGAACCACCTCCCAGTAGCTCAGTCTGCATCAAATCAGATGTCAATTTGTATAAAAAATTAATTGTTCCCCATCAACAGAAAACCTGTCATTAGGTGGTTACTTGCAATGAAGAGGTTAGAAAGACATTAATCTAAACTTTTGTGCCTTTTATATTTTGTTTTTTTTACAGCTGTGGAAAAATGACATCCAGGAAGAAAGTGCTCTTGAAAGTCATCATCCTGGGTGATTCTGGGTGAGTCACAACATGGCAAAGTTTTCTTTCACATGTCCAAACTAGCAGTGTGGGAGGACAAGTTCTATTCTAAAAATAGTTGAGAGGAAAAAACCTCCATGCCTTTTTTTTTCTTTTTTTTAAGGTAAGGTATTTCTTTTTGTGCATGTGTGATTCGTTACTTCCTTGTTGGCGGTTGTTGCATAAGCTGTTGCCAGGCAGATTAAAGTCTGTACTTGTCACTGCGATTATATTTTTACTCATTCCTGCTCTCCCTCGCTTATAAAAGCTGTTGTAAACTGGCATTATATTCAATCACAATTATTACATTTCTTACTTTAAATGTGTAAATATTATGCACTAAGTGCACCATTCCACAAGTATAATCTCATTCTGTCATAAACACTGTAGTTTCTGACCATGAATCCATTTATTGACGCCATTACCACCTATTTCCACTTTGTGAGCAAGCTGTTTAACTTTGTTTATTCAGCACTTTTATTTATTTTATTTTGTTATAATATTTCAAAAGATTATTTCAAATTTGTGTGACACTTGGATATAAACCGTATTTAGCATCCAGGTGAGCAACAAGAATCCTCACAGTGGTCAGTTGCTACTTTTGAGAACTGGTTTGGGCAATCAGGTTTTGATCACTGTCATGTATTTCTGTTGCGTTTATACCTGACTTAAGTCTCCTGCGTCCTCCACGAGAAGCAAGAACTTTCTTGTTCTCGAGGCCACGAGAACAAAATTACGTCATTTTGTTCTCGCCGGACGTGTTTGAGGACACTTCTCGACACATCGGGCTGGCAGAACTTTCTTCAGATGGGGCTCCGACAAGTGTTGCGTGATTGGTCGGATATTTGAGGTGGGCGTAGATAACGTAGGAAAGCATGAAGGGGGTCGTAGTCACTTCCGCATTTCAACAGATGCGGGGATGAATGAACAGCTTTAATCAAAAGCTGATCGAGGTGGTGAGAAAGTACAAAAATGTCTCCCACACACAGTAAATGAAGACAAGGATACTGCCGTGTGCACAATCCTGCACTGTCACGGACCAAGTTTCACGTAAAATAAAATAAAAATCACCGGGTCAACCGGTGCATTGCACATACAGACACAGACGACACCCCGCCCCCTTCTCGGACAACGATTCTCGTGGAGGATGAAATGCCCCGACAAAATCTAACTTTTTTTTCTTGTTCTTGCGGCCTCAAGAACATAGTTCTTGCTTCTCGTGGAGTATGTAACAAGCTTTAGCTGTTCATGGTGAAGGGGTATTAACTTTAATTTTTTTTCTTATTGTATAAATTTATCAGTCAACTCAAAGTGAATGCAGGTAAATTAATTAGTGAATGTTTCATACAGCTTTGTTGATTCCTGATATCCTGCTGTTTGTCTTCTCAGTGTTGGAAAAACCTCCCTAATGAACCAGTATGTGAACAAAAAGTTTAGTAACCAGTACAAAGCTACAATAGGAGCAGACTTCCTGACCAAGGAGGTCATGGTGGACGACCGGCTTGTTACAATGCAGGTATAATTACAACTAGAAGACTTTGATCTTGTCAGAATTTAAAACCTTCTTTTTAAGCAGTTTAGAATTAAATTTTTCTTAAATGTTGTGGGACATCCTTGTTCTGCATTGTCTGTTAGCCTGGTACAACAAACCTTTTTTTCCCCTCTTCTTTCTTTATCAAGATCTGGGACACAGCTGGCCAGGAGAGGTTCCAGTCTTTGGGTGTTGCGTTCTACCGCGGGGCAGACTGCTGTGTGCTGGTGTTTGATGTGACTGCGCCCAACACCTTCAAGACACTCGACAGCTGGAGGGATGAGTTTCTAATCCAGGCCAGCCCTCGAGATCCTGAGAACTTCCCCTTTGTGGTGCTAGGCAACAAGATTGACTTGGAGAACAGACAGGTTGTTATCTAGTCAGATTCCTAAAACACAGAGGCCAGGTCCAAAGTCCATATTAGAATACTCTAGCACAATGAATCTGCTGCAGATATTCTTACATGTGTGCAGGCCTTCGTTTATGATTGTTGAGCTATAGTAGAGTGCTGTTGTAGAATTAAGGGCTGTACATGATTCTGTGACTGATACTTTTGTACTGCTTTAAGTGGCTGGTGCACAGAAGAAGGAATTATTTAGTCCTCAAGTACTGAAACCTTCATGATTAGCAGAAGTGCTTTCGCAAAAATATTCGTAAGATTAAACTGTTTCGTAAGAAATGGCAGACCACTTGGTGAAATGCCAAGAATATCATTATCTTAGCAGAGTCATTGTTTGCAGCCAGTTAAATGTGTGGCTCACATCTTCTCATGCAGGTGAGTTAATTGCTCACCATCGGCAAGTTACCTCAGGCTATCAGATTATTACGAAAACAGTTTACACACTTTTACTGCCACTGTAAAATTACCAACACTTTAGTTTCACTATATGGAATAAGAGGAAATGTAACATTTATGGCCTCATTAAAATTGTGTGTCTTTTGGAGACCTCAGCAAGCCTGTCTTAATCATTGCTTATGGTTTTTCTGCTCTTCATACGCAGGTGACCACCAAAAGGGCTCAGGCTTGGTGTCAGAGTAAGAACAACATCCCCTACTTTGAGACCAGTGCCAAAGAAGCCATAAATGTAGAACAGGCATTCCAGACAATTGCACGTAACGCCCTCAAACAGGTGAGTTACAGTTACTTGAAATGAGGAAAAGAAAAAAACATGTTCGTGGATATGTGAGCTTTCAAATGAGATATTCTAGTTTGTCTGAAAAGCAAATATAAGTTACCTCGGAAAGTTTTTGGTTCCCTCAGCACTGATTGGTTTCTCTTCACAGGAGACAGAGGTGGAGCTGTATAATGAATTCCCAGAGCCCATAAAGCTGGATAGGAACGACAGAGCTAAACCTTCTGCAGAAAGCTGCAGCTGCTGAGGAACAACTTGGACCATCTTCTCTGTTGGCTTTCTGAAACGCCCCGTCATTACCCCGTTACAGCACCTCCACCTTGCTCCCAGGGAAATGACTTTCCCTTCTGGTCTTCCTCCTTCACAACACTGTTCGTTCCATCGACATAACCCCCCCCCCTTCACGTAGTACGCCGCACATGGATGTATTCCCCCCACTTAGTACACAAATTATACACTAGCGTTCCCTCGTATGATATGACAAATCCAGTGCCCAAAGATCACAGAGAAGAATGACACCCCTTCTGACCTCGCAGATCCTGACTTAGTAGCGACGGAACTCCTGCCCTTCCCCATATTTGTCAGGTGTTCTTCCTGACTCACTGAGAGGGCAAGATGGAGCCATGTTCAGAGAGTGCAATGAGAACTCTGGATGGACTGGCTGATGCTCTGTAATGTGAGACAATGTTGGCTAATGTCAGCATCCCAAGTATTGTATTTTCTGTTTGCTTTCTTTTGCCTATCGGTAAAAAAAAATCATCTCATAGAAGTAAATATAGTTTGTTTGTTTTTTGGTAAATTGGCTGTTATTTTAAAAGCCAATCTGAAACACATACTTTTTTATTTTTTGCACTTTTCATGTTTTTGCCTTTAAATGTTGAAGAGGGATGACTGATTTTAGGCAACATCTTCTACCACATGCCTTTTGGTAAGCTTCAAATTTATGCTTCCTTGCTCTATTTCTTCTTCAAATATCTCCTGAGAATCATTGGAACATTCTGCTGATTGTATTGCCTTCTGCCTCCAGGATTAGGGTTTATAACTGCCTCACACTGCAGAACATGTTACTGTACGAAATAAGTCGGTCACAGTGTAAAATGTTAATTCCTTGATATATTCATTTAGCCTTTTCTGTAACATTACTTGTACTGATACTATTTCTGCTGTATGTGTTGCATCCCCTCATCAGACATCTTTCAGAGCTTAAGAATTACTATATGCTTCACCAACACTGCTTTCACCTGTCTTCTTTCATGTCTTCATTATTGCTGTTCTATCTGCTTGTAGCTCAGGTTGGCTAAGTACTTAATATTTTTAATGGATTGTGTATTACGGTGTATAGATGGTAAAGGATTGAACTGAAATTATGTTCTATCTTTACATGTAAAGAAAATATCCAACTATTTGCCCTGATATTACTCCTCCTTACAGAAAAAAAACATTACTTCAATGCCTATGATGTTGTCAAAGAAAATTTGAACGTCAAATAATAAAATTCTTGAATATATCAATAGTTTTGCTTTTTTCATCTCAATTTCTGTTCATTTGTATAATTCTTGGTACTGGTTTGTCACTATTATGCTCACACAGGTTTCGTTTTAGTTGTTTTTTTGTTTTTGTTCTATTGGTTGATCTCGCCTCTCCTTGGGAATGTGCTAGGTCACAAGGAGCAGCTTGTGAGTATGGTGCTCAACCTGTTCTCACTTGTCAGCAAGGAACTGGAACTGTGAGTAAACTCACTCCCCTGTGAAGTCAATACAAATGTGACGCATAATCTCAATAATTTATGCTTTAATTCTACATCCACACCTATGCTTTTCCTAAATCTGTTATGAGCCTTCACAAATTCAATCACTCACTGGTATTTCAGGCAGGATCAGGAGCAACCACAATGTCAGGGATGTGTCCTTATCACCTCAGATTTGAACCATTTTTATGGGGGGGGGAGTGGAAACAAAAAAGGGTTACACAGCTTTATGCAAGATAAGGTATTCAACAAACCAGTATTAGGCCAAAATCTGTTCTGTAGTAAGATTTTGTACTTCAAAATACATTCAGTGACTTGTTTATTTCATGGAGTCATATGTAGTGACTTTAACGAAGCACTAAATTGATTATTTTTTTTGTATGCTGAAACTTAACTTTTCAACATGTAAATAACAGAAATGTAAAGGTTTTGATGATTAGTTAGAAATGAACTAAGACACGATTTTTGAGTGTTCTTGCAATTTAAAGGGACAAAAACAATTGTGTTAAAATGAAAGCTCTGCTTGAATCAGAACAGCAACTCGGAATATAACATGGGTCATCTGACCGCAATACTTGCATATACACAAAAGATATTGGTTTAATTAAAGACTAAATTTAAAAAAGAAGGGGGAAAAAGCAGTATTTGAAATCCAGTGTAGATTCCCTTTTTTTTCTTCATAGGAACTAAATTTGGTTGTATAATCGATATAAATGTAAAAGAAAATACATGTTATAGAGTCCAAAACCGTGTTCTCTCAGCAAAATTAAAAGTTCTCAAGTCTGCGTCAGTTCATAGAAGATTAGAGAAAATTACCCTTGTACCCTTAGACAAGAGAAGAAAACAAACATATGCACACTTTAACAGAAACAAAAACATAGAGTTGACATCTACTTTCTTATCATACATCAGTTCCCGCTATTCATTTCCGGTATGTTCGCGGAAAACGCAAGAGTAGCTACTTCCGACTTTAGCCGCCTCTCCTGATACTGAGAAATGGTAAGGGAAATCAGACATATGTATAAATAAAACGTCACGGTTTAACGCGTACGCGTATCAGAAGCTGCTGATAGTTGGTTGTTATTGTTAATGGAGTAAAAAAATGTCATACGAGGGTTTATTTCAGTTTTTCACTGGTCATCATTGAGGTACCCTAGATGGCTGTTAGCTTACAAGCTAACGTTAGCTGATCGGTTTCCTTGCTAAAAGCGATGTTATCACATTTCCTTTTGGCATCGTTCATTCAGATGGGGAGGCTAAAAGGAATATTTTATTATCTGATAGGTATTGTTCGTCACTTGGCGTTAATACGTTGTTGCTAAACCCATCACTGTAGCTGCATCAGGAATGTTGCATCAGGTGAAGTCTGCTGCTTCTGCTGGTACCAGTGGAGCTGATAATAGTGATGATACATTAGATGTGATGGTGGTTTACTATCTGGAACAGCCTTGTCTCTCAGCATAAAAATTAACACTTCTAAACCATTGTTTAATTTATAGAAGAAGACTTTTCAAACATGTTTGCTGTCATCCTCCACCCTCCCTGTATGTTGCAGCAGGGAGAAACTGATGTGAGTTTTGTTTGGTTTGCTGCATTAAGATCAGAGTATAGAGACTTCTTAACATCCCCTTTGATTTAGCCCAATTATTGTAGCATTTTGAAGCTGCCATCAGTGTTTATTATTCATGCTTTTCAAAAGTAATTTCCACTATAGAAACATGTTTGATGAAAGATTAAATCAAAGATTTATCAGATAACTATTTTCACAGTGTGTACTGTGCTTTTCAACACCGTGTCAGTGCTCTCTGTTGGACAAAGAGTGTAATGGCTCTTTTTTTTTTTAGACCTCCCCAAACATGAGTAGTAGTATAGTTGACATTTCTACAGTTCATATTGTGATATAGATTGCCAATTCATCAACATATAGCCATGTGACAAATCAAAAGGAAAAACCTCATTTTTTACCTTTACAGCGAGCAGATCTGGAACTTCTGCTGTACTATAGAAGGTATTTTGCTGACATTGTTGGGGTCCACTTACCCCCTCAAGGAAGGAGTCACTGCCAATCAAAGTTATTCTAAGTAACTTTGTCCTCCTTTTCTTTTCATAATCTTTTTTTCAATCTGAATTTTTTTCCTGATGGGCGTAGTGTTTTTTGATGTGACAATCAATAGCAGCTATTGAATGGTTAGACGAGTGTGCACATTTTAGGATTCAAATGCAGTGATTTTTGTAGCCACCTGTTTTCAAACTAACTGAACACCATTTTGAGATCAAAAAATTCGCTAGAGCTCTCCACAACCATCAGTCAAACATAAAATCTGAAAAATTGAGTAACATCTAATGTAATTGTTGTTTTTCACCATCAGACGGCAACTTTGCGTCCATATCTCAACGCTGTGCGTGCCACGCTGCAGGCCGCGCTCTGCCTGGAGAATTTCTCCTCACAAGTTGTGGAAAGGCACAACAAGCCAGAGGTGGAAGTCAGGTGAGTCAAGCATTATAACTATAAGAGGGACTTTATAGTGTTAACTATATTGCCTGTCAGATGGTAGTTCAATAGAACATTAATTGAGTGTGTTTCTGTGCACATCCAGGAGCAGTAAAGAGTTGCTCCTCCAACCTGTAATCATCAGCCGTAACGAGAAGGAAAAGGTTCTGATTGAGGGCTCCATCAACTCCGTCAGAGTCAGCATCGCTGTCAAGCAGGTCAGTCAAGGTTCTGTCAGGATGCGAGTGTGTGGACTTTAGCCCGTTTCACACAGTTCGTTTCGAGGTACGACTTTATTGCTCCATGTCAGTATCTTAGATGGAAGTGCAGTTACACAATGAGGGGTTGAATTTGATCTGTTACTGACACGCCTGAGCGAACAGTGAAGGTAGTCACAGAGCTGAAACGGTCTGTATTTGTAAGGGAGAGTTGGGATTGTGAAACGTAATCAGCAATGCTGTCGTCACTCAGCAGATTTAGCAGCACTGGCTTGCTGTATGTAAGCACGCTCATGAGACATCGAGCAGCCAGTTTGGTCTCTGTGATTTACCAAAGACAAGACATCGGCTTTACTTGGATGTTTTATGCAACAATAAGAAGCGACCGCTGTGTGAAAAGGGCTCCTGACTCAGCACTGTGTTTACATTTAAAACTGATGTAAAAACAAGTTTCAGATTTTCTTATTAAATCATTTTGCGGCTGTAGGCAGATGAAATTGAGAAGATCCTGTGCCATAAGTTTATGCGTTTCATGATGATGAGAGCAGAGAACTTCTTCATCCTGAGAAGGAAACCAGTAGAGGTAAGTAAAATGTAAGAGTAGAAAATGGTACAAAGTACAAAATAAAAGCTCAGCTATAGTGGATACATGTTACAGGAGATTCCTTAATTGCATTTAGTCTGAATTGTGCCACACAGAAACAGGTAAATTTGTCTTGTATGTTTTTATCTGTATTCATCCCACAGGGCTACGACATCAGTTTCCTCATCACCAACTTCCACACAGAGCAGATGTACAAGCATAAACTAGTGGATTTTGTCATTCATTTTATGGAAGAAATTGACAAGGAGATCAGTGAAATGAAGCTCTCGGTCAATGCCAGAGCTCGAATTGTCGCTGAGGAATTCCTCAAAAATGTGAGTTGCACCTTCATCATAATTATCATGTGCAAAAGTTTCAATCATTAGTTTTTATTTTATTTTATTTCCATTCTGTCAGGGATTTTTTTTTTTTGCTTACATGTTTTAATATAATTAAGTTACTGTAATCATATATTTCTCCCTTCTGTCTCAGACTTACTGCAGTTGTGACAATTTTCTTTTATTATTTTTTTTTTTTCATTTTTGCAGTTCTGAAAGAAGGAAAGAAAACCCAGGAACACATTCCCTTTGCAATCTTGGCCGTCACTGTGGAGCGTTCACGTCACAGGGCAGATCACTGCAAATATGATCAGCCAAGAGAAGAAACATAGGATGTACAGTAAGACTGTGCAGTGCCAGTGAGGTTATACCCTTTACCCTGAAAATGTCCATGTGCTCAAAATATTGATGTTTGTACATAATCAATATCCACATCACATTAATATCTGCCTTTGAAACATTAAAGGGGCAGGTCCTTGAGATATTTATCAATATTAATGAGCACAGGATTGTTTTTCCAAATGATTTAAATGTTTTTAAATATAGATATATATATATTATGCATAGTAAATTTCCTTTTGCTATGTTTTATTACACAGATGTTGAACTCTGAAGGCAATCAGTTTATGTTTCTTGCTTTAATTCACAAGTTCACAAATGAAATGAATACTCCTTGGCATTGAAAAAATAAAAAGCATTGTATACTTTGTATTTTAGTGATTCTTTTTTTTTTTATTGGTCATTTAATAAATTACAGATAAAATGATTTCCCACACTTATTGAGCATTTCGACTTCCACAACTGAAGACAGACAAGGCATTGAATTTTATAATATACAATGTAGAGTTCAGTCTTCAAGACATGTAATGGTTCATTTTACACACAAATCCTCAAGAGACGCGTGTATGATTTGCTCAGTACCCTTCTTCATACTACCAACTACAAACTAAAAGGAGGTATTTGTTTTCATAGCAGAGAAAATGATTTAACAAACATTTTATTTAAAAAAAAAGAAGCTTTAAATGAAAAACAAGTGTAGATTAATCATAGCTTTTCTTTTTAACAGTGAAAAACAGACACGGCATCCCAAAAGTTGAATTTGGTTTCACCGTGATCACATTTTGGATTATAGCACATAAAATACATTTTACAGAATAATGTCACATCCATTCACAAAGTGATTTTAGTCCTCTGAAGTATGTTTAATGGATTAGGTTGTTTCTTCTTCACCACTGGAATGTTTATGATTTATCTTAATCTCTTGTTAGTATGCTGCCTTAAAAAGAAAACAGTGTTTATTTGCAATCACAGTTGCTCCCCACACCCCAGAGTCATGTGTTTTTTTCATACAAGTAAAAACATCCCAAAAGAAAAAAAATCTAATTGAAGCTTATTACGTTATATACAGTATTGAGTAGACATCACATGGAATCATGGAAGTAGACATTGAACATCAAGATTACCATTGCACCGTTAACAGGGGGATCCACGTTATCAGAAATACTGCCGCTTGGTTTTTTTTTAGATTTCCCCACTGAAAGTTAAACCACAGTACAATTCAGACAAAGAGATTTAAAAAAAAAAAAATGACATTTGAAAGTTCAGCGTGCAAGTCCAGGAAGACATCTCCTGCTGAACAGCACCGTTCACATGATGTTTAGAGGTCTCGGGTGGAACAGGAAGTACAGAAGTTATTGGTGAGCCGGGACCGTTTGCAGTGCATCTTCTGTGCTGCGCTTTACATTCACATTCTGGAAAAATCCATCAGAGAATTAGGTCATTGTATTACACTGCTATACATTACATTCATGATCATTAAAATCAACCCTTAATATGCATTATAAACAAAAATGTATCATGCATATGGGGTATGAAGCAGACATCTTTGATCTCAGAGTGAATCTTAAACATTTATTAAATGCATAATTCTAGAAATCAAAATATATTTTAAATGGTTAAATTAAAGAGGTTTTTTTGGGTGTGAAAAGGCTTTACATTTTACTGTAGATAACCTACTGCTTACAATGTTACCAGGACAAATCAATACCCAAGTCAACCCCCCCCCCCCCAATCTGAAATAAACAAGATAATGTTTCCATAGAGACAGCTGTCTTTAAGTCACTGAGTGCAATTTGACTTCATGAAAATAAATATTTTGACTAGAAACGATAATGTGAGGAAGGAACATTTTATTTTTGTTTACAATGCATCAACCTCTTCAAACTCAACATGAAACCAGTTACAATTGATTATAAGTGCAAGCCTGCGTTTTATCCAACACGAAGTAGACACCATTATAAATAAAGTATTTTTCATTTCATTTCATTTCATTACTGATAGTCCATATCAACCCTTCACATTCAAAAAGGTAAATAAGTGCTAAAATACAAAGCCAAGCTTAAACAATCATTACTGGACGCATCAACTGTGCCAGTAATTATTGTTCTTACAAGAGCAGTGCAATTTTGAGTTAAGATTTCAGAGTATATCAGAATAAAAATTGGTTTAAAAAGCAGCTACATCATATATATATATATATATATATATATAAAATATGGTTTTCATCGTATTCAGCCAAACTCAAACACCCTCCTGTTCATTATTAGACAGACAGACAGACATACATCATTTACTCACACATAAACCCAGACATAACTTTAGCCTCGTCATAACACTAAATTTTATGGTTCATCCATTATGTGACAGATGTTTGTCAGTGCAATTTATGAACATTCAAAGCTGAGTGACTCATCCTGAAATGTACCCAAGAGAATTTTGGGTTTTTTGCCGTAAATGCAGAGTATCATTAGTAAGTGATGTCACAATTGTTTTGGTTGTCGTCAGTGACTACTACAGGATGGTGGCTTAGAATGTGTATTTTCTCTCTCTGGTAAGAACAGGACGAAGCGGCGCTGCCAGCTCGTAACAGAGATGCAGACTGAACGGTAAAGGACGTGATGCGCCTCTCGAGAGGACAGAAAACAAAGTCGGTCTCTTTTCAGGCAGGGTTATCTGAGAGGGATTCCCCTGATTGAGATGTGGGTCACAGATGATAGCTTGACAACACAGTGAGGTCAAAGGGTCTGCTGTGAAACACCTCTGTGGGCTGTCGAGGTCATACCTACCTCTGGTCTGTCTCTGTGTGTGTTCACAGCATCTATGCCTAGATACACCGATTCCACTTTACAGCCTGTGGAAGAGCAAACAAAAGGAAAAATCATTAATAGATTAGACTTCAGGAAG
>JAOXYM010000003.1:25752000-25762399 GCA_028567055.1 Leptatherina wallacei | reverse complement strand
ATACAAATAGCTTAATACAAGAGAATAATGGTGACAACATAATTTATATGCTCAGGGAAAAAAAAAAAAAAAGTAAAACTCACCGTAAGCTACAGGGGTCAGCTTCAACACAGTGTGCAAAGGGCACTTGAGATAAGGCAACTCACCTGTGGTGATAAAGACAAAAATCTGAGTTTTAGCAATTTTCCTTCCAATATTGAAGAGGGATACTTTTCAAAAACTGCAAGCTTAACAAACAGAAGCCACAACACTACTCTTACCTCACCGTATGATCAGAAAACCTTAAGACTATTAACCGATTCGATAAAGACCAATAGTAATTCCTTCTTACGTGCAGTCTTGTCCAGGAAATACGCAAGAAGACAGCGCATGACGGCCTGGTGACAAATGACCAGGACGTTCTCTTGTCTCTCCAGCTCCATGATCACAGGCTCCAGCCGTTGCACCAGGTCCTCATATGACTGACGGTGGAATCAGAGAAACCATCAAACACTCAAACTCTTTCACAACGCAATTGGGAAACTCATTCAAATCTTTAAAAGGTCTTTTTTTTTTTACCTCTCCTTTTGGATAGCGGTAGCGGTATTTGTCTTGGTCTCTCATTGCAAACTCCAACGGGAAATGCTCTTGGATCTCTTCATACATCATTTCTTCACACACACCCTTAGTAAAGAGAGGAGATGTTGGTGTGTTTAGATTAAACACTAGTGATTTCAGATGATTTTGCATGGACGTGAACTTGACATACAGCGTCGATTTCATTGAGAGGTTTCCACTGTTCGTATGGCACTCCGAGGCACTCCGCTGTCTGGATCGTTCTCTTCATCTGGCTGGTCCAAACTTTCAGATCTTTGATGTTTTGCTCGTCAATGAAATTCCTCAGACTTTTGGCAAACTGGGTGGTGAGACATTATTTCAGAATTATGCTGTAAATCAGAATCGTGACAACTCCTCTTAAAAGCCTGCCATCTTTTGAGAACTCCCTCTCATTATGCAGACGCGTACCTCTTTTCCTCTGGAAGACAAGCCGGAGTCTCCCCCGATGCGTCCCTTGATGTTCAGGTCGCTCTCACCGTGGCGACACAGGTAGATGGAACGTGGAGTGATGTGGATATTCATCAGGTAGTAGACAATTCTGCTTTGGATGTGGTCAACGACACGGTTCACCAGGTAGCGACGGCCCACATCCATGATCTTGATGTAAGACAAATCCCTGCAAATAGATTTCCAGTCAAACACCTGTAACACTGGGCTCATTTCATTACCGGGTCACGTTCACGTGTCCTCACCTGTCAAGGACCTCATCCAGAGGCTGGTAGGACGACTCGTAACACTTGATTCTGTTCATGAAGTCTTCAACGGCCTCGTCCGAGTTGCAGTGGGTGTAGTCTGGATTTCCCAGTTTTACTTGCTTCAAAGAGAGGAAACGGAAAACAGAGAGGATGTGAGCAGAAGAAAAGGAGGTGGTGGAAGTTATCTGTGTGACGCTGCTTTCAGCATTTTTAATGCCGAGTGTGGTTGAATATAAAACAGGCAGCTAGAGCTCAGTTGTTATACAGCAGTAAAAACAGGGCCACGTCTGCTTTAGATTGAATTACACTAATAAAATGAAGACAAAACCTACCACAATATTTTGCTCGATAACGTCGGGATCCTCACACACAGACTCCACAAAAAACACCTTATTGGACAGGAAAACATGGTAAACAAACAGTTCAGCAAAGAGAAGGTGCCAAATGGATCAAATCCGGCTTTTAACATACTCTGAATCCATTCTGATCAGCAAACTTCATGATGGTTTCTCTTCTTTCTCTTGTTGTATTCGTGGCATCAAACACCTGAAACGGCAAAAAAAAAAAAACACACTTATTAGTCAACCTTTAAACATATTTGTTAAAAGGATTTCTTTGTATTCAGGCTTCAGGGACAGAAGTGAAGGACTCACCGCAACATGTCCTCCTTCAACACTCAGGTACTGCCGAACATCATTGAGTGCAGACGAAGCACACTGACTGTAAAAAGGACACATTGTTTTTTTTTAACACTTAAAACTTTGTGCTGGACGTTCTTAAAGGATTTCACACAGTGAAGGGAAGAGTTATGTAATTTCCTATGCGCATAGAGCTTTGCAGGTATTTGCCCAAGCAGTTCATTTTACACATGAGCTACTCTTTTCTTCTTGAGGGAGTGCTCCTCAGATGACGACTGCTGCAGAAAGCTAATTTCATTATTTAAATTTTGTGAAGACTCACCGTCTGATTTTTAAGCCTTCTTCATTGTCTGGACGGAAGAACTCAAAGGACTTGTAGATCTTCAGACACTCTCTTCGGTAGTCACCAACATTGAACTCTGTCAAAGAAGACAAAAGAAGTCCAATTTCAAACCTTGAGTAGGACTAGCTTCTACTTTAAACATGTAAATATCTGGAGCTTCATGATGGGATGGCATTCATACCTTTTGTTGGCACACCTATCCAGTTTAAGTAGCGAGTGAGCTTCTTTGAAATGTATGTTTTCCCTCTGGCAGGAAGTCCAACAGTCACAATGAGGGTTGGACAGTTTGTCATACATACTGGGGGGAGAGAAAAATATATACTTTTAATGGATTTAAGTCACTTTTTGCATGTTTAATTTGCTGAACAAGGGTTTTCAACTTTGATCCGTAAGACTGGAACTTGTCTGAAAAAGAGTGAACACTTGTAAAACCCCCTGGAGAAGGGTGGAAATGGGAAATTTTTTTTAGAAATTACTTTAAAATATTATGGAGATTCAAAGGTATGAGAGGGAAAGTTAAAAAATGGCAACAAGCATTAAAGCAGCAGATAAGATCCATGTTTTAGCAAACCAGAGGCCCATGCTTTTTAATTAAGAACAGCAACATGTTGTGAGACAAGAGTCAGGACTGAGTACCGCATGTTTCTCTCCTTGTTGACAGTCTATATATTGTGGTACTCTAGCTGCATCTCTGATGGTTGCAAGTGTTCCAGAAATAAATCATCTCAACAAGTCCTTTAATTTCTTTCTGACTTTACTACATATTTAAAACAGCATTTTAATTTCTGAAGTCCCCAATAATTTATAATAATTCCATTATTGTGTGTGACACCATTTTTTTGTTGGGGGGGGGGGCTGTTTATTGTGCCAATTTCCTGCCAAGACGAATTGAGATACATTGTTCGTGTCAGAAATGGCACTTCATGGTTCAGTGAATTTAGACTGATGCATTAGAGGCTCTTGAAGGGTGTACTTGGCACAAAATCATAAGAGGGGTTGAAACGTTTTGTGCCAGATGCAGGACAGAACTAGTTGCGGCTTGTTAAAAAAACAAGAGAAGAAGAAAAACAGTTGAGAAGAAAGAAGAGCTGGCCTCAGCAGAAACAGACTCCGACAGAGCAACTGTGTGAGATAAAAGAGCAGCTGACTCACGCGCAGATCAACATTAGACAGGTTAGTGCTGGACTGGTCCTTGGAAAACGGATTTATTTTGTCCACGTGATAAATAATTTCCCCCCTCACGAGATTCCAGATTCCCCACCATAGAAGTGTTATTGGTGTAAACGTGCACCAGACAATTAGAGTATGATGCAACACTGCTAAATGCGAAATGGGAAAATCTCACCCGAAAGCGCATCTTGTGAAATATAAAAATGAAAAACACCAAACAAATCTGACACACGATCGAATGCGTTAATTGTGATTGGAAAAATGTAAGAAGAAAAAAAACCAGCAGATGCCCGACATCTTTTGCCGGTCACATCCTTTAGCGCACTTGTCGGTGTCTGCATCTTACCCCGTCTGTGAGCTATATGGCCGTTTTTGTGAGGCATCCAGATCTTCCTGAGCGGGTTCTGGGTCAGCTCCCGCGGATGAGTCTCCAACTTTAACTCCTCGTTGTCTAACATCTTGAATCCTGGATCATGAACGCTACCCTCCAAAGAACAAACTGAGGCGGTGGGATTAAGTCCTTGCTATGTGATTCAAGAGGCTGCAGAGGGGGAGGGATGCAACATATCAGCTGAGGAACAGCAGTTCCAAGTTACCGTAAGAACGAGAGACTGAGCGCAAAAAGAAAGTGCAAAGGAGCAGATAATCACGCTTGGTAACCACTTCTCCATCATTTGGTACTTGCAGATATTTATCATTTTTATATTGTGCTATTCAGATAGTTATGGCCTCATTTCCCATTAAATGTAATATAATTTTCAGACTTTTTTTCAGTATTTAAGCCACATATGCACTTAGTGGAAAGGCACTTCTTGTCTAAAATATCAAAACAACCGTATGTTGTGTGCTGTAAATATACGTCATTTACAGGAATTTTAATCCTTCGATGACATAAACAATTCCTATGAACCGCAAACGCACAAAGCACAAAGAAAACGTCTCTTGGGGTGTTGCCGTAATAACGTCTGGAATGAGCACGTAAAAATCGTGAAGAAGCAGATGTCTGAGGAAAACACATTCAGTTGTTCACATGCAGCGCTCATGGACAGCGAATGCGTCTGAGGAACAAGCCAATCAGAGGAGAGACCAGGAGCCCAGCAGCCAATCACAGAAGAAGAGGGAAGAATGAAAGGCGTGATGTCTGTATGAAGCACATAAACATATCCTCGTGAAAATTAAATTTCTTGAGTTTTACACAATGACTGTATAATAAAAGGTTTTACACGACCCTCTCACGAGCCCCACCGAGTCTGAAGGGAAAAAAGCACACATCGCTATGTTGGCAAAAGTTCAGCAAATTTTGTTTCTCTTCGCAGTCAGGACATTCTGTTATTTACGGT
Organism: Leptatherina wallacei; assembly: GCA_028567055.1. Classification (NCBI taxonomy): domain Eukaryota; kingdom Metazoa; phylum Chordata; class Actinopteri; order Atheriniformes; family Atherinidae; genus Leptatherina; species Leptatherina wallacei. Next base: position 25,757,616 of record JAOXYM010000003.1, on the reverse strand, counting down.
GTAAACATGTTTTTCTACCACGGATTTTAGTCAACTAACTAGGGTTGAAATGAAATGAAAAATACTTTATTTATCCCTTTTGAGGGAAATTATTGTTTTTTTTAGTATGTCTACTGTAGAAGGCTACATGCGATAGAAGAAGAAGAAGAAGAAAAACAACGCGAAGACATTATTTTGAGAAATTACAAAAGCAAATTTTCAGAAAGTTCAGCCACATCTTTGTGTTGATTAATGAAAAAATTAATAGGCAACACAAAAAAGAAGATTTAGCAGCAAACCTAAAACTGCTGAACAATAGTGGAGAAAAGCCCATCAGCACTTCCTGTCCGTACCGACTGTACTGTACAGTGTCTGGTACTCTGAAACAATCTGTCTAAATCTTTCTTTTAAAAGATACAAAACGTGCTATTTTTGCTGGGCTAGTTATTTGGTCTAAACAGCTGATTAATTATCTGTTGAATATAAATCTCAGCAAAGCAGCAGCCGAGTTCACATATCCTTAGTAGCCTTTTGACCTTTTCAAACTGACAGCCATGTACTTGCCATCAATCAATACACAGCATGTATGTCTTACTTTCTGTCAGCTAGAATACTTAATGAGGTATTTGTGGGAATATGCAGACAGCAAGATATCGCTACCTAGACATAAGAAAAGAGAAATCTATCTTACACTACACACACATGTAATTGTGGAAGACTGGACAAGTAATTACTGAATGTACTGCATACACACATGATGTAAACATCCTGACTTCTGCTCAGCACACGCAGCACACATCGTCAGATGAGAAAGAGGGCCAAAATGTTACATTTGTGACACCGGGTGGCACTGTTCACTCGCATTTTAAAACCAAAACATCATGTTTCACCTTAGTGCAAGATCCAAATAAGACAAATGTATATATTTTCCTGGAGAAATAGCGACTCTGCAAGCAGCTGCCTTATCAATTCAGCATTGTGTCAACAGGGATTGAGGCCAAAGGTTACGGCTGTCAGTGGGCAGACATCATGTCAGTAGATAATCACAATAATCCCCTAAAGGTACCTACACATATGTTCTCTTGACCGACTAAAGATAAAGTGCACTTTAGCATCCCTACTGGTAGATGGGCTAATACTCACAAATTGTAAAAGTTACTTTTAGAAGATTTAAAGGTTTTAATAGAGTGAACATTACATTCAATCATTACTACAGTTCTAAAAATATTATATTTAAAGTCAGAAATAGCCATTTATCTAATATCTTTAAGATCTGCTTCCATGTCTTAGTGACAGTGTTGTCAGGTTGGGCAGGTTTCCGCCCAGTTGGGCTTCTTTTGAATAGCAATGGGCGCGTTAATAAAATTCAGGCTGCTTTTCTCAACATTTGACAGGTTTCTAGAAACTATTCTAGAGAAAATATTAACAAAATAGTTGCCATGTGGCAAAAATAAAAAACTTTTGTGTCCTTGCACTCATACAATTACTTAATTTATTTTGAAATGGAAAGAATCTCTTGAACTTGACATTATATATATATATATATATATATATATATATATATAAATAAATAAATAATGTGGTTTTAACAAGTTTTTAGAGAGGTTGAGATTTGGGCTTCTTTTTTTTATTGAGGTGGGTTTAACATTGTTTGGGCTGGAAACTGTCAGTCAGATCTGGCAATCCTGCTTATTTATACAGAAACAATCAACAAACAAAGCTGACTATAATCAAATTGTTACTCAGGCCAGAGCACATCCAATTATTTGATCTTTTGACACTAGGAACTCACAAGTTTGATTTCTGTTGACCTTGAAAATAGTGACATGCCGATATATTGAGTGGGGCCTTATAAGTTAATCAGCATCAGGGACTGATTATTTCACAAGGCCAGCAAACAGAAAGATGAAATGTTAGCATGATTGCAGTGCAGAAGACATTTACTTGTGACTGCTATTGAATGATAAGCTTCTTTATGTGTGTTTTTAAAAAACAAGGACATGCTGCTGTCTGTAGTTTTCATCACGTGAGTTTCTGAAACTCTTAAGAGGTTCAGAACCTCAAGACATGTCATTTAACACTGATCAGTTCAAAATATACCAATCGTGTGTCTCCTACTTAACATTAGGTGAGAGAGGTATGCTGTTGGAAGGTTAATTGTGTAAATTTGCAAACATAATTATTTTTGCCAGGAGCGATCTGTTTGATGAACATAAAACATGCTCATTAGTGCCAATACTTTAGCTCACTACATTTAAACATGTATGAAGAGTATGTGGGAAAGTAAATAAAATAAATTCACTTGAATAAACTGTTCTCATCACGGTCTTCATCAGAAGATGTGTTCTAGACGATCTGAATAAATCAGACTTGGCTGCAAATCAGGACCAACACGAAAACTATATTTAGCCTATGCATTTTCAGCCCTACCTCCTGAATACATGCAGGTTCCCATGGCAATGGGACACAAAGGTTTGTGCTTCTGTGACTGCATGGCTTCATTTGGTGACATAACTAACACACAACTCAACTGGATATTTCTCTAGCTGAGAGAATCAGTGAATGGGGGGGGAAAGTGAACATTTTCCACAGTAGGTTACGTGTCCAGCATAGGCTACCATAAAGATCCAGCTCTGTTAAACTGTGATGCTTCAAAACTCTGGCTTAAGGCTGAACCAGCCTCACTTACCTGTTAATCCTACAATGCTAATGGATATAAAAACACAACCACAAAATATAACAGCATGATATCAGTATTATAAGCTGGCAATTAGCGACCTTACTCTCTAAATAAACACATTTTTACTGTTTTTGCTTGTCATCTAACACAAGCAATTACTTGAATATCAAATATGTTGGCACTTAACTCTAAAAACAAACAACAATTATGGGACTAATCTTTTTGGAACAAATATGTATGTCCGTAGTGCCGTGTTCACCAAGAATCAGCTCATACAGAGAGGCAGCCTCCTCATCTGAGCTTGAATAAGCAATGTTAATGTCTCCGTTGCACAGAAATCTTGTGCCATTAGCCAGGTTAAACATTAAAAAATGACAAACAACCCTCCTCTCCGATGCTCCCGCATGCAAAAAACATCAGTTCTATCAGTGCAGAGAAACAGTTACTGCAGAGGCATAACACAGCCTGCCTGAAGCCCTTAATGTGATTCTGGGAGAGCGGGTGAACTTTCCCCCAGATAAAGCAGACACACACACATTGCACACGTAGGGAGGGAGGAGCTATGAGCAATCCAGTGAACAAGGACTAGAGGGAGTGATTTACTATTATTTAGAGTAGAATTCTGTCAGATATATGAATGCAAAAAATAAGGATCATGGAGTGTAAAACAAAGAGGAGACAGTGAGTAAAATTGAAAGCATCTAAGGTAGCCTTTTCAAGAATGGAAAAGACTATTCAGCAGGATATATGGCGATGATGGAGTGAATGTAATGATGTAATTTCTATTGGGTCTGCTGCACTCACCAAAGCGTGTTCATGCAGCTACAACATATATAGGTAATGTGGTTACAAGTCCAGTAGCAACATCACATTTGTATTCCAGTGAATAGCAAAAGCAGCTTAATATGTTGGACAGCTTTCATTGCTGTTCACATAAATGCACATAAATGCACTGTAGTATGTTTTTAGGCTTAGCCCCTCCTCTCTGGCTGTGCAGACAGAGCAGAGCACTCCTCCGTCATCTCCCCATATATCTGACACAATAGCATGGACAGCACACATTTAAACTGCTGTGACCACACTTGAGTCTGCTTGTCTGTGCACGGTGACAAACATGACAACGCAGCAATATGTGGTTAAATAGGCCTCCAGGATACATGACTCACAATATTACATAACAGTTTACTCTCATAATAACTAAGGCATAGGATTATATGGGACATAGCCTTAGCTCTAGTTCAGATGCCCTCTGCATATGATATTTCTTTTTTTTATGTGCAGACTATTGAAATTCTCAAACAGGAACAGGAAACTGTGAGAAATTCAGATTTAAATGTTAAGAGCCCCACTCATGTGCCACTGACACAGTGGAGCACATGCTGGACCTGGATTCTGGAACCCAAATTAATACTAAAATCTGCTGTCCATCTGCCCCGTCCACCGTTACACATGTTGTGGAAAAAATGAAGCAGACTTTCCAGCAGGTGCTCACGGTAAGGGTGTCGATTACAGCTTGTTAGCATTATACTGAAGCACCTAAATAAAAACCCAGACGATCCAAGGTATTTGAATGCAATTTTCTGAAACAAAAGCACTCTGCTGTCACTTTGGAAGACCAATATGTGGAGACATCCTGGGGTTTACAGCTAAAAGTTAATGTTATTAAGCCTTGACGTCCACATGCCACACATTCAGGTCATATATTATATTGTCAATCATTTGTTTACTTTACAGTTTAAGCAATATGAGCAATAAAACCTCCAAGAAATATCTTATTATTAAAATACAGACTTTTAACTGAATCTGTGGAACCTATAATCTGGTGGGTTTGGGAGGTTTTGACACATTATATGATAAAGTAGCTTCCTGTTGTAGAGAGTTTACAGCGTGTGTGGGTTTTTTAAAAATGTCATAACAGTATGTTGTTTGCAGGCTACTGTAGCTGCAGTCAGGCGAAGCAGAAGATAGGACACTGCATCTAAGAATCAACAACCTTTTTACCATGTAGGTGAAAAAATAATCTAATCGAACAAATTTCCCGACGGCATTCGTAGTGTGTCTTGTTTCTCCTCCTGTCAGTCCTGAAGCAAGCCTACGTGACTCTGACTTGTTTACTTCATCCGCCTGCTAGCCCAGCTGCTCTGCAGCTCTCTGCACACAATGTCGACACACAACACAAGAGCATCAAAACCTTCAAAAGGCAAGAAAAGTTGACTTCGCACCCTACCTGCCTTTTCCCGCGGGTTTCTCGGGCGGCAGGAGCCCCTCATGGTCCCGGTTTAAAGCCTCTTCTTCCCAGCGTGGAGAGGAGTGTAAGCACGTAGCCACTGTACAGGAGCGCAGGCGGCAATGAATGAAGTGGGCGAGCGGCTGAGAGCAGCGCGCGCACACTACAGCGTTCTCAAGGGCGCGTGCACATCAGCATCCATCTTTTATTTTCTCCTAATTCAAGAAAAAACATTACTTAAAATATATTATTCAGTCTGAATATTGTATTATTTTTGTTTATTCAATTATTCCAGTTATTGTATTTCTTATGTTTGTGTGTGTTGGCTACCCATCATCAACATGCATCAACATGCCCGCTGTGTCTTGGACTAATAAATGGTCCCTGGACTAAGACAGGAAAATCCTTCTTGTTCCACAGATGATTAAGGCACACAAACTGAAACAAGTACAAAACAACCATCAGTTATGCACGTATAAGTTTAGCTTCTTATGTGTTCAACAACTGTGTTTTGCTAATATACTTGGAGACCTCTTTTTAATGTGTATGTGTTCACTTTGTGTCATGGTTTGATCACTTCAGCTTTCTACATGAATAAATAAATAAATAAATAAATAAATAAATAAATAAATAAATAAATAAATAAATAAATAATTGATTGATTGATTGATTGATTGATTGATTGATTGATTGATTGATTGATTGATTGATTGATTGATTGATTGATTGA
>JAOXYM010000003.1:25725024-25737595 GCA_028567055.1 Leptatherina wallacei | reverse complement strand
GAAGAGAAGAGAAGAGAAGAGAAGAGAAGAGAAGAGAAGAGAAGAGAAGAGAAGAGAAGAGAAGAGAAGAGAAGAGTTGTCCTTTAATAACTGATTAGTAGATATGAATATCTCATTAAGTTGAATGGGTTACAGATAAACATAGTACTCACAAAATGTACATGATTACCCCCAGAGACCACATGTCACATGACTTGTCATATTTCTCTGGGCCTAGAACTTCTGGTGCTGGATGACAAACAGATTCAGAAATAATAATGTGCAGAATGAAAGACACACCAAAGCAAAAATGACATTAAAGTGAATAAAATTAACCTGGTTAAATAACCAGAACTGCAACAACATTTATGATGCAAAGAACCAAAAACATTACAGCAAATGCTTACCAACATAATATGGGGTGTAACAAGGGGTCTGGAGGGAGTTGTGGAGTGTTGTCTCCTTGGCAAATCCAAAGTCTGTCAGTTTTAGAGTAGCATTGGTCTCCTTGGTGGTGTAGAGCAGGTTTTCAGGCTACAGAATGAGAAAGAGGAAAAGCAAATATTTGTCTCTTAAATCTTCTGTGAGAACGTATTTGGACCGCAGCAGTACCTTCACGTCCCTGTGGGCGATGTCCATATGGTGGAGATACTCGATGGCCGAGCCGATGTCGTGCATGATCTCTGACACCTCTGATGGACATGTATGAGATAGAGGTGAAGGCAACCATCACGACAGATTCTTGAGGCTATTAAATGTCAATTCTGACCCACCTCTCTCAGTGAAGGCCTGGTCCCCTCTGACCTGGATGCGGCTGAACAGTTCCCCTCCCTCCATGCTGAGACAAGGTATGCAAACAGATCAGAACTGGGGCAGTGAGGGTATTCTTGGCATATGACCACTGTTCTCCATGGCAATCATGTTTTATAACAAAGCAAGCTATTGTGCCTCTTTATTTACTGTTCAGAGGAATCTGGTTGTCTTAGCAAAAGCAGACACAGATGATCCGAACAAGTACAGATTTTAAGGAAAAAGAGTCTACATCCTCTCACTTATCTGATTTTAGACCATACATCAAGTAGAAATATGTAAATGAGCTGATGAAATATATGAGATTAGCTTCTTTTTTTAATCTGGGTTTTAGGTTGGTCAAATAAAGCACAGAAAGTCCCAAAAAGGTAATTTCTTGTTAGAATTGGTGTGCAGAAGACAATAGAGGAAGATGAAGGTATTTCAAATTCTAAGTATTTATAATGCATTCCTGCTTGACACAAGCCTGACTTTGGACTTTTGAACCTTTGGCTGAACATAACCTAAAACGCCCCTCTGCCTTGGAAAGTTATGATGAGCATTTTTCAGAGTTTCCAAATAGGAACGGATCAGTTGTTAAGCAACGAGACAGTTACTGGCTGAGGTAGTTATTGGTTACATTAATTACTTCAGAAAATCTGTCTTTCCTGTTTTCAGTGAAAACGGGTGAGGAACAAAGTTTTGCCAAAGAGATCGAATATGTTTTCATCTGAGCAAACAGTTAGAATTTAGTTCTGGGAGGGAAAAGCATGAATTTTGTCGGGTTTTTCTATCATTACAACATTTCCTACATGTCTAAATCCCTCTTCTGGCAAAAAAAAATAGGCTCTTAAGGTCTGTTAGTGGATCCCAGAATTTCCAAAAGCAGAATGGGAGGCAGAGCTTTCAGTTTTCAGGATCCTTTCCAGTGAAACCAGCTACCAGTTTTGGTTTCTGTACTCATACAGCTTATAAGCTTTTAAGACTCCATCTTTTTGCGCATGACATGTTTTAATAGTTCATATTTTTGTCTTTTTTTATGCTTTTAACCCTTTTGTTCTTACTTTGACTCTTTGCTTTCATTTTTATTCATGTTCATATTAGTATTAATCTTTGACAGTTTGTATCATGTTATATTGCTTGTGTTATTTAAGTTTTACTTCTGCTTTGTAAAGAACTTTGGGTTGAACTTGTGCTTAAAAAGTGCTTAAGTAATAACGTTGAATTGAGTGTTTCACAAATTTAAAAAAGCAAAATATTATACTGAATATTATACAAAAAAAAATCCTTTTTATCCTTTTATCTCTTAAATCATACACTTTTCGGCAGCAATGAAAGGGGGAATTATCCAATATTTGTCCTACCCTGTATTTCAGTGCTTCCTTGTCTGGCCATGATTGTTATGAAAACACAACTGGCGCCATTTTTCAAAGGTTTCGAGAATGTCACATTTCCTGAAGACGCTGTTAGAAGAGGCATAATCATTTTCAGTTTTGATTTCACTTTCCCTAGCTAGTTATGGAACTTGTGTTTACACTCCAAGTTACAGCTCTGATTGGGTGAAAGTGAAAAATATAATTGTCTATTCTGAAAAATCTCCTGTTGCTAAGGAGGAGACGTGCTGCATTTCGGCATCACTCCAATTGTCTCCTATTTGTACGTCCCAAGATTGTTCAGTCTAGCCTCACGCTGAAATTAATCCTAAAATGAATTTAAGATAAATATAAGAAAAAAAAAAGAAGTACAAGTAGGATTTGTGGTGCTGTTGATGCTTACCATTCCATCACAATGAGCAGACATTTCTTCCCTTGATGTATGTTTTCATACAGGCTGAGTATCCGTACAATGTGGGGGCCTCCAGATACTCGCCAGTGCAGCTCAACCTCCCGTCTGGCTTTAGCAGTGTCGTATAAAATCTGTTATAACACACCAAAAGACATTTCCTATTTTACATATAACACATTTGTTCAAATATATTCAAAAGGCACTTAAGCTTAATTGTTAATCTATTTCCATCAACAGCAGCAATATTACATAAAAACATAAAAACTCAACAACAGGAGTGCATTCAGTAACATGATCTATCCTTAACGGGGCAGTGCTGCAGCTGAGGGTTTCCTGTCTTCCTCAGCATGTGGATCCCCATTCAACTTTTTATTTCTATTTTTCCGCAGGGCATTCTGCACACTGGAGGAGGGAGGTGTCTCAAATGCAAGTGTCAGAAATATGTGACTTTTCTCTGGAAGCCTTTAAGCACAGATCACACAATAATCACTTACACACAGCTTCTCACAGAGGAATAGGTGGTTCTTAGCATTTCATCATACCTGTTTAGTTATGGCTTACCTCCAAAGACCTCTGAAAGAAACATGTGGAGGCACTCATGGGGCTGCTCTTCCTGTTTATTTTCTTAGGTCTTTGCTGCAACCCTAGAGACAGCTGTTTGTTGACTTACAGAGTGCCGTTTCCTAAACCACAAACCATGAACTGAACTCTGAATACTTATTGTTGAGTAGATGAGAGAAAAATTTAGATTTTTAACTTTTGTTAAATGTCAGAGGCACGGATGCTTATGTAATATAATTACATCACTGGCCATTGTCCACAGGATAACAATCAAAACAGAGCGAAAACTGTGTCAGAGCATCCCAGACAGCACATCACTGTCTGTCTGGTAGCTCAGTGCCAGATTTTACTTTGAGGCTACCGATCCATCTATTAATGGCTGAATTTATATCTATATATACCATTTAAATGAATGTAAAACAACCAGTGCACAGTAAACTTCTAATTCACTGTAAACACATAAGAGGAAATATATTTTATAGCTATACGATGCAAATAAACATGTGGCCCACACAGACAGAAAAGAAATGAATAATTAATGCTTACTCTCTTTCCCCCCTGGGACAGAAGCCCTGCACGTACCCATCAGCAGTATTATTAAAGAAACTTACACACCTTCAGAGCACATTTCTGTCCCGTTTCCTTGCAGTAACACTCCAGCACTTTTCCATTGATTCCTAAGCCAAGAACCTGAGATGTTATTTTATAGTCATCTGTCACTGCATTTCTTTTAAACTCCACTTTAAAGTAAGGAGGTGGTTGGAGGTCAGCGAGGCCGGGGTCTACACTGCTCCCCAGGCTGGTGGAGTCACTGCCAAGCGCTGTCCCGATCTGCGCAGTGGCCGCATTTACCGACCGCTCCTCCTGATTCTGGTGCATTTCTTTTCCCCTCTAAAAGCGGACAGTGGTGCAGACAAAATGTCACCAGTCTCTTCCACAGAAATGATCCGATGTCATCCTGACTCCTCTAGGGGACTTTTTTACTTCCCGATATATGTCGACCACTCTTAGCAGGGAAAAATGAGGTATGTTATCTGTAAAAACCACCCTGACGCACAGAAAAGGGCGGAAATTTGAGCGGCACCGTTATGTTGGCGCAGACAACTACAAAATACTAACTTATCAGTGAATGGTAGAGAGGAGGAATATAACACAATAAATCAAAAAGCGCTAGCAAAAAAAGAAAAACTTTGTACCCCTGTCTGGTCCTCATCACGGGTATATGCCTCTCTTTGGAGAGCACCAACCTCTCCAACCTCCTTTACGTCAGCGCGGAAAGGCTCAAATTCATTCACCATTCACCGTTTTCTTAAAGGAACAAGCAAGCGTTAATACGCGCGTCTTCAGGGTGCCAGTAAAGGCAGTGAAGGTCCAGATTAACCAGAAATCTGATCCCCTGAAATTTGTTGCATCTAGGAAGTTACACTGATTTTTCAGGAATGGGAATTTTCGAGCCCTTTTTAATATTTACAACTGTCTGGGCAGGGTGACTTCTCTTTTTACAGCACTGTTAGCCCAAGTATTCAGGTAATCACTCTGTGATTGTGTCAGTTCTTCGGTATATGGTTTCCTGGAAACCAATAAGCATCAAGAGGAAAATGGGTGCAGCTGAAGACAGAATTCAACATGTTGCTCTCAGTTGCAGTCGAATAGGCTTTGCCTTCCTGTAGTGGGCATTTCAGGATTTATCTGCTCTTACTTCTGAGTGAAGGCTACATCTTGTTAAGGTACATTTATCCAATATAATGTCTTTGATATTTAAATTCATGTTTTGGAAGATTAACAACACTAAATAACCAATCAAAATGTTATAATTTGTACAGGCATTATTTAGAGTAATAGGGGGGAAAAAACATATAAAATGGTGCTGCTGGAAAATCTAGTAGTTACTGCTAACACAGTTCAACCCCTTTTTGATTTTTCCCCCCTCTCTACAGGCTGGTCAAAATGATGTGGTGGTGATTTCTTCATTAAATCATTCCTGGACTCCATTATCAGCTGATGAGCTTGTTCTGCAGGTAAGGAGCTGGTCCACGTGCTGGTAGGTACACCAGCAGACCAGGCAGCAAAACAGAACAGCTGCAAGATGGGGTTAGCAGACAGTAGCCACGTTTTTATTATCATTACTATTTTAGAAATGTATACATCACTTTTAAAACAGTTCATTGAAATATTGTGGCTTATCTTGAATTTTCTAACTCAATAGCAGACAGTTTATGCAACATTTTCACCACTGATTTATTCAGCACTCTGGAAAAAACATTCTATAACTAGATAGGTTTTTAGTTTATGAAGCTGTCTTTGTGGGTGATTTCTCATTGAACTAATTCTGATAAATATGCTGCAATGATAGCTGATTCAGTATTTCTTTGCTGTGTGGCTGCACAGTAAGTAGCTGGCTGGTTGACCCATCCTAAAGTGTGGGCTAGCCCTGGAGGGCCCGGTCCAGCACGCGCTCATCCTGCACAGGAAAGGGCATGGTGACACGCAGTTGCCTATTCTGCTCCATGGTGCGCTGGATGGTCTCATAGGCGTTAGAGTTTCCAGACCAGCAGCGACGGGCCACCTGCAACACACACAACCACATAGATCACAAGCAGCAATAATCTGCAACCTGAAAACAACAACAACAAAACGAACTGAGTAATAAGTGAGACTGGAATCCTTCAAGCTGTTACTCTTTCTGCACTCTCACCCCGTTGGAGACGTCCCAGTTGAGCATCAGACTGGCACGCTTTGCTGCCTCCTCTGAGCCATCTAACAGCAAACCAAATCCTCCATTTATAACCTCCCCCCTGCAGATGAAATATAGTCATTAAGCCACAATAGCCAGTAACACAGGTGACTATTTACTGAACATAACCAACAAGACTCACCAGCCAACACCACCACCATTGTGCAGAGCAACCCATGTGGCGCCTCTAAATGCATCCCCAACAAAATTCTGGACTGCCATATCTGCAACAAGGAGACATTTTCAGCTCCAAGTTGCCTTTTCTTACTACTACTTATATATTTTTACAATGTGCACAATGACAAAAAGAGAAAAATAAGTAGTTTTTTTTAATCTCTATTTGGAGGAAAGTTTTAAATGGCACTTTATCTTATCAGTTCCTTATAGAAAGAAATTCTAGTTAAAAATATATTTGCATATGCTTTCAGTTTTTTCCATATTGATGTGAGAAAGTAGGACCTGTGAGCTGTCAGTTTCTGTTATTCTAAATCCTGTATATTATACAAAAAGCTGTACACAACTGTAGCAAACGAAACCACATACCTGCACAAAAAGCAGAGCCATCGTAGACATTAGAGGTCTCTCTGAAGGGGCTGTCTGTTCCGCTAACATCATGATGGTCTCTGCTAATAACCACCGGTGCCTAAACACATGTAACAATAAAAGACATTGTTGAGATCCCACTGAAAAGATGTAGACGGTAGTGAGCATGTAACAGTTTTAGCAGGCAGTTCATTCTCGTACCGAAACTCTTCCTTCTGCGATGGCCTGGTTGATGGCTAAAGCAATCCGGACTCTTCCTTTCTGGTCAGAGTAGAGGATTCTGGCTTGGGATCCTACAACCTAAACAAGGATAAAAAAAAAAGGAACTCCAGAATTATAGCCATATTTTTTCACTTGATTTGCTCTGAGAGAAAGAGAGAGAGAGTAGAAAGCTGACCATTTTGTGTTTTCCAGCCTCTCTGATCCAGCGGATGTTGTCAGTGTACTGCTGTTTGATACGAACTGATGCACTGGCACTAATTTCCTCCAGAACAGTGGCAGCAATGCTGTCAGTCACAGCCAGATCTTCAGGATCACCAGAAGTACACACCCAGCGAAATGGCCCAAAGCCCAATGAGAAAATGTCCCTGCAGGAGAGAAAAAGAAAGGCGATCACTGACTTGTCTCATCTTTCAGCTTTTCTAGGTTTGCAACGTTGATGAAAAGTATCAGTGTCAACGAATGACAAAATGTCTCACCCCATGATGTGCTGAACATAAGAAGGATAACGGAACTCTGTTTCTCCTCCATCAACCTTTTTAACATCTGCACCTATATTAAAGAAACAAACCAAAGAACATGTTCATTCATAATTATTGTAATGCAGAGGGAAGAATGCTAGTTTCCTGTTAAACTACTCACCAGCTCTTTGGGCCTCCAGAAGGAAAGCATTGCCATAGTCCCAGAAGAACATTCCTGCATCGGACAACTTGTTGATTGCTTTTATGTGTCTTCGAAGGCTGTGATATCACACAAAATGTTGCTATTTCAGTTTAATAACCCACCATATTACAGATGAAAAACTGTAACAAACTTCAGCTCTGAGGTTGATCTAACCTATCTTGGACGATGCTTCGGAATCGACCGGGATCCGTTGACATGAGCTGATTGGCCTGCCGGAAGCTGAGCGGGACTGGGTAGTAGCCCCCATTGAAAGGGTTGTGCAGTGAGGTCTGATCTGAACCCAGATCCACCAGGAGCTCTCCTGTTCTCTCAAACTCCAGCAGGAGCCTCTCCCTGATCAGTGAGGTACAAGTACCATGAATGCTTAAAGAGAATCCAATAAAAAAGAACTTGGTTGTTTCTGGGTAAAGCTTTCACAGCTCACTCACCACAGGTCTACGATGTTGCCATGGTAACCCAGACTGAGGGGAGTTTTGGAGCTTTTGGCTTCTCTGTAAAACAGGATAATAATTTAGAGGAAAGAGGTTTTGAAACTGTCTATTTTTCCTGGAATGTGAGATTTTAGGGCAATGTTTGGATGCTGAACATAAAGGCAGCTCCGGCATTAACAGTACATCGGAGCATTTGTAGACTTTCAATTTTCTAGATTTTGCTATGTTTCACATTTAACCTAAAGTAGATTTATTTCAAATTTCCACTTACTGAACTAGAGTTTTCCCTAAAAAACTAATTAACCAAACAGGCTATTGCAAAGATTTGTTAATTTAAAAAGAATAAGACATTCAAATTTACATTTGTAATCATCAGTTTCTTCACTAAGTGCTTTGAACTACCTTTTCTTCAGGAAGTTTCTCCAATTTTCCTTACCAGGAATACCCAAGCTCTGTGAGTCTGTAACATCAGTGCACATTCATTTTTGGGTCTCCAGGGATACCCCACTGGGCTAAGATCCAGACTTTGGCTGGACCTGGATAGTTTCTTTAGAGGTATTTCTATGTTTTCTTTGGGTGTATGCTTCAGTTATTGTCTCATTGAAAAGTGAACCTTCCTCCCAGCCTGAGATCCTGATTACTCTGATAAAGGTTTTCTCTCAGGACTGCTCTCTGTTTTTCTTCCTCTTTATGCTGACATATCTCAGTCCCTGCAGCAAAATATCGATGTTGCCACCATTAGGTATGACTGTAGAGAGGGTAGGAAGTGATACTCAGTGGCTCTTTTCCTCCACACACACTGCTTGACATTGTGGCTTGTTTTAATTGTTTTAAAGTATTTCAGCCAGACCACAGGCCTATGTTCAACTCACTCAACCTCACTGCTTGGTTTTCACTTTCTTGTACACCCTCAACTGTGAGACCAAATATCTCTCAAATTACATCCTATCACATCAGTTAGGCACAGGTGGAGTGATGTAAAACCATCTCAAGGATCAATGATAGAAGTAGGATGCACCAGAATTCAATTGACGGTATCATAACAAAGTCTGGCTGCTTATTGTATTTCGCAATTGACACTGTCATATCAGCACCATCAAGATCATTAACTAAGAAATCAATAAACTTGAACTGCTTGATAAAGATTTGGGCGTTACCTGATGCGTTTAATGCATTGCTCCAAGTTGCTGGTGACCTCCATCAGCCAACCCTGCTCGTTTCTCTTTCTAAGCGGCGCCTCATCCACCTATACACAAATCAAATTCACATAATCACACAAACACAGTGAACTTCCTTTATTTCCGCTTACTCAGCAGTGACTATTACTGGGAAATGACTGAAAACCAGCTGACCTCAGCGATCACGCCAATACAGCCAGTAATGACGGCAGCTTTGGCCTGAGCACCGCTCATGCCACCGAGGCCAGAGGTCACGAAGACACGCCCCCTCAAGTCATCAGTGCCCAGGTATATCCGGCCTGCGTTGAGCACAGTCAACTACCCAGACAGCCAAAGGGAAACATACTGTCATAAAACATAGAACAGGTACTAAAACTTTCATTACTGGGGTATTTTCTTCATTTGGAAAATATGGTTTGCAGCATTTTTACAAACCATGGTGCCGTGAACAATCCCTTGAGGCCCAATGTAGCAGTAGCTGCCAGCAGTCATTTGACCATACCTGTATATAAACAACAAAAGTACACACCTGCATAACAGAAGAAATATGGCTTCTATTTTCTTGTTATTGTCAGGGGGAAAAAAAGAGCATCTTTAAAAAAATTTAATAAAACCTTACATTGTCACACCAAGAGCAAACATCCTCTCATATTGATCTCTGGAGGAATAATTTGGAATAACCTGATTCGAGGAAGAGAGAAACTGAGAGTTATGTCTTGCACTTTTGTGTCATTTTATTAAGCCAAATGTGTGCCGTACAGTTACCATGCCATTGGTGATGATAGCGCGAGGTGAGGAAGGCAGACTGGGGAACAAGCCCATGGGGTGTCCGCTGTACATGACCAGTGTTTGCTCCTCTGACATCTCACTCAGATAATGCATCATGAGGTGGAACTTCACTCACATAATCACAAGCACAAGTCATCAAAACGCAACCGTTTACTGTGATGATATCAGATATTATCAGGGATAACAGAAACTCAGGGCTTACCTGGGCCCAGTTACTGAACACCTGCCCATTACCTCCATAGGTGACAAGCTCCTGAGGAAACTGCAGGATGAAGGAAGATTTAGTTGCCATAGAGACAGTAGATTAAACAGAAGCTATGTTCTCATAAATACAAGCTGTGTAAAAAAAAAGGTCCACCTGAGCAACTGCTGGGTCCAGGTTGTTCATGATCATTAGCATTATAGACGCTGCTTGACGTGTGCGGCAGGGAAACTGATCTATAGGATAAGCTCTGAGGAGGAAAAGAAAATTTACACAACTGCAGTGGTAAAACAAAGGCACAGCCATCTTAACACGGTAATCTTTATGCTACATGTGCATCCCGACAGGGTTGGACACGCAGTTTTCTGCTGTTGTGTTTAAGATGTATTTTATTTATTTAGTTTTTCTTTTCTCCCATTTCTTAAGCCTCAAATTCTCCACAAATTCTTTAAAATCTGAACAATTTTGGAAGAAACCAAAGGAAAAAAAAGGATTGCTGCAAATGATGAAGTGATTTAATAGGAAAAACTCATCAATCAAAAGATCTTTATGGTTTTACTGTTTTTTTTTAACCACTCAGAAATCTCAACCAACTCCTCACCTCAACCGTAATGTTGGACAGAAGCGGTACATGTATATGTGCCCGTACTGCCGCAGCTCTTGAGCAAATTCAGGCGCAAGTGTTGCATGGTGGGAGGGGGGGAAATAACGCAGGGCATTTCTCAGCGCCAGCTAGAGGGTACAAGCATTTAGAGCAGGTTACAAATTATTTTAGCAGTGTTAGTGACGTCAGACAGACGTGAGTAGATGTTTTACTCCTTTTCTCTGTGCCTCATTTAATTATTGACTGAAGCCTTTGCTCTGAGTTTGGGCAATCACTTTTAGACCTTTGAAAAGAAGTCACTTTTTGGATGAACGAACAGGTGTGATGCAATTAGAAAGACTTTACATTAGGCCATGGCTAATGGAAATTATAATATAACATTAAATATCCTAAATATTATTTCTTTCTATCAAAGTATCTGTTTACAAATGAGCTATAAAGCAATTTGCACCAGAAGATACTTCATAATAGAGCTGAAATGAAATGCTACAGTGAAAGAACTATAACAGTGTACATGGATCACAAACTCCTGAGTTACAAAGGAGATTAAAAACTATAGCGTTAATAGTGAATTTACTCACTCGCTCCTCTTCAGCTGTCAGGTTGGGAGTCCGAATAGGTGCATGCGGCACACTGGGATCTCTTCCCCGGTTAGGTGGCAAAGGATCCAGGGGTAGACCGCTGCATATCTCTTTTAAACTAGACATATTGTTGAGTATTATCCGTCACACACTTGTGCTGAAACCAGGAGACAAAGATCAGGCTGGACACTGAAGGCCACTTTAAATGCAAAAAAAGAAAAAACAAACAAACAGTGTTCTTGTGAACATTTGGGGCTTATTGCTCTTCGCCTTTCAGTCCCATTGGACTTTTGTACGTCTTTGCCCTTAAAATTCCACCAATGGCATACCACAGTTAGACAGGGTGTTTGGTAATTATTGATCCTGGCACATGCCTGAGTGGACAAATGCTGACACTGACCTCTGATCCCTGATGTTTTGTAATGTAACTAAGTTAAATAAAAGTGTGTGCCTCAGTCTAACCCTGTGGATGAGGCAAGGAGTAGTATATTACAGAATGTGGAATCTTCATATTGTCTTTTTCAGTGGTGCTTACCTTATCAATAACCCCACCACCTGCAGATTAATATGTTGTTTTAATTAAGAGCTTTGTGAGAAAGGGACACACACACACAACTATCATCATTTATGATATTGCCAATGTTGAATGGATGTCTACTACAAGAAAAAGGAACCATCTACATCTTTCCAAAGCTTAAGAGATCATTATTGTTGAATTGTCCATCATCTTGGAAGATGTAATAACTGCTCTATGAAGTTTGACTTATACTGTATGATCTGTCAGTGTCCAGAGATTCATAAACTTCAGAGGTCCAATTCTGTTTTCTCTCCACATGCTGCTTCAAAGAAAATGTAAATGTCTCTCACTTTTACTTTATAGGTAGTCAGATTGAATCCTGATAACAGATCTTTAACAAAATCCTTAAGAAGTTGTTTGGCTGATGTCCTCAACGAAAAGGAAAAATATAATCCTCTTTTGCTATCAGCATTCTTTCAGTCTTTCTTTTCCTTACAAATTAAAGCGTTTTGTTTTCATTTTCTGAAGGGCGGGGGTTACTGTCTTCAGTCAGATGTTCAGGTTAAAACAGCTTCTTCTGCAGTGTCCTAAAGTTCTACTTCAAACCAGATTCAGTGATCAAATCCTCAGTCAAAACCAGCTTTATTCAGTTTAGACTTTGAACACAGATCAAACAACTTAATGGGCTCCCTGAGAGACACTGTCCTGCAGGTTTGAGATATTTTGCTGTTTCAACACACCTGGACCGGAGTTTCCCATCTGTGGGCTCGGCACACAATTGCACTGAGAGTATAATCAATCAAAAACAGGGATCCCCATCTCCAGACCTCTTGGGCCAAGGTTCTGCAGGTATTAAATGTTTCCCTGATGCAACCCACCTGATTCAAATGAATAAGTCTCCATTACAGTGTTTCGCAAAATAAAAGCGATATTTCTGAAATTTCGACTAAGTACAATTGCGATATGCCGGTGTTT